>JANEHK010000040.1:245280-259592 GCA_025960845.1 Tachycineta bicolor | reverse complement strand
CGGCCTCTGTGCATCCCTGGGGCTCAGCACGGAGCTCTGGGATATCTGCAGGCACAGGGAATTCCATTTCTCCCCGTTGAAGATAATCAGGAAGTACAAGGGTGCTCTCCTTCCTGAATAAATCCCCGGGAGCCCCGGTGGGGATTTTGGGGTGCTGGAGTCGCTCCCCCTTTAAAGCGTTGCTGTTACCTGTGCCTTCACCTCCACTTGGTGGTAGCATTTTCTCTGTCTTCCCTCCTCTTTCCCGGCTTTTGGAGGAGCTGTGGATGCGAGCAAGGAGCCCCTTCCCTGTGGAATGTGGGAACGAAGGACCTGTGGTCTGTGTTTTCCTGTCATCCAGCGAAGTCTGAGCCTCTGACCCTGCCCAGGCTGGGCTTTTGTACTCAAACCTCTTCCTCCAAATGTGAAAAGGAGAAGAAAAAACGCCAGACCTTGGGAATGCAGCCCATGAGCAGCTCTGCTTGTCCCCAGAGGAGACTGGGGTTGGGGACAGGGAAGGGTGAGAAACGGGGCTGTTCCCAAACCAGGATAAAACCTGCTCTGGGTTAGGAGCAGCCTAAACCAGGGCAGGGACTGGAGCCTAAACCAGAGCAGAGGCTGGAGCCTAAACCAGAGCAGGGGCTGGAGCCTAAACCAGAGCAGGGACTCGAGCCTAAACCAGGGTAGGGGCTGGAGCCTGAACCAGGGCAGGGACGGGAGCCTAAACCAGAGCAGGGACAGGAGCTTAAACCAGGGCAGGGACAGGAGCCTGAACCAGGGCAGGGAGTCGATCCTAAACCAGGGCAGGGACTGCAGCCTGGACCAGAGCAGGGACTGGAGCCTGAACCAAGACAGGGACTGGAGCCTGAACCAAGGCACGGACTGGAGCCTGAACCAGGGCAGGGACTCGAGCCTAAACCAGGGCAGGGGCTGGAGCCTGAACCAGGGCAGAGACTGGAGCCTAAATCAGGGCAGGGACTGGAGCCTGAACCAGGGCAGAGACTGGAGCCTGAACCAGGGCAGGGACTGGAGCCTGAATCAGGGCAGGGAGTCGAGCCTAAACCAGGGCAGAGACAGGCGGTGCTGGGGACCCTCCCCAGGCCAGGGTGGTCTCAGCTGCCTGGATCCAGAGCCCTGCCTGAGGGGTTGATTCCCACCCTGCCAAGAGGGACAGGAGGGGTTTTTCCCATGGAGAGGAGCGATGGAGATGCTGCAGGAGAGCTGGGAACAGGCTCAGGGTGGCACTGAGAGCTGATGTCACTGCTGGTTTGGCTTTTTTTTTGTTGTTGTTGTTGTTTGTTTGGTGTTTTTCAATTATTTTTTATTTTTTAGTCTTTAGTTTGGCTGTTAAAAATCGCCACAAATCCCCCACCTTGCTGCTCGTTCTCCTCTCACGGCTTGTGGCTGTTGTTAACCCTTGGAGGTCTGAGCAGAGCTGGGATAAAAGGCTGCGGCTGAGGCCTCTGCTGCTCTTTCCGTGCTGCACAGGTGCGTCCCATTTCCCAGAGAGAAAAATTGCAGCACCACCTGCTGCAAACGAAATTATTGTCATATTGATTTGATTTCTTTTAATTGAAGTGTGCCATTTATAAATGGCTCGTGTGAGGGCTGCGACTGCTGTTCCCTTTCCTGGCAGCAGCAGGCTTCCAATCACCGGCACCTCGTGGATATCAAAACCCAGTAAATTGGTTTGCGAGTTAAAGCCCCTTCTTCTTTCCCAAGGAATCGATGGCCGCAGGGGCTGCTGTGAATGGGGGGAAGGAGCTTTTTCGTCTCCTGATGTCTCAGGGACGGGGGCAGTGGTGACAGTGCTTGCCACGGCTTGTGCCAGGCTCCGAAACGCTCTTCTGTGGCTGCTGCATCCGTGGCTTATCCAGAGGCACGGAAAGAGAAAGAGGAGAAATCTCAGCGCTGCTGTCCTTCCTCAGAGCCCCAGGGCTGCTGGAAATTGCAGGCTCAGGGGTGGCTTTGCTCTGAAACACTCAGCTAACGTGGCACTGCCCTGTCCCAGCGCCCAGGGAGGGGCTGTGGGGCGGGCACCGTGTCCTGCCTCTCCCTCCCGGGAAGGGGTTAAAAACATCATTGCTGTGCTTTCCAAGGAGGGAGGAAGGTGAGGGTTGTGCTGCTGAAAGCTCTGCACTGCCTGTAGGGCTGGGCTGGTCGGTTTTTGGGGGCACTGGAGGGGACACGGATGGGGTGTGGGGCTGGGATTGTCCCTGTGTGTCCCCCGCAGGTGGACGGGCTGAGCGTCACCCCGAGGTCACAGTGGTGGCACCTGTCCTGGGGTGTTCTCCGTCCCAGAATCCCAGACTGGTTTGGGTTAAAGGGACCTCAAATCCCACCCAGTGCCACCCCCTGCCATGGCAGGGACACCTCCCACTGCCCCAGGCTGCTCCAGCCTGGCCTTGGGCACTGCCAGGGATCCAGGGGCAGCCACAGCTGCTCTGGGAATTCCAGCCCAGCCAGGAATTCCTTCCCAACATCCAGTTGAAACCTCCTTTCTGTTAATCTGAAGCCATTCCCGTGTCCTGTCCCTCCATCCCTTGTCCCCAGCCCCTGTCCAGCTCTCCTGGATCCTTCTCCTCTCCAGGGGAACATTCCCAGCTCTCCCAGCTTTTCCCTCCCTCGCAGGAGATGTGCTCCCAGCCTTTATCCAGGAGCAGGGTGGTTGGCACAGGCTGGCTCTGTCCCACCCCTCAGCCAGCCCAGGCAGTGTCTGTGGCTCTGTGTCCCAGCAGGGAGGTGACAGCCGGGCTGGCACTGGTGACATCCCCAGCCCCGGCTCTGCCTGATCTCAAGAATGCTCACAAATAAATGGAATTATTTTTTTTCCCTCCCCTCTCAGCTGATGAATTGTTGATTTAAGAATATATTGCTTTTTTTTTTATGGCTGGCTCTGGAGCCCTCTAAGGATTATTCAGGATAAAGGAGACTGACAGAGAGTAAGGAATGCCAAAGTCTTTCCAGCAGCTGATGTGGTTGGCTTTCTTCTTGTTTTATTTCTCAGTTTTTGTGGCAGTGAAATCCAAAGCTTTTGCAGCACAAAACTGGTGCTGAGGCAAATCCGGTGCAGCTTTTCCTGCTGGAGGGGAGCGTGGCCTCAGGACAGCTCAGGAATGTCCCAGGAACTTCTCTCCTGGAGCAGCTCACACCCAAAGAGGGTCTGGTGATGAATTTCTGCGTGAGGTCGGCGTGTTGTGAGCCCCAGGAAGGTTCATCACACTCTGAGGGTGGCCACCAACCTCCCAGAAACGGCTCAAGAATGATTAGCCAGACGGCTGATTGGGGTGTTTGGAAAAGCAAAAAGGTTTTGATTAAAGAAGAGGATCTCAGAGTGCCCAGAGCAGAAGAACAAAAGCCGTGCTGGGTGCAGGGAGGTCCCTTGCACCTGCTCACACACCCCGAGCAGCCCCGAGGGGCTCCGCGCTCTCTCTCGGGGACTCAGCGATCCAGGAGGGGTTTTTGGCTGCTGCCCCATGGAAAACAGCCACATTCCTGGAGGAGCAGCCCAGGGGTCCAACAGGGGCCTCTGCCCTGGCACTGGGGCAATCACGGTGAGAGGAACAGGGAAGTTCCTGGTTCCTCTTCCTTAGAAGTTCAGGAGTGAAACTGAAACTCTTTTCCCGGTATGGGAACACCTGCTGGGGTGTGCTCTGCAGGAGCCTGGCAGTGAATCAATCAGCGTTAATTGGGGCTGGTTGCTCACACCTTAAAATTGCATCTCCTGGAACCCTGGGACTGGACTTGGAAACCAGAGAGGGGCTGGGGACAAGGGCTGGAGGGACAGGACACAGGGAATGACTCCCACTGCCAGAGGGCAGGGATGGATGGGATTTGGGATCTTCAGAAGGAATTCCTGGCTGGGAGGGTCTGGGATGAATTCCCAGAGCAGCTGTGGCTGCCCCTGGATCCCTGGCAGTGCCCAAGGCCAGGCTGGAGCAGCCTGGGACAGTGGGAGGTGTCCCTGCCATGGCAGGGGTGGGAATGGGTGGGATTTGAGGTCCGTCCAACCCAATCCATTCCATGATTCCATGGAAATGGACCCAGTTCCACGCACTGGGAGCTGCCTGTGCCCACCCCACGCAGCGTCACCGGGGCTTTGCTGTCTCTTCCTGCTGGGAAAAGCTGCTCTAGAAAATCATTCCTTTGGCCATTACATCCCCTCTCCTGAATGTCACGCCTTGGGGACACTAGGCTGGAATTTCTGGAGGGTCCATGGCTTGTCTCTGGGGTGGATCCATGGAGTGTCCCCGCCCTGCCATGCGACAGGGATCCCCCAAACACGGTGCTGGCCGTGCCTCCCGGGCAGAGCTGCTGGACCCGGGGAGGGAGCTCTGTGCCCTCAGACCTCGAGAGAGGCTGGTTCCGTGGGAGAGCTGCGGATCGGCGTGGCTGGAGAACCCTTGGGCACAACGGAGCAGGAACAGGCAGTGCTGGGAGAACGGCTCCCTGCACGCACTGGCCTGTTTGTGGTGCTCTGGGAACTTCAGTTTCTGTGTTTTCTGCTTTAATCTGGCACTTCCATTTGGGCAGCTCCAGAAATTGCATCTTAGGAACATTTTCCAAGGTGGGGGGAAAACCTCCGCCTGTTGTTTGTGTAACAGGCTGGGAAACAAAGCAATTGCGGGCTGCTCCGGGTGTGACAAAGGTCTGTGTAAAACGCATTTTGCTCAGCAATGCCAGCTTTATTCAAGTCTCCAAAGTGACTGCTCTGCATTTAAGCATATTCCAGTGGCTGTCTGCATTGCTGCATGGCAGAATCGAATCGCTCTGACAGCTTTTCCTCCTGTCCAGGGTGAAAAGAGTGCACGTCTGGGAGGCTGAGCTGTCTCTGTGCTACCAGAGATGCTTCACAAAGGTGCAGAGCCCCTGAAGGGGCTCCAGGAGAGCTGGGGACAAGGGATGGAGGGACAGCACACAGGGAATGGCTTCAGATTAACAGAAAGGAGGTTTCAACTGGATATTGGGAAGGAATTCCTGGCTGGGCTGGAATTGCCAGAGCAGCTGTGGCTGCCCCTGGATCCCTGGCAGTGCCCAAGGCCAAGTTGGACATTTTGTCTGGAGCACCAGGGATGGTGGGAGGTGTCCCTGCCCCCGTGGAGCCCTGGCAGAGGTGCAGAGCTGGTCTGGGGACACGACACGCTCGGTGCCAGCACTCTGAGCTTTGCTGCTGGGGTTTGTCAGGGGAGAAAGGCCGGGGGACAGCGACAGGAGGTGCTGAGGTGCCACCGCAGCCTGTGGCAGGAGCAGGGTGCTGAGGGCAGCACGAGGGGCAGCTGTGCCTGCCCTGAGTGAAGGGTGAGAGGGACAGAGGGACAGAGCTGAGAGAAGGACAGAGAGACAGAGGTGACAGAGGGACAGAGCTGAGAGAGGGACAGAGGGACAGAGCTGAGAGAGGGACAGAGCTGACAGACAGAGGGACAGAACTGACAGACAGAGGGACATCTCGGTGCCTCCCTGGCTCCAGGGACCTTCATGCACATGGATGTGGCTCCCTGCAGGGATGGATGTGAAAGCTGAAGCCCACAGTGATCTCTGCTCTTCTCCTTCCTTCTGTGCCCTCGGGAGCTCGAGGTGCATTTTCCGCAGCCCTGGGCTCCCCTCCCTGCTCCTTGCTGCCATCCCCTCCCCTGCACTCCCTGCAGGAGCATTTCCCTGCAATCCCCTCCTCCTGCTGCTGCTGCCCTTTGAGCTCCTCTCCCTGGAACCGAGGCTGGGCAGAGTTAAAGGGATAAAGTGGGGATTTATTGCAAGGCCTTCAAAGGAGGCGCCTTGGGCAGCGCAGAGCCTGGCCAGGGCTGCAGCCAGGGGAATGACTGCTCAGGAGTTCTCACTCTTTGATGAGTTTGGGTCCATTTGCACTCCGGGGTTCATTGTCCAGTTACACTCCGGGTGATGCCGCCCCACCCTCCCAGTTTCTCTCCTCAATCCGCTGCTGTTTGCACTTTCTGGCCGGTGTCCTTGGGCTGGAGGAGGATTGCTGTGTGTCACCGAGCTGTGAGGAGAGCTGGCTAACGCTGGACAGGAGGTTCAGAGCTATGGACCAACGCAGTGCACAGTCTGGGAAACAGGGAAGCTGGAACTTCCAGCATCACCCCGTGTCCAGGAACAATCCAGGGACAGAGACGCTTCCTGGCCACCACGAGTGAGAGCTCTCTGATAGTGAGGGGTGATCACAGCAGGTTACTGACACCCATCTCTCAAGAAATCTGCTGGGTTTGTGTCCGTGCTCTTGGAACAGTCCAGAAGTGTCACTCTGCCCTCAGCATCCTCAATTTCCTTGTGGCACTGCCTGCCTTTGGTGTTCCCAGAGGCACCTGGAGCAGCAGGGTCACACCCTGAGCTCCTCCTCCTGCACTAGGCCTGGCTTTGGACCTCCAGGTGTGTCCAAAGCTCTGCTTTCTGCCATCTCTAATGGAACAGTGATGATTTTCATTGCTTCACCCCTTCCAGTCCAGGCTCCTGTCTGTTCCTCCAGGCCTCAGCGACACTGAAGTGCTTTCTTCAGGAGACAGCTCCCTTAATCACCGGGCTCAAATCACCTCCAGGAGGAAAATGGGCTCTCTAGCGCACGGGGAGGTTAAGAAATAATGCTTGGTGAACTTTGCAAAGCAATTGGAACCCTCTCTGTGAAATAATAAGTACCAGGCGAGAGCTGTGCATTATTGGCCCCCTCTTATCTCCGGCTGACCTTTCCTGGCCAGCTGAGCACCAGGCAGAGAGAGGAGGGCTCTCCTTCCAGGCAGCCTCCCTCAGGGGCTCCCAGCAGGGCACCCCCAGCTCTGGGGAACGCCCTGGAGAGCAGGGCTGAGACAGGCTGGGATCCCCTGGGACTGGCCCTGCCTGCTGGACTCGCTGCAGAGACACCAGGGACGGCATTGGGCCTTGGCAGGGTGCTGGGGAGCCCAGAGGGAGGGCATCGACTCCCCTGGCTGTGCCGGAGGGAGATGGTTTAACTCCCTGGCTGTGTCAGATTGGTTTTCTTTCCCTGGCTGCATTGGAGGGAGGTGATTTGATTCCATGACTGCATTGGAGGGAAGTGATTTGATTCCTTGGATGCATTGGAAGGAGGTGATTTGATTCCCTGGCTGTTTCAGAGGGAGGTGATTTAATTCCCTGACTGCTTTGGATGGAAGTGATTTGATTCCCTGGCTGCATTGGAGGAAAGTGATTTAATTCCCTGACTGCATTGGAGGGAAGGGATTTAATTCCATGACTGCTTTGGATGGAAGTGATTTAATTCCATGACTGCATTGGAGGGAAGTGATTTAATTCCCTGGCTGCATTGGAGGGAAGTGATTTGATTCCCTGGCTGCATTGGAGGGAAGTGATTTGATTCCCTGGCTGCGTTGGAGGGAAGTGATTTGATTCCCTGGCTGCATTGGAGGGAAGTGATGTGATTCCCTGGCTGTTTCAGAGGGCGGTGATGTGATTCCCTGGCTGCATTGGAGGGAAGTGATTTGATTCCCTAGCTGCATTGGAGGGAGGTGATTTGATTCCCTGACTGTTTCAGAGGGCGGTGATGTGATTCCCTGGCTGTTTCAGAGGGCGGTGATGTGATTCCCTGGCTGTTTCAGAGGGAGTTTTATTCCCTGGCTCCTTTGGAGGGAGGGTTTCTTTCCCTCCTGGCTGTTTTGGAGGGAGGGCTGTGTTCCCCTGGCCGTGTGGGCAGAGTTCTCCCTCTCCTGTGCGTTTGTGGTGGCAGCCCCCCTCCATCCACACCGCTTCAGGAATGCTGAGCTTTGTGCCTCTCCTGGGCCTGCAGGAATCAGAGAGGATCCTGGAATGAGTGGGGATGGAAGGGCCTCAAATCCCGCCCAGTGCCACCCCTGGATGTCCAGGGACACCTCCCACTGCTCCAATCCCTGTCCAGCCTGGCACTGCCGGGGATCCAGGGGCAGCCACAGCTGCTCTGGCAATTCCAGCCCAGCCAGGAATTCCCAATCTCCCATCCATCCCTGCCCTCATCCAGTTTAAAGCCATTGTTATTTTCCATCGGGGACAATTCTGTGGTGGGTGGTGCTGAGGAAATGAAGGGATCCCAAATCCCTCTGGTCCCAGCCTTGCAGAGCTCCCTGGGACCTGGTCCCTGAGCATCCCTGGGCATCCCTGGGCATCCCTGGGCAATTCCTGCACTGACCTTTCCCAAAGCACAGCTCGCTCTCACCTTTCCAGGTGGAAACCAAAGTCACTGAAATTCCCTTTTGCTCCAGCTTTCTCATCTCACCCCATTTTAGGGTGGAATTAAGCACTGAAATGGGCTGCCCAGGGAGGTTTGGAGTGCCCATCCCTGGCGGTGTCCCAGGAGTTCCTGGAAGTGGCACTCAGAGCTCTGGGCTGTGACAGGGGATTGGGCACAGCTGGGACTCTGATCCTGGATGGCTTTTCCAACCTCAGTGATCCTGGGTGTCACCTCGGTTTTTCTGAGATTTTTAAAGCCTTTTGATTGTTCATAAAATGGAGTCAGACCTTTTAACTACTGGACAATATTAGGAGCAGTTTCTGCCTTTTCCCACAGATGTAACATAAACAAATCCTTTGTTTTTCATTCCCTGTCCTTTGTTTGCACATTTCTAACCTGAAAACAATTGTCACTGACAGTTGGTCTGGCCATTGGGCTGGGAGGTGAAAACTCCAGAAGCCAATCCACAGCCAGGCCCACAAATGGATAAAAAGTCAGAAATAACCAGGCAGAGGGGCTCTGGGCTTGGCTCAGCCTTGGGCTGGCTCAGAGGAACTCTCTGCCCTGTGAATCTCTCGTCTCCGTGTGATTGCTCTGCGTGTCCCGATCACACCCGGGGTCCTGTGTGATGCTGAGAATCGTTATTGAACATTGAACAGTTCCACTTTAAATCTATTTATTCCATTTTTCGTTCGCGTCTGTTCCCATTTTGATTAACATTCAGCGCACCGTGGGAAACAAGGAATCTGCAACAGACTTAATTCCAATAAACTCTGTGTTCGGAATAAAATGTACCCGTATTACTGCTCCCAGTAAAACTGGGGAGGTTGGTGGTGTGGAGGCCTCAATCTGCCACATCAGCAGTTTGCCACATCTTACACTTCCTCAATCCTTCCAAAATCCACTGTGGAAGCTCTGCCCACCTCCTCTGCTTTGCCTTTCCCTCAATCCTCCCTGGATTTAAGGTCTCCAGAGCTCCGCTCCCAAATTCCATGTTTTCTTTCCATGTGCCATTTTTGTATTTATTCAGCAAAGGAGTGGATCAGAAAATAATGAATTTTCTCCCGGTTCCACTTATTCCAGCTCTTGTGGTTAGCATCCCAGCCAGCATCCCATTAATAGATGGGATCAGTCTCATCCCAGCCTGGCTCGGCAGGATCTGCACTTTTGGCTGCGTTCTGCCGAAGGTGGAACTGCTGTAAGGACCTGCTAATTTTCCATTACTGCCCTAACGAAATATTTAATGAGATTAATCAATGGAGCCTCATTAGCCAGGCTCAGCTCCGGTGGCTTCCTGGTGATTCTGTGCTGTGCTTCTGAGAGCTGGATTTGTTCATCTCCAACATCTCCCAGAGCTGCATCCAAAGCTGCTGATGGCTGTGGAAGGTTAGGTGGGAATAAAACACAGAAAGAAGCGCTTTTTTTTTTTTTTTTTTTTTTTTTTTCCTTATTTTTTTTTAAAAGATATCCCCAAACCCAGAAGAAGTGATTTTGTTTCATTTTTCCCTTCGTTCCCCCCCACCCTGCGTCAGTGAAGCTGATGATGGCACGGCACAATCAGCAGGGTAGAAGCCCTTCAGAAAGTTGACTTTACTGGGGATTTCAGGTTGGTTTGCGAGAAAGGAAATAATAAATTGATTAAATAACGCATTAGCCACGTGAAGGGGTGATTTATAGGGAAACCCCTTCCAACAGTGTGGCTGCCCCTGGATCCCTGGCAGTGCCCAAGGCCAGGGTTGGATATTGGGGTTGGATCACCCTGGGACTGTGGGAGGTGTCCCTGCCATGGCAGGGGTGGGATGGGATTTAAGGTCCCTTGGACCCAAAACTTCTCCTGGTTCTGTTTTTCCATGACTTTAGCGTGAGTTTGTTTTTCATCTCTCAGAGCCAGGTATGAGAAACGAGGTTCACTTTCCTGGTAAATTTTAAGAAATAGATTTAATAAAATAAAGACAATTAGGAGACAGATGAAGCAAAATTAGGGCCGGGCGGGTGACTCGGCCAAGTCCACACCCTGCTGTTTCAGAGCTATTCTTTAAATACACTTTCTATTGCATCTGTCTGTAGCACATTCCTATTTTCCCATAAACTAGTTTCCATATTCCAGGAACTGTTTTGCATGGTCCTGTTGCCATATTCTCTCAGCCTTCTGTGAATGTTACATTCCTGTAGTGGAGTTTTATAACATAACCAAGAGTTGTTTTTCGCATTCCTCTCTGATGAGGGACAGTGGATGGACTTCTAGCCTGGCCAGTGGAGTGGAGAGGTGGTGACCTTGTTCTCCAATCCCTGCTCATTGTCCAGTGTTGGAGTCCAGGGCATTCCTTTGGCTGCCCTGGAGGGTCAGGGACATGGACAGGGGCTCTGGGACCCCAGCCCAGAGCCCAGAGGGACACTGGCTTTGATCCCAGTCCATGGGAAAGGCTTCCTGCACTGCGGGAAGGATTGCAGGGCACAGGAGTGTGAAAGAGAGGAGTTCAGCTCATCACAGGGTGAGAAAAACAGTGGGTTTGGGATTTTTGGCATTGAAGTGAATGGGGGCAAGATGGAGAATCTGGGGCATTGTCTCCTGCTTCTTCCTTCTCCTTCCCTCACTCCATTTCTGCAGTGACGTTGGCACAAAGTAGTTTGTGAGGATTGGGTCAGAGTAGAGATGACCTGTTTAGTATTAGTGATAGACATTGGTGAGAAATAATAAATAAAGAATACGTAGCAATTAATATAAAATATAAGGACAGCCCAGAGATAGGAGGAGTCACCAGATGTCCGAGCCGTGGCAAACATCTTTTGGACACTGAGAAAATTGTAAGATAAGAACTAATAAACGAAGCATGCAACCTTGAAGACTCCGTCTTTGCCTGCGTTTGGCTCAGAGCTTTGCAGAGGGCCAGGACTCTAAAAACACCTGAATGCCGGGGAATTTAAACTTCTGCAAAGGAGCCCGCAACAGCGGGCATCCCTGAGTGAGCAGAAACAGTCCAGGATCTAAAGAAATGAAGTAATTTAAATCATGACTCTTCCTTTTGCTTTAGAGTTGGAGCGTGAGTATCATTTCTCTCCGTGTCCTCTAGCGACATGGTCCCTCCTTGGGTCTGCCTTTTTAGAGCACGCGTGTTTCTGGGCTGTGTCTTCATTATCACCTGCAGCTGGGTTCTTGCTCCGTGCTTTGTCCAGATGGTGGATGCTGATAGTTGGTACATCAACAGCAGGGTCTCCTTTACACGTTCCCTGGATGTCATCCCCACCAGACAGACAGTTTAATTGTACTATTTCAAATACTACCACAATGCTTGATTTTTTACTAACAGCAGAAATAAAAACTTCCATCCTTACGCCAAAGTTGTTAATCGTACAGCACACATCTTGGGAAAAGCCAGCTTTATAATGTAACGCAGGGTTGTGGTCCCTGTGCAGGGACTGGATCCCTGTGCCACAGCCCATCCCTGTCCCCGTGTCCCCGTGTCCCTGTGTCCCCATGTCCCTGTGTCCCTGTGTCCCTGTGTCCCCATGTCCCCCTGTCCCCCTGTCCCCCTGTCCCCGTGTCCCCGTGTCCCCGTGTCCCCATGCCCCCATGTCCCTGTGTCCCCGTGTCCCTGTGTCCCCATGTCCCCATGTCCCCATGTCCCCGTGTCCCCATGTCGCTGTGCCCCCGTGTCCCCGTGTCACTGTGTCCCCATGTCCCCTGTCCCCGTGTCCCTGTGTCACCATGTCCCCCTGTCCCCCTGTCCCTGTGTCCCCATGTCCCCCTGTCCCCATGTCCCTGTGTCCCCATGTCGCTGTGCCCCCGTGTCCCTGTCTCCCCATGTCCCTGTGTCCCCATGTCGCTGTGCCCCCGTGTCCCTGTCTCCCCATGTCCCCGTGTCCCTGTGCCCCCTGTCCCCTGTGTCCCCGTGTCCCCGTGTCCCCATGTCCCCGTGTCCCCAGATCCCCGTGTCCCCCTGTCCCCGTGCCCGGGGGTGGTGCCTGTTGGCGGCGGTGGCTGCCCTCGATGTGCAGGACTGATCTCCCGGGACGATTTTCCCGCTGAGTGTCAGGATAAGCACGCGGGATGCACAGCCCCAGCCCCTGCCTCGTTGGCAGCTGGTAATATGAAGTTTTACTCCGCGGTACATTACCGGCTCCAGCCTCGCTGGGCTCCTCTGCCTGATCTCAGACACGCTCAAATCACGGCTCAATGAACATATTCTTCAAAGATAAGCCCAGAGCAAATGAATTGGATTTATTTTTAATGCTGCCTTGTTTCTAATGCCCAGTGACACATGAACAAACGATTGCCATCACTTGTCCTCTTTCTCTGTAGGATATTGCTTTGGGCAGGATAATATCAGTGCATTTAGGATTATAAATCATCCCTCAAGGTTGATGCTTCTTCTGTGGGGAAAAGGCTCCGATTCAGCCTCTAGGAGACAAATCCAACCTTCCTTTTTGTCATCCTGAAGTGAGGAGCTCAGCTCATGTGATGTGGCTGAGCCAGGGGCATCAGGGCAGGGCTGGATCCCAGTGAGTGATACGGGGACACAGAGGGGACACTGCTGGGGCTGGATCAGTGTGAGTGACACAGGGACACAGAGGGGACACTGCTGGGGCTGGATCTCAGTGAGTGACACAGGGACACAGAGGGGACACTGCTGGGGCTGGATCAGTGTGAGTGACACGGGGACACAGAGGGGACACTGCTGGGGCTGGATCAGTGTGAGTGACACAGGGACACAGAGGGGACACTGCTGGGGCTGGATCAGTGTGAGTGACACAGGGACACAGAGGGGACACTGCTGGGGCTGGATCTCAGTGAGTGACACAGGGACACAGAGGGGACACTGCTGGGGCTGATCTCTGTGAGTGACACAGGGACACAGAGGTGACACTGAAGGTCTGGGTGGTCCCCAGAGCCATCCTGCTCTCCCGGGGTGGGCACAGGACACTCAGTCTGGGACCAGAGCTCGGCGTTTCCTAATCCCAGGTGGAAGAGCTGCCCCGGGCACCCCTGGGGCAGTGCCAAGGCGCTGGTGCCACGCTCAGCCTCCAGGGTAGCGGCTCTGGTGGCTGCTCAGCCCGGGGCCGGCCCTTCCCGGAGCGCTCTCACGCCGTCTCTGCCAGGGAAGCTGGCAGCTCTTTGTGCAGGGGAGCATTTTCCAGGATCTGTTCCCAAGCCAGGCCAAGGCCGTTCCCTCGTGCCCCTGTGAGCGCAGAGCAAACCCGATTCAAACATTGCAGCAGCACAAAAAGCTGCTCGGGTTCCTCCCCAGGTGCAGCTAAAAGCCGCGGGCGCTCAAGGGTTGTGATCTAAGGCTCATCTGGCCACGTTTCCCAAGGAAAAGGAGAACCCGGCTCTCCTGCCGTGCCGGCTGTGCCTCCGCCGTGAGCTCGCCGCAATTCCAGGTGAAGCCGCCTTCGGGAAGAGCCGAACAGACAGCGGGGTGATCCCGGAACGCGGCTGAGGCGGGAAATCAAAGCTGTAAAGCGCGTTTGCAGCGCCGAGGTGCTGGCACGGGAAGGAGGGATGCGCTTCCCTGGGTCCCGGTGGGAGGAGAAGGGCTCGGAGCTTGCTGCCAGGACATGGCAGGGGAGGATTGGGCTGGATTTGGGGAATGCTCCCTTCCCCAGGAGAGCCCTGGCACAGCGGCCCGGGAGTGCCCATCCCTGCGGGGGCTGAAAGCCCTGTGCGTGTGGCACCTGGGGACACGGGCCGGGGGTGGCCTGGGCACTGCCGGGGGAAGGGTGGGACTCAGGCGTCTTCAGGGTCACTTCCAAGATAAATTATTCCACGTTTCTGTGGCCACATCCTCCCTGCTCCCTGGGAAACCCTTGGGCATCCCGCACCGGTGGCATCCGGGTGCTGCACGTCCCCAGTCTGCGCTTTTGGACCCCAGAATGAGACAGCTCAGCAGAGGCAGCAGCTGCTGGAGGCTCCTGCAGCCCCTGCCGCGGTGCTTAGAGGAGCTGCGTTCCCTTTTTTTTGCTCTTTCCATGGATCATCTGGTGGCTGACATTTAGCACCCGGTGCCATATGTTGTTTTTCCCGGAGCAGGGATGTGCGGCGCCAGGAGGAGGGAGCGCTGGCACCCTGCCGGAAGGCAGAGCAGGAGAGACTCCTCCTTCTTCTCCTCCTTCTCCTTCTCCTTCTCCTTCTCCTTCTCCTTCTCCTTCTCCT
>JANEHK010000040.1:233835-243939 GCA_025960845.1 Tachycineta bicolor | reverse complement strand
TACCTCACCTCCAGTCTCGCAGGACTCGTGTCCAGGACAAGCAGGATAAAAGCTTTTTACTGGGCAAATTTAAAGACTGGGATAAACCTTAAACTAATCCCACAGCACTCTCCGGCTCTTCCACATAGAAGAAAGATTTTTTTTTTCCTCCTACTTTAATTCTTAATTAAAGAAATTCTTAATATTAAAATATTTTTTTTTTTTTTTTTTGTTTTTTTGTTTTTTTTTTTTTTTTGTGCTCCTTTTCGTCACGGTGGCCATCACTTCCCTGCCTTTTATTCCCCTTCTTTATCCCACACACCTCTGTTAGGGCTAAACTGGAAAGGTAGAAAATGGAAGTTGAAATTTTATCTTGTTGTTCAAGGCCGCTCTGTCACTGTGTGGGAACGGAGGAATAAATGGTGCCATTAACCTGAAAACCAGGAAAATGAGAGTGAATTTGGGATATATTTATTAATCTGTTCTAACTCTTTCCAGCTCTGCTCCTGGGCTCTCTGAAATTCCCCGGACCTGTGTCCCTGCGTGGAATCCCAGTGGGCAGGGGCTGCTGGGGGCTGGGAGTGGCTGAAATGGGAATTCCTTCCAGGGCTGGGGAGGCTGAGGTTGGGTGACCCACATTTCCCACTGAGATGGGCACAGGAAATACCAGGGGAATCTCCTGAGCATTTGAAGTCCTGGGAATGTTGCATCCCGAGAAGCTGGAATATCCTCTGCAGCCTCTATCCAATTCCCAGGATCCCCGAGGCTGGAGAATCCCTCCCAGCCCATGGAGTCCCAGCTGTGCCTGATCCTTGCACCCAGCCAGAGCTCTGAGTGCCACCTCCAGGAATTCCTGGGACACCTCCAGGGATGGGGATCCAAACCTCCCTGGCCACTTCCAAGCCCTGAGCTCCCTTTCCATGGGGAAATTCCTGCTGCTGCCCACCCTGAGCCTCCCCTGGCCCAGCCTGAGGCCGTTCCCTCTGCTCCTGTCCCTGTTCCCTGGGAGCAGAGCCCGACCCCCCCGGCTGTCCCCTCCTGTCAGGGACTTGTGCAGAGCCACAAGGTTCCCCTGAGCCTCCTTTTCTCCAGGCTCAGCCCCTTCCCAGCTCCCTCAGGAATTCTCCAGCCCCTTCCCAGCTCCCTCAGGAATTCTCCAGCCCTTTCCCAGCTCCCTCAGGAATTCTCCAGCCCATTCCCAGCTCCCTCAGGAATTCTCCAGCCCTTTCCCAGCTCCCTCGGGAATTCTCCAGACCCTTCCCAGCTCCCTCAGGAATTCTCCAGCCCTTCCCCAGCTCCCTCAGGAATTCTCCAGCCCATTCCCAGCTCCCTCGGGAATTCTCCAGACCCTTCCCAGCACCCTTCCCTTCCCTGGACACATTCTAGCTGCTCAAATTCCTCAGGAAAAGTCCCAGTAAGGGCTCAGCGTTTGCTAACAGGAAGGAAATCCAGGCTGGGGTGCTCTGTGTGCAGGGCATCCTGCATCCTTTATTCCCTGTTCCTCTGCTTCCCTGGGCTGTGCAGAGGCTGGAGATGCTCACCCTGCTCTGCTCAGGGTCTGGGGGCCAGGGGAGGATGCTCCTGCCTGGAGCCGAGGTAATTTGCTTTGTTTTTCCTAATAAAACAGAACAAAGGTGATTTTTCAGCCACTCCTTGCTGAGGATCTGTTCCCTCCCTGGAGGAGCTTTCCTGGGAACCCTTGGTGGTTTGGGGGAGAGGATGGGCACGTTCCTGCTCCACACCTGGCCGTGCTGCTCACATCTGCCACCAGAGCTTTTACAGTGGCATAAAATGCCTGGATTTGCACCTGGAGCGTTTCCCCCTGGGATTCGCCAACAGGTGCACGATAAATCTCAGGTGATAAAAATCTTCTGCGTGTTTTCACCAGTTAAGAGATAAATGGCCATAAAAGCACGTCATGTGTGAGCAAATGGAACATCTCTCTGTGGGAAGAGCAGTCCCAAACCCAGGGAGGAGCTGTGAGTGCTGAGCAGAGAGCAGGGACATCTCCAGCTGAGCTGGGCTGGCTTTGCCACCCCGCTGTGCCCGCTGCAGCGACAGTGACACTGCCCCTGGCCCGCCAGGTGATGGCTGGATTTCAACACCTCGTGGGGATTGAGCCTCCTGGAAGATCCTGAAGGGACTGGTGTTTGTGGGAAGCCCAGGTGTCCTGGTTTGGGCAGACAGGTGTCTGCCAGGGAAAGCTGGATCCTCCCTTGGAAGGGAAAATGGAAACCCCCTCCCTCTGAATTATAATTTTGAAATTGAGGGGCTCTCGGGCAAAGATATGGGGATGGGAATAACTAGGAATATTAAAAATAAAATGTAGCAGTGCAAAAAAACAAAACCCAAAAAACAAAACCCCCCAAAACAAGCAACCAAACAAATCCTAGAAAGCCACGGGTGGTGGGAGCGCAGGCTGACACGCTGCTGCTCAGGGCGCTGGGCCCAGCCCAGCCCAGCCTCCTGCAGTGACAGATGTGGCTCTGGCAGCAGGGATCCTGCAGCAGGGGCATTTCCCTCTGCAGCTCCCGTGGTGCTGAGATGGCTCCGGGGCTCCTCTGGCAATCCCGGGCACACGGGCTGTGCTGCTGCTCCCGGTGCCAGCTGGGATCCAGCTGGGAATGCCGGGCTCCTCCCCTGGCTGCAGCATCTCCCGATGGAGGATGGAATTGTCTCAGCCCTGCCGTGAGCCTGGATGGGCCAGGAGCAGCAGAGATCCCTGCAGGGAGGAGGGCTCCTGGAAGGGATAAAGAGCAGTGCCACAGCTGGATTCACAGCTGCCCATGAGCAGGAGGCACCAAACCCCTTCCCCTGGAGTTACGAGGGATGGGTTGTACAAGAGATAAAGAAAAAAAAAAACACTTTTCCAACCATTCTCAAGAGATGGGAAGTGGAACACATCTTGCACTGAACCCAAGACACCGGGCTCCACCAGTCCCCGGGTCTGGAACAGCAGGGGCGGTGGCTGGGGAGGGGACAGTCCCCGGCTGTGGCAGCGCTGTGTGCCCCTGTCCCGGGCGCTGGAGCTGCTCCTTCTGCTCCTGCTCACTCACCAGGGCTCCCTCTCAAAGGCACAACGCTCTAAACGTTGTCCTGATAACAAATCACCCGTGAGCAGCTGCAGAGCTGCTGTTCCCACTGGGAGGGCACGGGGACAGGGATGGGACAGGGACAGGGACAGGGACAGGGACAGGGATGGGACAGGGACAGGGGAGCTGGGGTTGGATCCCGTGGGAGCAGAGCACGGAGCTGAGCACGCCCCATGGCCCAGCTCAGCTCAGCCAGCCCTTATCAGGCTTGTCCCACACTTTGGGATTAAGGAATGCCTTTGTCTGCTTCTTTAGCACTCAAGCACTGTCCCGAGTCTGAGCAGGATCAGCCCATGATCAGCTTCCTCCTCTCCACCAGGAGCAGCTCTGGATCCCTCTGCCGTGTCCCCACAGCCAGGCTGGGCTCTGCTGTCCCTCACTGCCTGGGTTTGGTCTCTCCTGGAGCTCTGGGATCATTCCTGGAGCTCTGGGATCATTCCTGGAGCTCTGGGATCACTCCTAGAGCTGTGGGTTCATTCCTGGAGCTGTGGGTTCATTCCTGGAGATCTGGGATAATTCCTGGAGCTCCAGAATCATTCCTGGAGCTCCAGAATCATTCCTGGGTCTCTGGGATCATTCCTGGAGTTGTGGGTTCGTTCCTAGAACTGTGGGTTCATTCCTGGAGCTGTGGGATCATTCCTGGAGCTGTGGGATCATTCCTGGAGCTGTGGGTTCATTCCTGGGGCTCTGGAATCATTCCTGGAGCTGTGAGATCATTCCTGGAGCTTCAGGATCATTCACGGAGCTCTGGGATCATTCCTGGGCCTCTGGGATCATTCCCAGAACTCTGGGATCCTTCCTTCAGCTGTGGATTCATTCCTGGAGCTCTGGAATCATTCCTGGTGCCACAGATGTGCCGGCAGCACTGGCTCCCAGGGAAAGGCTTTGTTTTCTATGCAGGGAAGTTCCTGTTCTCCATAATATCCTCTGGAGCCCATCATTGCTGCTGTACAATGAGGGGGATTTTTTGCTCTCCTGGGCACCAGTGTTTATTGTTAAATGAAATTTCATCAGCCATTTTATTTCTCTGAGATTCAGTGTCATGAGGGCTTCCTGCAGCACTTAAACGTTCAGCTGTAATTTCGATTCATCTGAATAACTTTGCATCTGATCCGTGCAAGCACCACAAAAGGCAGTTAGTTTTTCTTGGCAGGAAAAAAAAAAAAATCAGTAAATTAGTGACCATCAGGCTGAAGACTTTATAAATATTCATGGCCTGGAGGTGTGTGATTGGGACACGCAAAGCAATCACACTGAGAGGAGAGATTTCACAGGGCAGAGAGTTCCTCTGAGCCAGCCCAAGGCTGAGCCAAGCCCAGAGCCCCTCTGCCTGGTTATTTCTGACTTTTTATCCATTTGTGGGTCTGGCTGTGGATTGGCTTCTGGAGTTTTCACCTCCCAGCCCAATGGCCAGACCAACTGTCAGTTACAATTGTTTTCAGGTTAGAAATGTGCAAACAAAGGACAGGGAATGAAAAACAAAGGATTTGTTTATGTTACATGTGTGGGAAAAGGCAGAAACTGCTCCTAATATTGTACAGAAGCTAAAAGGTCTGACTCCATCTTATGAACAATCCAAAGGCTTTAAAAACTCATAAAAGCCAGGGTGACAGAGGTGTACGTGGGCCCAGGAATGTGGATCGTGCACAAATAAATATTCAGGTTTAGACTGAGCGCAGACACAGGCTTTGTCTGTGCCTCACACTCTCCTCCTGCACAGATGCCGTCACTGGGGCGCTCAGACTGTGACGCCCTCCGTGAGTTTGCCCCGTGGTGGTTCAGCAAGGAAGTGGTTCTCCGAGGAAGTCTGTGCCCAAAATGCTCTGGGATTTTGACTGGCTGGTCACAGCAGGGTGTTTCTTCCACCAAGAGAGGCTCCTCTCCCTAAGAACTGATGAAAAACTACTTTGAGGCGGTGAAACTGCCTGCAAATCCCAGTTTTTTTCTCTTTATGGTGTCAGTGGGAAAGTGAACAGTTTTATGGGGGGCTGAGAAGGGTTTTGAAGGTTCCATTCTAATTTTTATTATTTTTTTTTCTTTCTTGTAGCTTTGTTAATAAACCTCTCTTTATACCTTTCTGAGTTTTAGACCAGCTTTGCTTTTCTCTTAACATTTTCTCACGGCAGGAAAAGAGTAAATAAAGGCGAGGTTAAAGAAGGGAATGTTTCCAATCAACCCAGGGAGAAGGAATGAGAAGGATCAGACTTGTTAGGGGCTTCCCCGACATCCAGGTGGTTTCAGGGTCTTTTTCCCCTGCACAGCTCCGAGCCAAGCCGAAGGAAGAGACGGAGTCTTCAGGTTTAGATTTTTCAAGGTTGCATTTTTCGTTTATTGTTTCTTATCTTACAAATTTCTCTCAGTCCAACGAGATGTTTGCAGGTGCATGGACTTCTCACATCTCCCCCCGAGCTGGACTGTGCTTAATCTTTTATACTAATTACTGCGTGTTCGTTATTTACTATTTCTTACCAATGTCTATCACTATTACTAAAAAGGTCACCTATACACTGACCCAATCCTCACAAACTGCTTTGTGCCAACATCACTGCAGAAATGGAGTGAGGAAAGGAGGAGGAAGAAGAAGGAGACAACGTCCCAGATTCTCCATTTTGTCCCCATTCACTCCAATGCTATGAACCTAAAATTACTGTTTTTTCACTCTATGACAAACTAAACTCCTCTCTTTCACACTCCTGTGGCCTGCAAACCCTCTCTCAGTGCAGGAAGCCTTTCCCATGGACTGAGATCAAAGCCAATGTCCCTCTGGGCTCTGGGCTGGGGTCCCAGACCCCCCTGTCCATGTCCCTGACCCTCCAGGGCAGCCAAAGGAATGCCCTGGGCTCCAGCACAGACTCAGTGCCACAATGGACAATTTGGAACTGGATGATCCCTATGATCCCTTCCTACCCAAACCTCTCCCGCCCAACCCCATCCTGAACTTCAGCTTTATCAACGGGGAGCTGCAGCGATCGGAGCTAATTACCAGGAGCTTTCACAAGATGTTGCTTTCATCTGAATTTTTGGGGGCTGATGGATATTTTCGTCCTCCCCAGAAACACCTTCTTTGAATCAGAAATCATTTCCTTGGGGAGGCGTTACCTTGTTTTCTGATCGTGCCTCTCTGCTGGGGAACAAGTTGCTAAAGGAACAATAATTATGCTGAAAAAGCTCTTAGATAACGGCAGGCAGCCTCAGTAGCAGCTGGAGATGCAGCCCTGGGAGTTCTTTGGCGATGGGTGAAAGGGGACAGAGATCCCACTCCTGGTCATGTTTGAAATGCAAACTGCAGTGAGAACCCGGCTAAAGAACGCCCGAGGGGCCAGGGCTGGGCAGGGTGACACCGAAATGGCTTTGGCAGAGCTGTGACACGGCAACCCTGAGCATGTGCTGGGCAGCTGGGGGATAAATGGCTCCAAATCCACCCCAAATTGTCCCAAATCGCCCCAAATCACACTGGCAGTGCCCAAGGCCAGGTTGGACACTGGGCTTGGAGCAGCCTGGGACAGTGGGAGGTGTCCCTGCCATGGCTGGGGTGGGAATGGGATGGGATTTTGTTGGAGTCCAGGGCATTCCTTTGGCTGCCCTGGAGGGTCAGGGACATGGACAGGGGGGTCTGGGACCCCAGCCCAGAGCCCAGAGGGACACTGGCTTTGATCCCAGTCCATGGGAAAGGCTTCCTGCACTGCGGGAAGGATTGCAGGGCACAGGAGTGTGAAAGAGAGGAGTTTAGCTCATCACAGGGTGAGAAAACAGTAAATTTGGGTTTCTAGCATTGAAGTGAATTGAGGCAAGATGGAGAATTTGGGGTGTTGTCTCCTTCTTCTTCTTTCTTCTTCCCTCACTCCATTTCTGCAGTGACGGTGGCACAAAGTAGTTCAAGGAGATTGGGTCAGAGCAGAGATGACCTCTTTAGTGTAAGTGATAGGCATTGGCAAGTAATGATAAATAAAGAATACGTAGCAATTAGTATAAAAGATAAGGACAGCCCCAGTTCAGGAGGAGTTGGGGAGTTGCCAGATGCCCGAGCAGCTGCAAACATATTTTTGGACACTGAGATCCTTGTAAGATAAGAAAAAATAAATGAAACATGCAACCTTGAAAACTCAGAACCTGAAGGCTCTGTCTCTTTCATCCGTTTGGCTCAGAGCTTTGCAGAGGGCGAGAGACTCTAAAACCACCTGAATGCCGGGGAAAGCCCACGACAGGATTTAAGGCCCCTTTCAACCCAAACCATCCCAGGATTCTGTGATTTTCCCGTCCAGACCCACCCCTGACTGCCTGGAGGAGCGAGCTGCGCCCTCAGGGTTTCCCTCTGATAGTTTCTGTCCTTATTGGTTCCCGGGTGTTCATCTTCCAGCCTCTGCCCTTTCAGAAGGGCCAGGAATTGCAGTTCCTGCTGCTGGGCTGCTCAGGAGTTTCCTTCGAGTCTCCCTGCAAAACAAAATCACAAATATTGTGTTAAAGATGCCGGGGTTTCCCTCTGGAAAAGGAAAAGAGGGGAAAATAAGCAAAGCAAAACTCTGCTTGTTTGGAGAAAGCAGGGGAGGAACACAGGGGGGCAGGAGGAGCATTTGCCAGGCTTAAAGGCTTGGGAAAGATTGTACCTGCACCGTTGTTCCGCTGCAGGTCTTAAAATAGGATTTCCTTTATCCCATTTTTTTGTTTCTTGATGTGTTCCTTAATGTAGTTTTAATCCTGGTCGTGTCCAAAAAGATCCCTGGGTTTTCCCAGCTCGGCAAGCAGGGATGGAGGCAGTGACTGCACTGAAATCAGGCACGGGGGCACATGGAAAGAGATGGAAAGAAAATGTAAAAGAGAAAAAAAAATATATATATTGTATATATAACGTTGCACACTGCACCTGGATCACCTGGGGTTATTGCAATGAGGCACAGCCAGATCCCAGAGTTTGCTGGGATTTGGGGTGCTCTGAAGTCCCTCTGGGTGAGGAGACCATCGCTGGGATTGTTGGGACACAGAAAATGGTTCTGCAGCCGTGGGTTAATGCGGCCCCTATCTAAACAACCTTACCTGGGCCTGATCCACCTCCAGGGGAGGTGTGGATATGGGAGACTGGGAGTGTGTGGACATTGATCTGGGCATGGGTGGATTAGCCACGGGTGGAGAATTCACCTCCAGATTAGAAAGAGGTCAAATACATTTTTCCCTCCTATCGTTCTGACAGTGAAGTTGCCATTTCTAAAATTCCCATGGAATGCCAAAACTGTAAAAAACAAAACCAACCGACCAAAAAACCCCCACCACTCCCCAACCCTATTAAAAATTAGCAATCTCAGCCTGTTTCCCTTCGCTCACATTTTTTTATTGTTACTTTTTTTAATCAGTGAAGTTGTCAAAGTGTTTCAAGCCCAAATCAATCCCATACAAAGCCAGTCCCGTGCTCATCCCGGTGCTCCAGGAATGGGGCACTGCACACCCTGGCAGGGAAATCCTTTTGGAGGTTTCAAACGGGGAATATTTTATGTATTTTCATAAAATCCAATTTCAATTTTTAAAATGGACTTTTCTGAGTGGAATGAATACAAGGAAATTTTTTTTGGGGGGGGAGGACAGAAATGTGTGTATTTAATACAGATAACCCCAAATTGAATCTGCATTAATCTTTATATAAATATAATTGTATTTACAGTGTCTATCAGTTTTATATCCCATATAAGCCAGACGCTGTATATAAATACAGGGCAATATGTGAATAATGGCTTTGCATTATTGCCTGGATTATCCATCACATATTTTTATATTTCTGTATAATGTGGATTTATAGAGAAATATGAGGCAATAAAAATATATTTCTATGAGAAATAATAGAACTACGTTTCTACTTCTTGGTAAAAAGAAATATGCGTGTGTATAAAAGCAGCGTGTTAGAGTATGCATAGCAAGAAAAAGGAATGTATAGGTTTGTACTATAGATGTAATATTTATGTAATAAATGTAATATAAAGTATGGAATATATTATTGATAGGCGCCGTTTATGTCTGTTTTTGCACACGGAATATTTTGTGTATTTTCCATGCGTTCACGCCATACCGTGGTCTCTGATACCCATTATTTTATACCCACGTATTATTTATGGACGGATTTTTATCGTTGTTTGGAACCAGAGGGTGCCAGGGGCCGCTTTCCCTGGGGAATGCTCGGATCCTGCTGGAACCGGGAATTCCGCACTTGTCCCAGCCCCACTGGCCCTTCCCAGTCCCTCCCGAGATTCCTCCTTCCCTGCCCCACCCGCGGCGGGAGGGGATCGGGGTGCTTCAGCGGCTAACTCCTGCAGGAAATCTGAGCGGAATTGGGGAATGCCGGGCACTCTGCAGAGGGGAATTGCTAAAAAACCCGTTTATACCCCCTCTTATCCCTTTTTCTCCTCTCCCAGAACCGCTGCCCGCTGGTGGGGTTAAATTCAGTGGGGAAAATGGCCAGCACGGAAATGAGGAGTGGGAAGGCAAAGAGGGAATGGGAGGGGTTCGGATCCCCTGCAAACCCCAGATCTCCTGAACATCACGCTCAGCACAGCAAAGCATCAACTTTTTAATGTGAAAGCTGCGAACTGTTGGAAAAACCATGGAAACGGCTCCGGAGAGGAGAAGCATCTCCAGACATTCACAGGGAAGAGAAGGGGAGGGCAGCAAAGTGCAGCTGCTGAGAGTTCAAACACGGCTCGTTTTGGTAAACACAGAATCCCGGGATGGTTTGGGTGGGAGGGAGCCTGAAGCTCATCCCAACCCACCCCTGCCACGGCAGGGACACCTCCCACTGCCCCAGGCTGCTCCAAGCCCAGTGTCCAGCCTGGCCTTGGGCACTGCCAGGGATCCAGGGGCAGCCACAGCAAATCTAGGAGACAAATCATTACTGTGGACTGGATGAATTCAGGGTTAAAATGAGATCCAGGCAGGCAGGGATTGATCCAAAGGTGGAGAATGCACGGATCAGGATCCCTCCATCTGAAGGGGAAACAGAAATAAACACAGTTTGTGTAATTTTTGCAAAAGTAGAAGAACAACTTGCAGCAGC
>JANEHK010000040.1:213728-226911 GCA_025960845.1 Tachycineta bicolor | reverse complement strand
GACAATCACTGCAATATTGCAGCAGTGAGTGGTGGTAGCAACGAGGAGACTCAGGCTGCACAAACTTTAGAGAAACCTCAACCTTCTGTGTTGCTCTGATATATTTTTATATGTTCCAATCTGTTCTATCTTGGTAACTCCAGAAGACATTTATGAGTAAGTTGCTCTATGGTCTAAATTAAGCTTTGTTTTCTCAAAGCACTCTTTTAGGGGTGAAAACAGAAATCAAGGGTATGAAGAAGTGCCTTTAGTAAAGAAAGCAGTGTCTGGTAACGGTGGAGCTCCTGTGGGGAGGAGCTCTGTGTTGCAGCTTTGACATCTGGGTGATGTTCAGGACTTGTTTTGCTCCTCTCAAATGTCGGGTGTGCCAAGAACCTTCCCGCAGCTTCCAGCGTTTGTGTTTGCCTCATCTGGGGGTGCCTGAGTCATGTCTGACTTGAGCTGATGTGATCAGGACACGCAAAGCAATCACACAGAGACGAGAGATTTCACAGGGCAGAGAGTTCCTCCCAGAGAGCCCAAGGCTGAGCCGAGCCCAGAGCCCCTCTGCCTGGTTATTTCTGACTTTTTATCCATTTGTGGCTCTGGCTGTGGATTGGCTTCTGGAGTTTTCACCTCCCAGCCCAATGGCCAGACCAACTGTCAGTGACAATTGTTTTCAGGTTAGAAATGTGCAAACAAAGGACAGAGAATGAAAAACAAAGGATTTGTTTATGTTACATCTGTGGGAAAAGGCAGAAACTGCTCCTAATATTGTACAGAAGTTAAAAGGTCTGACTCCATTTTATGAACAATCAAAAGGCTTTGAAAACTCAGAAAAGCCAGGATGACGAGCTGATGCTGTCCAGCGACAGGAGATCTCAGCAGCCTCTCCTCCCCCGTGCCTTTGTATCCCAGGAAAAGATGGGTTTGAATCAGAGGGACAAAGCCGTGTAGTGCCACCCGAGCCACTGCAGGTCCCCTGTGCAGAAAAGGTCACAGAGCAAGTGAATAAAATCAGAGAAAGGGCAAGAACCCCCTGCCTGCAGCCACTGCTAGAGCAGAGCGTGGCCATCTTTTTGCAATAAAAACCTGAAAGACCCATTCAGAAGGAGATTTCTTCCAGGAATTAGTCCCACTTTGTGCAGCCCTGGGATGTCCCTGTGCCCTCCCGTGGGTTTGATTCCACCTGGGACAGGTCTCCCTCCTGGCCCCAGCTACAAGATCAATCCCCTGAGATGGGCAGGTCCTAGAGGGGAAAAAAAACAACCCAAAAGCAAAAAAACCCAAACCAAAACAACAACAAAACAAAACAAGAAAAACACACCCAAAATCCCAAAACAAACCAAAAAACAACAAACAAACAAACACACACAATTAAAAAATCCCCCCAAAACAAACAAACAAAAACCCCTAAACAGACAAACCCCCACAAAACCAAAACCCCAAAACAAAACAAGCAGCAAAAATCCAAGAACAAAACAGAAAACCAACCAAACAAAAGAACACAAAAACGAAACAAAAGCCCCACACAAACCCATCAAACCTAAAGCTCCCCGTGCTGAGGGAGAGGCTCGTGAGGCTTTGTGCTGACCTGCAGACCAAGGGTTGTATTGAATCGTGACGGGGAGGGAAAACTTCCATGTTCCCAGGTCCCATCCTGCACAGGGAGGCGTTTTGGGAAATAGATTTCACTTCCAAGTGTTTCTCCCCTCCCTTTGTCCTGGTGAAGCCGCTGATGGGGAAAGCACGAGTGAGAGCAGAGGAGCTGTCCATCCTGTCCAGAGCAGGACAATCCCCAGCTGGAATTGCTGGTTCTGTGCTGCTGAGGGTGCCCTGAGCCCTTCCACCAGGATAATTGCACCTCAGCCCTGGAGGGACCAATGTGACCAGACAGGAACACCCCAATGGGTCAGGGTGAGGAAAACCTTCCTTGTGCCTTTGCTTCCACATGTTAATGCCTCTTAGGATTCGTTGTTCTGTTGGTTTGTTAGTTTATGTCACCCTGCCCAGCCCCGTTCTCCATGCGTGCACCCTCCTGGGATGCTCCTCCTTCCCTTGGGCCCCGCTGGGTTCTTTGTGCCGCAGTGTTCCACCCCTGTGACCCCGTTAGTGCCCCCATTTCCTGGCTGCCCCTCTGCCCCATTTCCCCTATCCCTATTGAGCCGCCCCTTTTATCCCGTGTATGACCCTGTGTCCTCGGGCCCTCGGGGATCTCATCCCTGGGCTTCATGGAGGCTGTTCACATCCCCGATGTCCCTGCAGCCCTTGGCTGTTCCTGCCTGTGCCCCTGGATAAACAGCGCTGGCATTTCCAAACTGGACCCCGTCTCCTCTGGTCACTCTCAGGGATGATGCAACAGCTCTTTCCCTGCTTTTGATCCCTTCCTGATGACTTCCTCCGGATGCTTCCCCACATCCCAGAGGAACAGGTGGCTCAGCATTCCAGGCACGGGCAGGGAACCTCTGGCACTTCCTGGCGCTGGATCAGCCCTGCGGGGGAGGCACTGTCCCAAAAAGTGGCAGATTTACGTCCTGGGGAAGGGGCTGTGCTTGGGGCAGGCTCTTCGCTCTCCGGGGGAAATGTGGGATTTAATTTCCCTTCTTGGACCCAACTCTGGCCATGAATTCCGCTTTTGGAAGGAGGATTTGGCCCATGGACAGGGAAAGGGTGTCCCAAGGGCTGCTTTGTCGCTCCCTGGATGTTCCTCAGGAGCAGCTCATGGGCAGCCACAGACACTCGACGTGGTTTTATGAGGCAAACAGTTTTCCCCATTTTGCTGGGAAGAGTCATACAATATTTGCTCCAACACATTTTCATGTTTTATCAAATTCTTATAACAAGTTTATCCTAAAAATATCAGAAATAGAGGATATAGATATTGCGTAAGTCGATTATGTAAGTGACCTGGGAGAATAATTTAGGAATTAATCAGGCTTGCTTTTTTTTTTTTTTTTTTTTTTTTTTTTTTTAGTACAAATTCAGAAGATTTGAGCAGACAAAAATCAACTTTTTTTTTTCCTGAAAATAAGGAAGAATACAGAGGAGGTGACTGCCTTGCAGACTCTGTGCAGTGGGGCATTGGAAGGGTGGACCCCTATCCCTGGAGGTGTCCATGGAATCCCTGGATGTGGCACTCGGGGCCCTGGGGTCAAGGTGGGCATCGGGCACAGCTTGGGTCAGTTTGGGAAGGCTTTTCCAACCTCAGGGATTCCAGCTGTATTAAGCTGTTCAGGAGAACACTTTAATTAATTGTTCGGGACAACACTTCCCACCCTGATTTTGTACCTCCTGTAGGAGCAGGAGGTTCCCACCTTGCTCCAGGTGTTCCAGTCTGCCTGGAGCTCACCCCAACAGGGCGATGGGAGCAACTGGGAATTCCAGACCGCAGCAAATCCCAGCCCCAACAGGAAATATTCTGGGAGATATTAATAGAAGAGCGCTGGCAGGATTTGCATCTCATTAGGTGGCTCTGATGTAGTTAATCTTAGCACGCTGCATCTAATTTGGGCAAGCAGACTGTAAAAAAGAATAAAAAATACCAGTTTGGAGCTGAATTAAAAACCCAGCAGGAAGAAGGGGAGGCTGGGAAAGTATTGCAGAGCAGGGAAAGTCAGGATAATTTTTCCTGGTGAATTCCTGGAGTGGTGGGACACACGGCCCGGCCCTGAGGAGCCCTGGGGAGTTTCCTGCAGAGGATTTTGGAGCATGGGATTGTTTGCAGAAGGTGGAGTTGGCAAGACAAAGTCCTGAGGTGCTCCTGGCCTCTGGCCAGGATATGGCTGCTGAATTTTGGGAACTGGGGTTTACACCAGGCAGGAACTGAACAAAACACAAATTTTTGCTTGATGAAAAGGTGGAGTCCAGTCATAAGAGTGAAAAGATGGAGGAAAGGTGATGTCTTTAAATTTCACTAAGGATTCACCTCTCCAAAAGCAAAGTGAAAGCTGCAAAATAACTCAGGAATCAAATTTTCCTTCCTGGATTTGTGGAAAGCTTTTTTAGCACCTTATGTATTTCTGGAACTCCATCTTTGACTCTTCAGAGATAGATTTGATAAAATGTTGGCCAATAAAAGAGGAAATGCTGAGAATTGACCTCAGATGCGCTAAAGCTGCACAAGGGGAGAAATTCCTCCTTGTGAGGGTGCCCAGAGCAGCTGTGGCTGTCCCTGGATCCCCAGCAGTGCCCAAGGCTGGGTTGGACATTGGGACAGAGGGAGGTGTCCCTGCCATGGCAGGGGTGGCACTGGGTGGGGTTTGAGGTCCTTTCCAACCCCGACCATTCCATGAATTCCACGATATTGGAGATTAGGAAGAATTTCTTCATGGAGGTTGTTGTCCAGCACTGGCACAGGGAGTCCCCAACATTTGAAACATTCAGAAAGATGTGGATGTGGCACTTGAAGGCACGGGGCAGTGGTGACCACGGGGGGGTTGACAGCTGGACCTGCGGACCTTAGAGGTCTTTTCCAACCTTAAAATTTCTAACAGCCACCAGTTAGGGACACATCCCTTTCCCAGGCTCACATTTCTATGGGATTCTCCTTGAACCACTGCAGCAGTTTATAGCTCAGCAATTCCGTGAGCGCCGATTTGCGTTTCAGGCTGCACCAGTGCTGATGCTCCCCGGGAGGCTGATCCCTCTCGGTTTTTGTTCCAAGATTCAGGTGGTTTTAGAGTCTTTTTGCCCTCTGCAAAGCTCTGAGCCAAACACAAGAAAGAGACGGAGTCTTCAGGTTCTGATTTTTCAATGTTGCACGCTTTGTTTATTGTTTTTTATCTTACAATTTTCTCAGTGCCCAACAAAGGTCTGTGCAGCTGCTCGGGCATCTGGCGACTCCTCGACTCCTCCTTTCACTGGGCTGTCGTTATCTTTTATACTAATTGATACGTGTTCTTTATTTATCATTAATTGCCAATACCTATCACTCACACTGAACAGGTCATCTCTGCTCTGACCCAATCTCTTTGAACTACTTTGTGCCACCGTCACTGCAGAAATGGAGTGAGGGAAGAAGAAAGAAGAAGGAGACAACGCCTTAAATTTTTTATTTTGCTCCTATTTACTTCTATACTAAAAACCCAAACCCACTGTTTTCTCACCCTGTGATGAGCTGAACTCCTCTCTTTCACACTCCTGTGCCCTGCAATCCTTCCCGCAGTGCAGGAAGCCTTTCCCATGGACTGGGATCAAAGCCAATGTCCCTCTGGGCTCTGGGCTGGGGTCCCAGACCCTCTGTCCATGTCCCTGACCCTCCAGGGCAGCCAAAGGAATGCCCTGGGCTCCAACACAATCCCACCCTTTGGTGGTGGCACTCAAATATCCACGAGGTTCCAGCTTTATCACTTCCAAGGAGTTTCCCCCCCCACCACGAGTATTTTGATGCAGCCAAGCGATCCCACAGCCAGATGCTGGAGTCCATTAACGCTATCAGGGCTTCGTGTGGGGATGGCAGAGATAATTCCAAGTGTGTGCAGAAAAATCTGCCTTTAAAAGAATAATTAACTCCAGCTCTTGCTTGGCTCAGAGTTTATCAGAGAGATGTGGCTGAATTTGTTTAGTTTTTATATTTAAAGGGATTTTCAGCTTCATTCTCAAGCCTTGATGACCTCTAACAAATTAAACCTGGCTCTGGTTCTCCCGGGAGCTCTGCTGGAGGTGCAGAGGGATGAGCTGCCCAAAGCTGAGCTTTAGGGAGTGGTTCAAGCGCTGAGGATCCCATTCTCCCTGGCTGGCACTCAGGGACATTTCCAGGAGCGTGGCTTGAGGTTCCCCTCAGACTGCAGAGCCCTGGGGGTGATTTCACACAGAATCACTGGGTTGAGACCTCCAAGATCATCGAGTCCAACCCAGCCCCAACACCTCAACTAAACCGTGGCACCGAGTGCCACATCCAGGCTTTATTTAAACACACCCAGGGTGGTGACTCCACAGGGAGAAGCTCCTCACTCCTCTTTGCCATCCTCACCTGCCGCTTGAGTCCCTGGGGTGAGGCAGAACCAGACGTGGGAACATTTTCTTTACGATTTATTTCAGCTGCATCGGCAGGAAAGCTGTAATTTATTCTGCTGCTCACCCTGGTGCAGGGCAGGAGCCACTCCAGCTGTGGCATTCCCTGCCCTTTCCCACCTCTCAATTCCAAGGCAGGGACACCTGGAGCCACCTCAGAGCCTCTGGGACCCCAGGTTTTTGGGAATCATTGCTCCCAGCGACTGAGGATCCTCAGAATGCCTGTGCAAGTCATGGGAGCAGTTTCCTTTCGGAATTCCAAGAGCATCCAGTGAAGTCCCCAGCCCCGGAGGTGTCCCAGGAATGACTGGGGTGGCACTCCGTGCCCTGGGCTGGTGACAAGGTGGGGATCAGTCGCAGCCTGGGCCTGCTGACCTTGGAGATCTTCTCCAAACTCGGTGATTCTGCGTGATTCCATTTCAAATTTAACCCTCTATCAGCAAATTCATGTTTCTCAAGGCTCTTCATTGAAAACTTAGATACGTTGCAGGTAGGAAAACCCAGCTTTTCCTGAAACCCCTGACTCAGGGCAGCTCAACACGGAAAATTTCAACCCAGGCTGAGATTTGACATCGGAATGTGGCAGAGCAGATCACTGCTCTGATAAAAGCAAAGTTGCAAACCCCTCATCTTCAAATCCCTGTTCCCCAACCTCGTTCCGGCATCATTTACCTGCATTAGGAGCAGTCAGGATCTGGGAGAAGGTGTCAATTATTTTTGGATGCTCTTTGTTGCCTGGGCATTAAATCGTGCAGGAATAACATACTGTTACTCTCAAGTCCTTTATTATATCCGGAATATCCTTCTTTTCTGACACCAGGGCTTAAACAGTTGTGACTGTCCCTGAACTTTGGGCTTTCATGGGATTCTCCAGGAGAAAACGCAGAGGCAGTGGTCAGGGGACATCGGGTGGGGAATGCTGCAGCAGCCAGAGGTTTTTCCAGGATTTGCCGATCCTGATTCTCAGGAAAGGTGGATTGACTCTGGTGCTGTTCTTTGAGCCCTTTCATGACAGAGATGAGATGTCCCGGCCTCCAGCACCCTAAAGGATAAAGAAAAGCTCTCTTAGGACTTAAATCTGATTTTTGTTCAAAGGTTTTAGGGGTTTTTAGGGATCACTGAGTCAACCGGGCTTCAGAGAAAACAGCCCCTTGTGTTATCCCACAATTAAAACCTTCAGGTTGCTCCGTGTGAGCTGGGGGATCAAAGAGAAGAGATTTGGCTGCTTTTATCCCTTTTTGGGAGGCTGGTGGTTCGGAGCTGCCTCCGGCGCTGCTGCTCCTTGCGCTGCCAGCAATTAAACCCGAGCGGTTTTGCACATCCATTAATTGCTGTCCCCGGGTCGTCCGTGGATGTGTCAGCAATGAATTCCATGGATTCCACCCAGGAATTGCAGGAATTCGCCCTGCTCAGCAGTCGGAGCTCCTCCCGTGAGCTCTGGGAGCTCCCTTACTCCCTCTCCTTCCCAAAAAAAGAAAAGGAAAAGGGGTCCCAGCTGGTTCCAAGAGTGGTCCCAGCCCCGCTCCCGGGGGACAGGGCAGGGATTGGGGTGCCCCTTCCCACAAGGTTTGGAGCAGCAGCAGGAAAACGCCCCTCAGCACTCCCAAAAATGCTTTTCAGATGCGTTGGCTAATGCAAGAGCAGTAATTAATGCTCGAAAGGCTCCTAACAGGTAATTTTGTCTCTGTGCATCACCTCAGTCCCCGCCTTTGAGCTGCCGGGCAGAGGTTCCTCCTGTTCTCCCAAGGACAGCAGGACGGAGTCTCTGCTCTCACTCTCCTAAATCCAGGGAATTCAGCTCTATTTAGGTCACTGGCTCTGGAAGAAGGCTTTCAAATGAGTGTTACCGGCCCGAAGGCTTTTCCTTCCCCTCCCTGAAGGAGCGGGAGGCCCTGAGCAGGCTCCTGGATGCTCTGGGAGATGCAAATGGGAGCAGAAAAGGCCCCCGGGAGCTCCTCTCCTGGCAGAGCCTACCTGGCTTCACAGCAGGGATTTGGATGCCTTGGAAATAATTCTCCCCTAAAGAAAGAAAAATTAAGCCCAGGAAACAAAGGAGAAGCAGTAATGATCAAAGCTGTTCGGATTTGATAGCCGAAGAACAAAACAAAAATAATCTCCTTGGCCGAGAGAGAATTTTGTTACAAACACATTTAATTTCTCCTCATTTGTGCTGGGGCTTTACCTGTGCCAGGGCAGGGATGCCCAGACCCTGGAAATCTCTGGGCAGTTCTGTGGATCAGAAGGTTCTGGAAAGAAAATATTTCTTTCAGCGCTTTGTTTTTGTTCAGGCAGCGCTGTCGCAGCTCTGCAGCCTCGGGAGCCGACAGCAGGAGCAGGATCCACAAAAACCATCACCTGAATTCAGGGAGGTGCAAGGGGAATTTCTAACATTTTCTGTTAAATCTCTTCCACGTCGTGCCTCCATCCCGACCATTTCTCTGTTCCAAACGGGCTCTTTGATTTCATGGCGCTGTTTGATTATTAAAGATACACTGGGGGTGTGAGTGGAAACCACGTGGAAGTTGGAACAGCTCCTGGTGTTTTGATATCCTCCAGTTTTTCCCCCAAATTATTTGTCTTGCAGGAATATTCTAAAGCAAAACTTTCCTTTCTGATTTCTGCTCCTCTCTCCATGCCTTGCTTTTTTCGCAGGATTTCCCTTGGAAGTGAAATTTCAAGCCCCAGCTGGCTTTGCTAAAAATAAACTCCTTCGAAGCTTTGGATTTCATTTAAATATATTTTATCCTCACTTGTCTCTGCGCACAGGGATTTTCCCTAAAACAGCAAATATTTTGAGGAAGTGGAAACTCAATAGGGGCTGCTCCTGCACTTCCCATCTTTCCCATGGACTGGGGCGCAGGAGTGGGATACATAAATAATATAAAAGCTGAATTCCTGAGGCATCCCTGGATGAACCAAAGGTGCTCCAGACTGCCAGGAGGGGTTTGGCCACAGCACCAGGGTGGAAAAGTTAAGGAAAAAAGGTTTAAAAAAATCTGGGATGGAAGAAGGACTGGATGAGCTTTAAACCCCAAATTTCTGGAATTCCGTGAAAACAGGAATGACTCCTGCACAGCTTTGCTGCCTGGCAGTGAATTTGTGGATGGGGTGATTGGGCAGGCCCTCAGTCCAAGTGTGAACTTCCCTGGATTCTGTAAGCTCGGGGAAAGCTCTCCCTGCTTGTGGTGAGATGGGAATTCCTTAAATTTCTGCTCTCTGGAAGGACATTTGGAGGTGGATCCCAGGGGTCTGGGTGATGCCTTGGCTCTGGCTGCTCCTGGGCTGTCGGGGCTGGGGGAAGAGCTGGGCTTTACTGGGATAAAAATGGAAATAAAACTGGGTCTGGGCCAGATGGACATGGATCAGACCAGGAGGGAAACCCGTGTGGAAGATGTGGATATTTTAACAGACAGAGGAGAGCCTCTGGAGCAGCCAAAAATCTGATCTTTTGAGGGATGGTGGTGTGGGAAGCTGCAGGATGAGGAGTGTGATGAGGAAAGTGAGGACAGGAGCCACTGCACTTACAGGTGAGGTGTGACACGGAAATATCCCAAAAATGCTGATCCTTGGGATGGACAGGGAGGAAAGTCTTTGTGTTGGCAGCCCAAGAATCTCTGCTCTGCCTGGAGATTCCAGCAGGGAATCGCTGTCAAAGCTGCTCCCCTCTGAGGCCAGGGCAGGGCTCCCCTCAGCCTCTCCCCCACATTTTGGGGTCCCCAGAAGAGGCAAAAATCTCAGTTAAATGAGGAACGGGGAAATTGCAAAGGCTTTGGTTCACCACTGCACCAAGCCACGCAGGTGAAACGCGCTGAAAATTCAGATAAGATATACAAAAAAAGGGTAGTTGAAGAGTTCAGTGAGCGCAGCATCAGTGAAGAGTTACAAATTCTTTGGTGTTTACCCACACGGCTCTATTAAATGATTGTCATTGCAGGGACACCTCCTCCCCGTCAGACGAAGGGGAGTTCAAAAGTTAACTCTCAGTTCCAAAGCAATACTGTCATTAAATTTCTGCAAATTACAGTGGGACTCCCTCAGGATTATAAAGAGATTTTGTGAGGGAGCAGAGGCACCGCAGCGAGCGTCGGAGCCGGGCTCTGAAAGCTGAAATCCGCTGCCGGAATCCTGCGCCATCCCCACGGCTCTGGAATGTTCCACACTGGGTGTGCGCGGCAAGAAATCATCAGGCTGAGAGCGGGTGGAATGTCTGTGGAAGTTTTAGAGAGGGAAACTTTGTTAATAATTAAAGGGAGTGGTGCAAGGCCAGGCTTGACCTAACTGGGGCCCTCCAGGGCCTGAAGAGGCCCCGCAGGAAATATGGGGACCATTTCCAAGGGCTGGGACAGGACACAGGGAATGGCTCCCACTGCCAGAGGCTGGGATGGGTGGGAGATTGGGAATTCCTGGCTGGGCTGGAATTGCCAGAGCAGCTGTGGCTGCCCCTGGATCCCCGGCAGTGCCCAAGGCCAGGTTGGACACTGGGACAGTGAGAGGTGTCCCTGCCATGGCTGGGGTGGCACTGGCTGGGATTTGAGGTCCTTTCCAGCCCCAGCCATCCTGGGATTCTGTTTAGGGAGCATCATTCCAAGCGGGTGATGCCTCGTGTGGCATCAGGGTCCAAGGCAGGAGCCAACACTTCCCAGGAGCAGCTGTGGGGTCCCATTCCCTGTGCTGCAGCTGCCAGGGGCTGTCTGGGGGCAGATTCCTCGTGTCTGTCTGCCTGTGCAGGGCAGGGAGGACCTGGAGACGCCGTGGATCAGGGATGGAGGTGTCCTGCTGCAGCTGTTTAACTCTCAGGGGAGGAAGGTGCTGAGGTGACTCGTTGACACCCTCTGCATGTGAAAAATGCAGCGGCACTGTCGGGGGCTTTCCCCGACATTCAGGTGGTTTTAGAGTCCTTTGCCCTCTGCAAAGCTCTGAGCCAAACGGATGAAAGAGACGGAGTCTTCAGGTTCTGATTTTTCAAGGTTGCACGCTTTGTTTATTGTTTCTTATCTTACAATTTTCTCAGTGCTCAAAAAGATGTTTGCAGCTGCTCAGGCATTTGATGACTCCTCAGCTCCTCCCGAATTGGGCTGTCGTTATCTTTTATACTAATTGCTACGTATTCTTTTTTTTATCATTATTTGCCAATACCTATCACTTACACTGAACAGATCATCTCTGCTTTGACCCAATCTCTTTAAACTACTTTGTGCCACCGTCACTGCTGAAATGGAGTGAGGGAAGGAGAAAGAAGAAGAAGAAGGAGACAACACCCCAGATCCTCCATCTCGCTCCCATTCACCTCCATGCTAAAATCCCAAACCTACTCTTTTCTCACCCTGTGATGAGCTGAACTCCTCTCTTTCACACTCCTGTGGCCTGCAATCCTTCCCGCAGTGCAGGAAGCCTTTCCCATGGACTGGGATCAAAGCCAGTGTCCCTCTGGGCTCTGGGCTGGGGTCCCAGACCCCCTGTCCATGTCCCTGACCCTCCAGGGCAGCCAAAGGAATGCCCTGGGCTCCAACACAGCACAAAACTCCACTGAGGTCTTCCATAACCTCTGGGGAATGCCTGAGCCTGGTGCAAACCCTTCCCAGAGCTGCCCCGATTCCGTGCTGCCGTGGCAGTGAAGCCATGGCTGGGACAACGCCGAGAGCAGAGCAGGGAGAACGGGAGCAGTTTTATCTCTGCCGAGCACATTTCCTGTGCCGAGCTGGAAGGGCATTGTGTGACTTCAGCTGGAACCAGCACACAGCGCAGGAGAAAAAGGCGAATCCACTCGTGGGTAACTCCTGTCCATGCACCACCGATGTGAGACACCCAAGTCCTGCAGGCAAAGGCAGCTGGGCTGCTGTAAAATATTCCGCTTTATGATCCACCCCCAAATTTGGCAAGGATTGAAGCAGACATTGGCTTTTGTCAGCCTAAATATTTCAGAGGGTTACAGCCCCCAGGATCACGGTCTGGGGTGCAGCTGGCCAGGGCTGCTTCTGGCTGGTGGGAGTTTTGTCAAGCTGGGGAGAGGCAGAGCCATCAAAGTCTGCAGATAAAACGGTTTAATTAACAGCTCCAGCGCCTGCTGCTCTGCCCTCAAACCCTCGTCCCTGTGAGCAGCTGGGAAGCTGAGCTGGTGATGCCTTGGGATGGCTGAGCTGGAACAGAGCTGAGAATAAAACAGATGTTTATTAAATAAATTAGATATTTACTGAAAGGCCTTTAGGGTACAGCTTGGGCAGGACAAGAGCCTGGTCAGGGACACACCCAAGGTGGAACCAAAATGGACACAAAATGGGCACAAAATTGACCCAAAATGGGCACAAAATGGGCCCAAAATGGACACAAAATGAACACAAAATGGACACAAAATGGGCACAAAATGGACACAAAATGGACACAGAATGGGCACAGAATGGACACAAAATGGACAAACTCTCACCAGGTCTCACACTTTGATCAGTTCTGGTCCATTTGCACATTGGGGTTGAATTGTCCAGTCCCAGCTCCAGGTTCTCCAGTCCCATCCTTCTTGTTCCTCCCTCCAGCCACCGCTGTTGGTGCTTTTGGGCTGAGCACTTGTCCCAGCTGTCCTTGGTGTGCACAGGAACAGGATTTGTTTTGTGTGGCTGCTGTGTGCAGAGAGCTGAGTGCCCCTGAGTGTGAGCTCAGAGCTGCTCCTGGGCAGCGCAGGACACGGAACACACGGAAGGTGGAATTTTGGACATCACGGGGATCCCCCTGGCTCAGCCCAGGGTGGCTCTTGTCAGTCTGAAACACCTGGAGACGTCTGCAGAGCCTTTGGGAGGCTGGGTTTGGGGTGTACCTTTGGGTACAGGGCGGACACAGGGAGCACCCATGGGTGTCTGGGGTGCAGCAGGACTGGCGGTGTCACCCCTGTCCCCTCTGTGGTGGCAGCAGCCCCACATTCTACATACTTTTATAACTAAAAACCAAACTACTAACCCATGATCACTGCTCTGTAATCGCTCTCCTCCGCTGGCTTGGGCCATTTTGGCCGGGATTCAGCGCTGGGATTCTGTCCTTATTCAGTTAAACACACTCAGGAGGAGGACACGGGGCGGTTGGTGGCCTGTTGGATATGAAATATTTCCCAATAACGGGACAGGACCGCTGGGAGACGTTCCTCGAGCTTTTATTGCAACACCAGCCTCAGTACAGGGTGAGACAATTGAAAGATGGCCACAGCTCA
>JANEHK010000040.1:161682-182768 GCA_025960845.1 Tachycineta bicolor | reverse complement strand
GACTGGCAGGAGAACCTCCCCAAAGCGCCAAGGAGCACGGACTGGCAGGAGAACCTCCCCAAAGCGCCAAGGAGCAGGGACTGACTGGCAGGAGAACCTCCCCAAAGCACCTTTTGATGGGTAGTGGATGGTCAGTGCAGGGGCAGGGGAAGGTGTGATGCCTCCTGGTTTCCCTTTATTAGAGGGTAAATACCAAAATGAGCTGATGAGAGCCTGTTTGTTTTTGTGAGGAAATAAACAACCAAAAGGGCAGCGGTTTATGAGACGAAAGCTAATACAGCTGGGCCCTGGTTCGGTGAAAGGCTGTCAGAAAACAAAGCAGGGATTTAGCGGTGGAGATGTTTTGATGGAAGCAACAGGAGCCGTGTTCAGCCGGGGCTGCATTAACAAATGAGAGGCTCGGGCGCTCAGATGGCAAAACCAGGGACACAGAAGGGGCCAGGCAGGGGTGGGAGGGTGGGATGGCCCAGCTCCCACCCTGGCTGTCACTTCTGCCGCTCTGGGCCAGTTCAGACCCCCCTCAATCAGTTGTGAACCCGGAACTGACTCGATAACAAACACACAGCCTGACACCCGGGGTGGTTCCACCTCACACAATGCTTCCCCAGTGCTCCCAGTGTTCCCAGTGCCCTGGAGCTCTTACATCCCGTCCTGCTGACAGAGTCTGGGCACAGAGGTCACACAGAGGTCACACAGAGGTCACACAGAGGTCACGCAGAGGTCATGCAGAGGTCACACAGAGGTCACACACAGGCCCTGGCTCTGCCCTGGCAGGACATCCCTGTCCCTGCGCTCTGTTCCCTGTGCCCGTGCTGCAGCCCCAGCGGGATGGAGCCGGCTCCCTCCTGCCCCCCGGCCCCTGGTGCTGCTGGTGACAGCACAGACCCAGCTCCTCCAGCTTTCACTCTGTTCCAGCACAACAATTTAACCTGCCCTGCCTCCAGGACACCTCCGCTGTGCGTGTTCTGTCCACTGCAGCTCTTCTCCTGAAGTGAGCATTATAAAATGTTTGGGTTTTTTTCCAGCCAGGCAATGCGGAGCTGGAGCACACGGGAATCACATGGGGTGGCTCAGCCTTGGAGCTGAGATTTCTGAGGAGAACATCTCCCCAAGCCTACGCCGTCTCAGGAGAGGAAGGGCTGGCTCCCCGCAGATCTGGAGCGGCCTGACAGAACTGAACATCTCCAAGTGTGGTGCTGCAAACGTCTCAGTGAAATCAGCTCCTGCGGAAAAGGAAGGACGGGGGGAGGGAGGTGGGGATGGCACAGGCAAAGCCTCACAGCCCCTGGAAGTGCTCTGTGGAGGAATGGCTGATGTGGCGTTGATTGCAGCCTGAGTTTTCATTGCAGGCTGTGTTTTATGATCAGAGTGAGCAACTGCCCCTGGCTGTTTTGGCAACCAGAATAAACACAGAATCTTGGAATGATTTGGGCTGGAAGGGACCTCAAGTCCCACCCAGTGCCACCCCAGCCATGGCAGGGACACCTCCCACTGCCCCAGGCTGCTCCAGCCTGGCCTTGGGCACTGCCAGGGATCCAGGGGCAGCCACAGCCGCTCTGGCAATTCCAGCCCAGCCAGGAATTCCCAATTCCCAATCCCCAATTTAAATCCACCCTTCTACAGCTTTAAGCCATCCCCCTGTCCTGTGATTGCCTTTGTCCAAACCCCTGTCCCAGGGTGACCCCAGAAAGCTCGGGGTGTCCCCAGCAATGGAACCTCAGCAGTGTTCTCCTCGCTGCTCCCAAGAGCACAGCAAGGGAGCAGGGGAGGGGAGTGAGGAGTTTGCAGGGAAAGGTGACACCGGGAATGCACATTTCTGGCTGTGTTTAAGGAGCCTTCATTTCCTGCCAAAACACAGCTGAGACTGACAGAAACACATGAAAAGAAAGGGATTAAACCTCTCTCCAGAGGGGCCGATGAACCTGGAGGAAGAGGGCCGTTAAGGCTGGAATTTGGGGGACTCATGCTGATGCTGATAGAGAATTCCGGGTGTGTCATCCTGCCTCCCAGCAGTGACTCTGCAGCCGGCTGCACCTGGCATTGGAACGGGCTGGGAGCCAGAGTCCCCATCCCTGGGGGGATTTCACAGCCCTGTGGCACTTGGGGACATGGGGCACTGGTGGCCTTGGGGCAGGCTGCACTCAGTGGGCTCAGAAGGATTTTCCGACATTAACAACCCCGTGGTTCAGCATCGGGGCACGGGATTTGCTGTGCCACCCTGCCAGGACTGTCCCTGGGCTGGGACACGTGTGGAAGGAGCTGTGTCAGGGGAGGGCCCTGCACTGAGCGGATTCTCTTTATCTCTTTGAGGTGTTTTGACTTTTGTAGCTCAAACAAATGTGCCTGTTAAAAATGTAGGGTCTTGCTCTCGGTGCCATTAAAGATAAAGGCAAATAACTGCATTTCTTTCTTTCATCTTTGTCTCTGAAAGCGTCCTGTGCACCTCCCAGCGCTGTTAATATTCATATTTCTGTGCTCCCCTCTGATGTTTCACTAAGCACCAGCCTTTGGCAAAATAGAGTTGCAATAACTCAAAAAGAAAGAAGCCTGGCTCGTGGTTCTTCTCCCGCATTCCTCGTTCAGGTTTGGTAATTAGACCCTGAAATTTCACTCAGTTCAGATATTTTTAGTTGACCTTCTTATGTTCTAATCCCCCTGAAAATAATGTCCCTGTATCCCAAGGGGCCGAGAATCCCTTCGGGCTGGGAATTCCACGGCCAGGCTGCTGCAGACCTGTCCAGGCAGCCGATGGAAGCCATCCCCAGCCTCCCGTGGGAGCCACCAGCAGCTCCAGGGCCTGGGGAGGCTGCTGGCGCCTCCAGAGCAGCATCATTGCCCAGGGGACTTCAGTGCCTCTGCTTCAGCTGGGGGATCCCGGGGTTCACCTCACCCTGCTCCGCTTCCACCTCCCCGCTACCGAATTCCACATCTCCCTGGGGTCCAGCCGCTCCTGCCTTTCCCGTGTGGCATTTTTCTCCTCACCAGTGGAAAATACAGAATGGTTTTGGTTGGAAGGGACCTTGAAGGTCATCTTCTTCCACCCCCTTTGCTCATCCTGTGCTTGATTAGTTCCCCTCTTATTTCTTCCTGCATATCAGACTAAAAATTTTCCAAGAATTTAGAAGAAATCTTTGTTATTTTATCCAGCAATTCTGATTGTGGCTTTTCAAGCAGAATCTCATCTCTCCTCATTGTTTATTCAGGTAGTTCATCACTGACATGCCAGAACATCCTCTTACTCTTTCAAAACTCACATTAATGTCTCTGCAGATAATTTTCCTTAATGATCTTTTCCTTTTGATTACTTCAAGGTACCTAATGATGCACTAAAGCGAGATATGGGTATGAATAATGTCCTCTGAGTAGCAGCAATGCCCTCAAATTCTGTTTAGGTTCTTTAACTCCCTTTGTCAGAACCCCGACACTTTATTCCAGTGTTTTCCTCTGATTACTTTCCACGGATGGTTATGTCAGGAGCAGCCAGCAGGAACAGGGATCTTCCAGCCACCGAGGCAAACAGCGTTTATTGTGAGCCCGAGCCGATTTAAATATCATTTAATTGTGGTGTCTCCATCCCCTCTGTCAGGCTCAGGAGGGTTCCGAGGCGTGGCGGGGCTGGGCGCGGCAGAGCTCGTTGTGCTCCCGCTAATTGCGGCAGGGAGTGCGGCCCGAGCCGTGCCGACCTTTCCCAAGGCTGCTCCACAGGGAATCCCAGAGAGCTCTGCTTCCCTGGCTCTGCCAGGCAGGAGCTGCTGAGACAGGTTAATGAAGGAGATTTGGATCAGTCGCCGCCACAGAGCAGAAAACCGAAAATCGATGAGCCAGGCACTCGGATAATTGCCAGGCACAGGCTCCTGCACCTCGGGCTGGGGCACAGCCTGTGCTCTCCTCACTGTGCTGCTGGCTGGCTCTGGGCTGGGAACTCAGCTCCATGCCCAGCATCCCCTGATTGCTCTGCTCCTGCCTCTCCTGCTGAAGGGGAGGGTCTGGTGTGGGCAATCCCAGAATTCCAGAATGGAACTGGGTTGGGAGAGACCTCAAATCCCACCCAGAGCCACCCCAGCCATGGCAGGGACACCTCCCACTGCCCCAGGCTGCTCCAAGCCCAATGTCCAACCTGGCCTTGGGCACTGCCAGGGATCCAGGGGCAGCCACAGCTACTCTGGCAATTCCAGCCCAGCCAGGAATTCCCAATTCCCAATCTCCCATCCATCCCTGCCCTCTGGCAGTGGGAGCCATTCCCTGTGTCCTGTCCCCCGACGAAGAAAAAAGCCAAAACCTGAACTATTTTTAAATATAAACTAATACAGCTGGTACAAATCCCGTGGGAAAAGCAGCTTCTGGCTGGATGCTGGTGTGCAAATTCCTGTGCCTTGCTGTGTCCAGCCAGTCCTTGAGCTGACCTTCCTTTAATTCGCTGGAATTCCTGCGGTTTGGCTCCTCCTGTCCTTGCCAATCCCACCAATATTCGCACTGCTCTTGTCCACAAAGACTTTGCAGTGTTTGGCAGAGGCTGGGTGGTTTTTCCCGATTTTTTGTTGTGAGCATGTGGGATAGACCCTTTCGCTGCACACTACATTGATGATATTTTGGAGGTGCACATCCCTGTCTGCTCAGCAGATTTTGGTGGTAATGGTCAGGAAGGATCTCCGGATCTCCTCCCAGGCTCCCTCCATCTCAGCCCTTTATTGAAAACCAAAAGCACGTGGTGCCTCTGTCAGGCTTTCCCAGTGAGGAATTAATTAAGGAAGCAAAGCACACCTACAGGGACCGAGGGCTGCATTCCCTGTCAGGACTCTGGAATTAAAAAGAAGTGGAGCTATTAGTAATAGATTTATTTAGTATCACATCTTCCCCTCCAAATACTCTTTGGAAAGCCCATAAAGCCAGGCAGTCACTAATAGGCAATTTTAAGACAACTGGGTAAGTGGAGTGTGAAAGGCTGAAATGCCCAAAGGTCAGGTGCCTCTGAGATTTGATTCTTTCAGCCAGGAAAAGCCTTAATGGGTAGTTTAATTATATGACAGATTAGAGCACTTTGGTTCAATGAATCCAAGGAAGTTAGAAATTGCTATTTTCCAGGGTAAATCATTTGAAAATAAGTCGAATTGTTAAAACAGCCATTGACTACTTCAAAAGGTTTCCCTGGCACTCGGAGAGCGCAGCAGAACCGAAAGGGGAGCGGAAGCCTCATTGAGCTCCAAGCACTTAATTGGGATATGTTTTTGTGGGTTTGCTTTTCCCTCTGATAACGAGACTGTGATGGATACAAACACGCTTTGGGATGGAAGCTGCTCCCAGGATTAATTGCCAGTGATTTATTCGGCGCTCTGCTCCTGGCTGCCGAGCGGTGGCTGTGGCAGTGTCCCTGTCCCAGCTCACCCTGGGGCTGTGGTCACTGCCCAGCCCCTGCCAGAGCTCCTGCTCCCTGCTCCCTGCTCCCTGCTCCCTGCTCCCGTTCCTGCCCTGTCCCGGCTCTGGTCACCCTTCTCCTGTGCTGGTGGCAGGAGGGGCTGGCATTCCTCCCTGCACTGCCCCAGGAAAGGGCAGGGGCACGCTGAGGTGCTCCATTGCCGTCGGGAAGGTGAACCTGGCTTTGGTGGAGGTGCTGCTCTCCTTGGTGCAGATCCTCCAGAACCTCGGGCACCTTTCCGAACGTCCTAAATCTTCACTGCCCAGAGCAGCTGTGGCTGCCCCTGGATCCCTGGCAGTGCCCAAGGCCAGGCTGGACACTGGGGCCTGGGACAGTGGGAGGTGTCCCTGCCATGGCAGGGGGGGATGAGATGGCCTCCAGGGTCTCCCCGAACCCAAACACATCTGGAGTTTTAAAATCCTGAATAACCCGAATTGCCCCCCTGGGCCGCACTGCTGCAGTGTCAGGGCGTGTGGCCGTGCTCCCGTGGCAGGGTGGACACTGCTTCCTCACGGGAAGGTTAGCCACATTCCAGGTTCACATTAGACAGGAGGAAAATTTTCTTCACCGAAAGAGCTGCCAGGCCCTGGCACAGACTGCCCCGGGCAGCGGTAAAGACATCCAAGGAGGGCAGGGTTGTCACCCCTGGGAGTGTTCAAAAACCACAGGGACGTGGCACTCGGGGGCGTGGTGACTGGATTGGGTCGGTGACTGGACGTGGTGATCTTGGGGGTCTTTTCCAACCTAATCAACTCTAATCAACTCTAATCAATTCTAATCAGTTCTAATCAATTCTGTGACTCCGGCCCTGCACAAGTCCCTGACAGGAGGGGACAGCCGGGGGGGTCGGGCTGTGCTCCCAGGGAACAGGGACAGGAGCAGAGGGAACGGCCTCAGCCTGGGCCAGGGGAGGCTCAGGGTGGACAGCAGCAGGAATTTCCCCATGGAAAGGGTGCTCAGGGCTTGGAAGTGGCCAGGGAGGTTTGGAGTGCCCATCCCTGGAGGTGTCCCAGGAATTCCTGGAGGTGGCACTCAGAGCTCTGGCTGGGACAGGGTGGGGACCAGGCACAGCTGGGACTCCATGGGCTGGGAGGGCTTTTCCCATCTCAGGGATTCTGTTATTCCATGGAATGTGGGCTGGGAGGGCTTTTCCAGCCTCAGGGATCCTGGGATTCTGAGGATCTTGGCCTCCACGGTTGCCCTGGGCCTGGCAGGGAGCCCATGTGAGATCCTGGATCGTGTTTCCTCAGTTTCTCCCCCTCAGAGCGGGGAAGCAGATCCCCAGTGGCACCAGGGATGTGACCATGTGTAAATAACACTGAGGAGCTGCCGAGTTCTCCCTCCCCGGTGACCGGCTGGAGCTGGAGCTGCTGAAGCATTTCCAGGAGCAGTCTCCACAGGCGTATAAATAGCACTTAAATGAGTGTTTTCTTTCCTCCTGCTAAATAACACAGCTTTATTTTTAACTCCTTTCCCAGTCAGTGGCGCGCAGCACAAGGAGAGCGATAGGAGGAGCGAGGAAAACATCCCAAAAGCTCCTGAGAGGCGGGGGATGAGCCCAGCGGAGCCGCCAGCAGCGGGGGTTTTCACAGCCTCCCCCGGGAGCCGGGGCAGAGCCACTGCTGCTGCGTGGAGCGGGTTTTCCACATGGAAAACCATCCCGATGCTCCCCGGAGCGGGCAGGCGCCGAGAGCTCCCGCAGGCGCTCCCAGCCCGTCCCCGGCGCTCCCGGGACACAGACCGGGAATAAATGCCCGCTCGACTGTGGCAGAGGTCATCGGGGCTGCCCGGAGATCTCCGCCCCGGGACTGCCGCCGCCTGTGTTGCTAATTAGCGGGGAAGGGAGCGGTTAATGAAGTGGGGCATTTGCAGATGCTGGGAGTTATTTACAGCAGGCGAAGCCGCAGCTCTCACCCTAAAGGCAAATAAAGCTCAGCGTGGTGAAATAAAACTTCTGTAGGACAGGAATCGCTCGGAAGAAACCCATGTCTGGAACGAGCAGCAGGGACAGGAATGACAGAAATACGGACTGGAAGGGACCGCTGGGGGTCACCCCCAAAATGCCGCCTTCAGCAGAGCAGCTCAGCCGTGGCTTTGTCGGCTGAGTTCGGAATACCCAGGGATGGAGGTGGCCCCACCTCTGGGTGCCTCTTCCACAGGTGCCCGCCCCAAAATCTTGGCTGAAGCCTCCCAGATTGTGGCTCCTGCTCCCAGCCCTGCCGAGGAGAATTTGGCTTTGCAGCCACGCCTCACAAGGTGCTGGGCTGTCCTTGGACACACGGGTGACCACAGAACCACAGAGCTGTGGAATCATTTCGGTTGGAAAAGACTTTTAAAACCATGGAATCCAACCACTAACCCAGCACTGCCCATCCTGTGTCCTCTTCCCTGCTGACAGCAGATTTCCAGCCCTGGTCAAGTATAAATGAAGAGGTGCAAAACCTAAGTGTGGCATAAAATCTTGTAGAAGCTTCTCATTTGTAATTTTTGGACACCGACAGGGTTTTTAAATGAGCGGCTGTGTTACCTCAGCCCTGGGCTGTCCGCAGGCTCGGGGCAGGAGGAGGGACCCAGACCCTGGATCCCTGTTGTCCCACATCAATTCCTCATTTTATCTTCAGGAAGGAGCAATTCCTGCAGCAAACCAGCAGCCCCAGCTGGGATCAGGGTGGGATCCAGCTGTGGGATCGGATTTGGCTGTGGGATCTGGCTATGGGGTGGGACCTGACTGTGGGATCCAGCTGTGGGGTCCTGTTGTGGGATTCAGCTGTGGGATCGGATTTGGCTGTGGGATCTGGCTATGGGGTGGGACCTGGCTGTGGGATCCAGCTGTGAGGTCCTGTTGTGGAATCCAGCTGTGAGGTCCAATTTTGGGATCCAGCTGTGGGGGTCCTATTGTGAGTTCCGGCTGTGGGATCTGGCTGCTCTGGCTGTGGGATTGGGATGTGGGATCTGGCTGTGAGACCCATCTCTGCAGCTCACCGTCCCTAACAGGATCCACTCCTGAGCCATGGGGGCAAACCCAGAGTGCCAGAGCTGGAACTGGGGAATGAGTGGGGTTGGATGTTGGGTGCAGGAGCTGTGAGCTGGCTCTGGGGGAGGTCACAGACACACCCAGCAGGCTGAGCAGGGATTGTTCCATCAGGGACACACCCAGCAGGCTGAGCAGGGATTGTTCCACTATGGACACACCCAGCAGGCTGAGCAGGGATTGTTCCATCATGGACACACCCAGCAGGTTGAGCAGGGATTGTTCCAGCACAGACACACCCAGCAGGCTGAGCAGGGATTGTTCCATCATGGACACACCCAGCAGGCTGAGCAGGGATTGTTCCACTATGGACACACCCAGCAGGCTGAGCAGGGATTGTTCCATCACGGACACACCCAGCAGGCTGAGCAGGGATTGTTCCACTATGGACACACCCAGCAGGCTGAGCAGGGATTGTTCCACTATGGACACACCCAGCAGGCTGAGCAGGGATTGTTCCACTATGGACACACCCAGCAGGCTGAACAGGGATTGTTCCATCAGGGACACACCCAGCAGGCTGAGCAGGAATTGTTCCACTATGGACACACCCAGCAGGCTGAGCAGGGATTGTTCCCTAGGACAAACACCATTTCTGTGTTCCTGACTGTCAGATAAACAAAGCCCACTCTACAAATTAAGGGGGAACATCCGGTACATCCCTTGTTGATAAAATAGCTCCTTTCCACAGGGCAGATTAATTATGGATAGCAATTAATTGGAACTGCTAACACGCAGACCATGAATATTTTAGTGGAAGTCCACCTACAGCCCCGGTCCTGGAAATCACATCCACAGTCCAGAGCCTGCATTTATCCAAACATTGCTCCCGTTGATGATGGGAAGCAACAACTCCTGAACACCACAATGATCACCCAGAATCACAACTCCTGAGCACTGAAAAATACACCCAGAACCACAACTCCTGAACGCTGCAAAAATCACCCAGAATCACAACTCCTGAGCACTGCAGTGATCACCCAGAATTACAACTCCTGAGCACCTTGAAAAATCACCAGAATCACAACTCCTGAGCACTGCAAAAATCACCCAGAATCACAACTCCTGAACACTGCAGTGATCACCCAGAATCACAACTCCTGAACGCTGCAATAATCACCCAGAATCACAACTCCTGAGCACTGCAGTAATCCCCCAGAATCACAACTCCTGAACACTGCAGTGATCTCCCAGAATTACAACTCCTGAACACCTTGAAAAATCACCAGAATCACAACTCCTGAACGCTGCAATAATCACCAGAATCACAACTCCTGAACACTACAATCATCACCTAGAATCACAACTCCTGAACACTGCAGTAATCACCCAGAATCACAACTCCTGAACACTGCAGTGATCTCCCAGGATCACAACTTCTGAACACCTTGAAAAATCATCCACAATCACAACCCCTGAGCACTGAAATAATCACCAGAATCACAACTCCTGAACACCACAATGACCACCCAGGATCACAACTCCTGAGCATCGCAGTGATCTCCCAGGATCACAACTCCTGGGCACTGCAGTGATCACCCAGAATCACAACTTCTGAACACCTTGAAAAATCACCCAGAATCACAACTCCTGAACACCGCAATGACCACCCAGGATCACAACTCCTGAACGCTGCAAAAATCACCCAGGATCACAACTCCTGAACACCACAATGACCACCCAGGATCACAACTCCTGAACACCACAATGACCACCCAGACCTCTCAGCTCCTCCACGTGCCCGGTGAGTCAGCCCCGAGTTTGCATCACAGCGTTATCAGGAAGGATCTCCTGATCCGATTATAATTCATCTAAAGCTCAGCCAGGAAGTAACTATATCAATTTTTAATAGAGTTTTCTACTCAATGCTCATGTTTTGTAGTGCATAGAGGCAAATGATTTTAACTAATTTATGCCAGAGTGCAGAGCTGCTGCTTGAATTGTTTTATCTCCATCACCTGGAGCTCAGCGTGACAACAAAATGCTTGCTACACGATTTTATGAACTTCGTGCCACGTAAATACTGTGTGAAAATTGCCTGTAGTATGTAATTGTCTATTTTTCTATTTGAGTTTCTATTTTCTTCTGCTGATTGCCAAGGAGTACAAGATTTTCATAGGGCTTAATAATTTTACGTGGCTCTGTCGAGGCAGAAGTGAAATACGGGCTGTATTTCTCACTGCGTGTGGCTGAAGGTCAAAGAAGCTTCAGAAAAATGATTTGATTTTTTTTTTTTTTTTTTTTCCTTTCAAAATGCAGTTGCCCAGTGGTCAGGGTTTATGGGAATCATATTTGACACTTATTGAAACCTCATTTCTGTATTCATAACTTTCTGGCTTGGAATTCACCGGGAAGCTGGAGGGGTTTAATGCCCAGAGAGGGAAGGGTTTACTACCAATATGTGGAGTTTATAATGTGGGAAGAGCTCCCCTCCCCAGCCCATCCAGCTCTGATGCCCATCCCAGGAGCTTCAGCAGCCTCCTGGGAAGATTGAAAAGCCAGGAAATGAAACAATGTCATAAAGTGCAAAATCGGAATGGGGGAAAACGCCAGGAGAATTCCAGAGCAGAGCTGAGGGAATTAGAGGCACAGTGTTCGGATGAGGATGGATTTGTGGGAACCTGGAGCGGGAGATGCTGCTGGAAAGGGAACAGCAATGTCTGGGACATTTTATTCACTTTCCCTGAGAATTTTGCCTCTCTGCTGGCTGGGGAAGGAAAAAGCAGGAGCGGGAATTGCCTGGATGTGGAGTGGTCCAGCCTGAGCAGAGAGTTAATTAAGAGGAGGATTCTCTCCACAGAAACCAAGAGTGTTGGAATAACAAATGCAGCAGAGCTCGAGGAGAGGCACAGGGAAACTCTTGGGAAATTATCTGCCTGTTCCCAAACACTCCAGCAATGTTTGTTCATCCCCACTCCAGCTGAAGCTCTCCTGCTGGAGCTGGAGGAATTGAAGGGATAAAAAGTTCCAAGGGTAACTGGGGGGGGTGTGGGGTTTTCCAGAGGGGCAGGAGACTTTCCCTGGGTGCTGCAGCTCCAGAAAATCGGATTTAGAAACGTTCACAGGAGAAGGTTGTGGTCCAGGTGAGGAATTACAGAGTCATTTGGACCTCACAGCACCCTGTCTGCTGAGAGCCAGCCCTGAGAGCCTGGGCTGCTCCTTCGGAGCACTTCCAGGGATGGAGAACTGTGATCAGGACACGCAAAGCAATCACACGGAGACGAGAGATTTCACAGGGCAGAGAGTTCCTCCCAGAGAGCCCAAGGCTGAGCCAAGCCCAGAGCCCCTCTGCCTGGTTATTTCTGACTTTTTATCCATTTGTGGGTCTGGCTGTGGATTGGCTTCTGGAGTTTTCACCTCCCAGCCCAATGGCCAGAGCAGCTGTCAGTGACAATTGTTTTCAGGTTAGAAATGTGCAAACAAAGGACAGGGAATGAAAAACAAAGGATTTGTTTATGTTACATGTGTGAGAAAAGGCAGAAACTGCTCCTAATATTGTATAGTAGCTAAAAAGTCTGACTCCATTTTATGAACAATCAAAAGGCTTTTAAAAACCCAGAAGAACCGGGGTGACAGAGAGGTGCAGGAGTCCCCGCTGCCCTGGGAACGTCGGTCCGTGGTGTTCAGACAGAGCCTTCGGGCTGGGTGAGCATGCCGTGAATGAACTCCTGGATCCCTGCTGGTTTGAAGGGACCTGCCCCTTGCATCCCTTGCTCTGGTGGGGCTGCAGAGAGGAGCACCTGCAGGTACAAACCAGAGCTGGGCTTGTTGGGAAGTGTGAGGGAGGAATAGCCCCAAACCACCGGAATGTGCTTGAGCCCTGCAGAGAAAGGAAACGACAGTGAGATCCACCTCCAGCGGGATGCAGCCAGGAGAGAGTGGGAGGAGTTTTCATGGAATTGCAGACTGGGAGGGACCTGAAATCCCATCTCATTCCAACCCTGCTGGGCTTACACAAGGGAGGGGACAGCGAGAGATGTTTAAATCATGATTTATTGCCTCAGTCTCATGAGGGGGTGAGAACATCTGCACACCATGAGTTAGAGGTCAGGAGGCCGTGGTCAGTGGTCCCAAGACCACAGGTTACGGGGTTTTTAAAGGTTTATTAGCCAACAATCTGCTGCCACACAGATCGTTTCCACTTTCACACCAATAGCTAATTAATTTGTCTTACACATCTTTGCCGCAGTGGGGACTTTCTTAACGAATCAAATAATGACACACAAAGCCACTTGCTGCACCTTAAAACTTTTTACTATTTCTGTAACTACTCCTACATCCAAACTTTAAAACCATTACACTTTCCACTACCCAGCTTAATATGTTTCTGCCTAAACTACAAACCCACCTTTTTGCTTACGGTCTCTAAATCCGGAAGCCTTTTCCGAGGTCTCAGGTCAAACCCCGAACTCGTCTCAGTGTTTGGGCCTGCGTGCACAAGGTTCTGAGAATTTCCTGTGCCTGGAATTCCCACACAAGCCCTGCCATGAGCAGGACACCTCCCGCTGGGGCGGCTCCTCGGGGCTCTCAGGGTTTGTGGTGAGGATGGAGAGAGGGACACAGGACCGGGAGAAGGCTGGAGCGGCAAATCCCGGGGCTGGGGAAGGCTGGGAAGGGGTTTGGGATCAGAATGCGAAGGGAGAGGGGATTCAGGGGCGCTTCGGGCGCTGAGGAGGAGGAGAGAGCTGCGGTGCCGATCCTGGGGCTGGTTTTACCCCCGGCAGGGATGGAGGGAGCGGCAGAGCTGCAGGTGCTCCGCGCCCCACAGGCTGCGCCGGCACAATTCGCCCGGCGTTAATCGCCTCCGCTCGGGGCTCAGCGGGAAGGGAAGAGGCACCCTCGGGAATATTTGTGTCGGAATCTGCAGGGTTTCCCTGCTCAGGGAAACTCAGATGTCACCCCGGTTTTTCTGAGTTTTTTAAAGCCTTTTGATTGTTCATAAGATGGAGTCAGACCTTTTAGCTGCTGTACAATATTAGGAGCAGTTTCTAACTTTTCCCACATATGTCACACAAACCAATCCTTTGTTTTTCATTCCCTGTCCTTTGTTTGCAAATTTCTAACCTGAAAACAATTGTCACTGACAGTTGGTCTGGCCATTGGGCTGGGAGGTGAAAACTCCAGAAGCCAATCCACAGCCAGACCCACAAATGGATAAAAAGTCAGAAATAACCAGGCAGAGGGGCTCTGGGCTTGGCTCAGCCTTGGGCTCTCTCAGAGGAACTCTCTGCCCTGTGAAATCTCATCTCTGTGTGATTGCTTTGTGTGTCCCCATCACACACAGAAGCACGGGGCCATGGAGGAGACTGCTTTAGGCTCGGCCTAAATGCTGCGCTTGTCTCCTAAAACACATCCCGAGGAGGGTCTGTCCAGGGAGGAGGGGCTGGGCTGCCGCTCCTGCTCCAGCACAGCATTCCCAGGTCCCAGCACACAGGTGAAGCCGTGGTCCAGGTCCAGCCCTGCCTGGAGAGGCTGAGGAAGGATGGAAAGGGCTGGAATTCCTTCCCATGCTGTTTTAAAGTGCCCAGAACCACAGCCATGCCCCCGTTCTGGTTATTTTCCAAGGAGGACTTCTGCAGAAAGTAGGGAAATTAAGGTTTGGTATCACATGGAACAAGTAAGGGACGTTTAGGACGTTATAGCTCATAATTCGGATTTAAAAAAGAAAGTTGGCTTTGTTAGCACTAATTTAATTCAGGTTCTGAGCACTTATCCGAGAAGAAAAGCTTTCCATGGGAAGGATTCCTGTTCCTGACTCTTTCAGCTGCAGAATAAGAAGCATTTTTGTCGATTTTGTGGTTAAAGCCGATTAGATGAGATTTAATATTCTTGATTTATTTGTTTACATATTTATTTGCCTTTTAAACCTAAGGGTAAAAAACGCGAGCAGATTTTAACTTCTTTCATCTCCAGGAGCAGTAATTTCATTTCAGGCCTCGCTTATATAACACAAAGCAGAGAAATTGTGATTCCCTTTTCCGTTTAAATAGCCTTCAGTATTTATTGCACGGAGTTCAACCCCTCAGTCCTGCGGCTCCACATGCAGCAGATCAGTCAACAATGGAGCCAGAAGGAGCTTCAGCTTGAGCCCAGCCATAAACTTCCCTGAATTAATTCCTATTTTAATGAGAGAATGGCTTTTAAGACAAAAAGTTCAGTTTTGATTTTGGATTGCTGTTGACAATGGCTCTCGTGGGGTTTGAGGTGATGAGTGTATTAAAAATAAAAGGGAAGAAAGGAATTTTCTTCTTTTCTTCTCACAGCAAGCCCTGTTCCCCTCCTCAGGCTGAATTTCTTCCAAACGATGTCACAATATTCATCTCCCATCGAGTGCACTCCTCCTTAAGACTTCCTGTTTATTTTAGATTTGAGAAAAAATTGAGAAAAATCCCACCAGGCTCCAGTTTGCTGAGTTCCCTTCATGGCCCCATGGCCCTGGGGACCCTTCCCACCACACAGGTGACCCCTGTGGCTCCCAAGCAATGCAGAGCCCCAAATTCCTGCAGCACTGGCAGGTGCAGGAACTCCCTGGGCTTCTTCCCAGAGCAGCTGTGGCTGCCCCTGGATCCCTGGCAGTGCCCAAGGCCAGGTTGGACACTGGGGCTGGAGCATCCTGGGACAGTGGGAGGTGTCCCTGCCATGGCAGGGGTGGCACTGGGTGGGATTTGGGGTCCCTCCAACCCCAAACCATTCTGGGACTGATCCTGTGACTTCCTCCCAAATCTCCTCCTGTCTCTCTCCACACTCCCAGGATTTGCACACTGGGTTGGTGCCTTGGGCGCAGCTCAGGCTGTGCCCAGCAGTGTGTGCCCCATCCCCAGCTGTGAATCCAGCTGTGCCACTGCTCTTTATCCCCTCCAGGAGCCCTCCTCCCCGCAGGGATCTCTGCTGCTCCTGGCCCATCCAGGCTCACGGCAGGGCTGAGACAATTCCATCCTCCATCGGGAGATGCTGCAGCCAGGGGAGGAGCCCGGCATTCCCAGCTGGATCCCAGCTGGCACTGGGAGCAGCAGCACAGCCGTGTGCCCGGGATTGCCAGAGGAGCCCCGGAGCCATCTCAGCACCACGGGAGCTGCAGAGGGAAATGCCCCTGCTGCAGGATCCCTGCTGCCAGAGCCACATCTGTCACTGCAGGAGGCTGGGCTGGGCTGGGCCCAGCGCCCTGAGCAGCAGCGTGTCAGCCTGCGCTCCCACCACCCGTGGGCTTGTGTGTGCCACTGCATTTGTATTTTTAATATTCCCAGTCAAGAACTGTTATTCCTGTTCCCATATCTCTGCCCGAGAGCCCCTCAATTGCAAAATTATAATAATTCAGAGGGAGGGGGTTTCCATTCTCCATCCCAAGGGAGGCTCTGGATTTCCCTGGCAGACACCTGTCTGTCCAAACCAGGACAGTTGATGCTTCCCTGCCATGGACACAGGGCCACACCTGGAGCCAGGCACTCCCTGAACATCTCCCCCCTCCAGGAGTGTCCTCAGCCCGCCCCTCGTGCACTGGGGATGTTTAACCAGCTTTTGTAACCAGCCTTACCTTTGAGCTGTCCCTTCCCCTGCCCTCTGCCACCTGCAGGCCTCAAACCAGGCGGGGCTTGTTCTTCCCTGGCCCCTGACTGAAATGTGTAATAAACTGTGTTTAATTGAAATGTTTCATCACATGTGTTCAATTGACATGTTTAATAACCTGGGCTGGAGGTTGGTTCTTTGGGTCCCTTTAGTGATGCACCAGTACAGAGACCCCAAAGTCCTCCCCAGTGCCCCAGACCCCAAAACATCTCCAGTGCCCCAGACCCCAAAGGTCCTCCCCAGTGCCCCGGACCCCAAAGTCCCCTCTGTGCCCCGATCCCTCCCCCAGCTCTGACTCCTCAGACCCCCTGAGTTTGCGCTGCAGGAATCAGAATTTGGCTCCTCACAGGTCACTCTGGCTCTTGGGGTGAATGTTTCCTGCAGGAGATGCCGCGATGGCGGTGGGCAGTCTCAGGATCCAGCCCTGTCCCTTTGGATTTAAGGGAAGGAGTGGCAGGGAGAGGCTGGGAGAAGCGAGCAGGAAGTCACGGAACGTTTGAGGTTTGTCGCCGAGACACACAAAGCAATCACGCGCAGACAGAATTCATCCGAAAGCAGAGGTTCTTCCAGCTTCTCCTCAGAGAGCGGAGAGAGAGGGAACTCCTTTGTTTATTCTTTACTTTTTTATACATTTGTGGGTCTGGCAGAAGATTGGCTTTTTGGGTTTCCACCACTCAGCCTCAGTGGCCAGACCCACTGTCAGTTACAATTGTTTTCAGGTTAGAAATGTGCAAACAAAGGACAGAGAATGAGAAACAAAGGATTTGTTTATGTTACATGTGTGAGAAAAAGGTAGAAAACTGCTCTAATATTGTACAGTAGCTAAAAGGTCTGACTCCATTATGAATTTCAAGAAGGCTAATAAGAAAGCCCAGAAAAACCAGGGTAACAGAGGTTGGAAAAGGTCTCCCAGGTTGGGTCCAGCCTTGGGTCCAGCTCAGGGCAGAAGGTGCTGGGGCTGAAATGTCTCATTTCTCTCAGAGCTGGGATCCTGGTGCCAGCTTTATTCAATCCCCACATCGGGATCCCGGGCCAAATCCTTGGGAAGTGCCAACCACGCAATTGTCTTGGTAATTATATTATAAATTAAATAATTAAGTAGGGCCTATTCCTTTTTTAATGAGATTAGATCAGAGCTGCTTCCATTGCAGAGGAGCTGCTTTGCTTCAATTAGCTCTATTCTCAGATGTGGAGCATCCCAACATCCTTTTTTGCCTTTGTTAAATTAATTTAATTAGAAAACACTATTTTAATGAAACAGGATCCTGTAGCTTCCAGAAATGAATTTTCGTCCACGGAGTGCCTGGGAAAAATAGCAATGAAAATGATTTTGATAAGTAACTCTCAGCCTGAATATCTCTATTGTTGCTCGTGCCCCTAGGTTATATTTTTAATTGCATGTAATAAATATAACTTTATTAATTAGGAATTATCTGGAAAGGAAAGAGACTTTTTTTTTTTTTTTTTTTTTTCTTATTGATGGTGTAGAGAGGCTTAAAATAAAATCTCTGTTCCTTGGGGTAGGTACATTTAATCCACCTTTGGTTTTTTGTTTTTAGGCTGGCAACAAAACCAAGAATATAAAATCCTGTCTTGTTTGTGGTGGGGTGTTTTTTTTGCTAACCAGAGAAGGGAATTTTCAGTCTTTTACTGAAGGAAATTTGAGATGTTTCTTGTGGGATTGTTTCATGGAGGGACTCTCACTGCCAGCCAGCCCAAGGTTGTCCTTTATCTTTGTTTTTTCCTCACATCAGGTTTTTAGATCTCATTTCTTAGAAGACACGATGTTGATTTGCTGTTCTGAGGGATGTTTGCGTGTGTTTGCAGCCTGGGGGGAATGAGGGGAGTTGAGATTGAGGGATGCAGGACAAGGGGAAAGTGAAGCAGGGCAGGTTTTTGTCTTTTTATCACTCCAAAATTCAAAATGACAAAAAAAAATCCCCACACAGTTTTCCGAGACTTTCACTGGAGGGAATTTTTCTCAGTGCGGGGCCAGAGCAGCTCACACATACACCGAGCCTAAGGCGTTTCAAATTCCCCTCTATTTTGTACTTAGGCTGAGAGAGCCTTCCCCCGGTGTGGGCTGTGTTCCCATCAGCACGTCCCACGGCGGGAGCAGCCCTGGGGGGTTGAGGAACACTGCAGTGCTCTGGGCGCCGCAGGCCTGGGAGGAGCAGAGCTCTGTCTGCATGGGATCCCCGGGATGTCCCAGGTGGAATTTTGCTGGCTCCAGGTCCTTGGCTGAAGCTCAGCCAGGCACTGAAGGAGTGTCCTGGTTCGGAGACAAATTTGGGGGGAAAACCCAAATATAGGATCCCTCTGGGAAGCAAACCCAAGTGGCCCCTCCCTCCAACCAGTCCGGAAAAAAAAAACCTTTGTGGAGAAAAGTGGAAAAAACTATTTTACTAAACAAATGAAGTGCATACAAGTATAAAGAATGAATAATATGAAACAATAAAACCTCTCGTTCTGGAGTGAGGTGGCAAATTGAGAAAGTCCTTGCCGTGGGTGGAGCTCGGCTCTCTCTCAGTCTCTCCTCAGTCCCAGTCCCTCCGGCGCTGCTGGAAAATGCCGAGGTCCAGGCCCCAGTGGGCCGCAGGTGCAGCCCCCAGTGCTCCCCTGGGTTTTCAGTCCAGAGCAGGTTTAAACAGTTCCAGGAAAAGGAAAAAACCAGTCCAGGGAACTTCTCTGCCCTAGCTAGCTGAAGCTAACTCAAAGCAAAAAGATCTCTGTCCTGCAGTCTCTCCAAGCCTCTGCTGAACACCGGGTCTGGAGAGGAATGTGGAGGAGTCGGGCAGTTTTCTCAAAACAAACTCTGCGCTTCTCCTTGCTCTTAGAACCAGTCTGAAAGGCACAGAACTCAAAATACAGCACAAACAGAACAGAGATTGGGGACACGAGCATCATAAAGTCACCCTAAGACAAGGAGGTGGCATCATCACCTGCTTTGATTCCTGCTCCTCTCCAGCTGCTTTGCCTTTCTTTGCCAGCAAGGACCAGAGGTGCTTCCCAAGCAATAATCCCACAGGTTTCCCTCCTTCCTAACAACACCAAAAAGCTCACCTCCCATTGAACGCTCTCTTCACAAAAAATGCTGGGTTTTTAGGTTTGACAAAGAAAAAAAAAATCTCATCAGGCTGCGACTTCAGATATTTTTCTGCCCCATTTGCTCTTTGCAATGGTGATCAAATAAAGAAAGTTCTTTGTTTGGGGAGATAAATGCATTTATGTGCCTTACTGCCTCGGCGTGAAAGGAGGAAATGCACAAAGTCCTGCAGAAAATGAATGATAACCCTTCATTAATTAATTTACATTAAAATAATAGCGATTAGTGAATAACAGTGATCTCTGTGGTCTCAAGACTTGCAGCTCCAAGAACTTGCTCCCACCATGGCTCAAGCCATGCAGGTGGGTTCCTGGCATGGAGCTGGGCAGGTGACACTGATGCCCAAAGTTCCACCTTCCGTGTGTTCCCTGTTCTGCGCTGCCCAGGAGCAGCTCTGAGCTCACACTCAGGGGCACTCAGCTCTCTGCACACAGCAGCCACACAAAACAAATCCTGTTCCTGCTGCACACCAAGGACAGCTGGGACAAGTGCTCAGCCCAAAAGCACCAACAGCGGTGGCTGGAGGGAGGAACAAGAAGGATGGGACTGGAGAACCTGGAGCTGGAACTGGACAATTCAACCCCAATGTGCAAATGGACCAGAACTGATCAAAGTGTGAGACCTGGTGAGCGTTTGTGCATTTTGTGTCCATTTTGTGTCCATTTTGTGTCCATTCTGTGCCCATTTTGTGTCCATTTTGTGTCGCTTTTGTGTCCATTTTGTGTCCATTTTGTGTCCATTCTGTGCCCATTTTGTGTCCATTTTTTGTCCATTCTGTGCCCATTTTTTGCCCATTTTGTGTCCATTCTGTGTCCATTCTGTGTCCATTCTGTGCCCATTTTGTGCCCATTTTGTGTCCATTTTGTGTCCATTCTGTGTCCATTCTGTGCCCATTTTGTGTCCATTTTGTGTCCATTTTGTGCCCATTTTGGTTCCACCTTGGGTGTGTCCCTGTCCAGGCTCTTGTCCTGCCCAAGGTGGTTCCTTAAAGGCCTTTCAATAAATATGTTTTATTCTCCAGCCCTGTGCACAGTCTCTGCTCCAGCTCAGCCTTCCCACAGCATCAGCCCCACTCCCAGCTGGTTCTCCCTCCCCCTGTGCAGATCTTGGACTCGATGATCCACGTGGATTTTTTCCAGCTCAGGATGTTCTGGGATGCCGTGAGCCAGATCGAGGACAGGGGTGGGGCAGGAGCAGGGACGGCTCCAGGCTGGAATCACGGCTGCTCCGTGGGGCTGAGGCAGGTCCCAGGGCTCCTGTCCCCGACCCTTGGCCATTCCCAGCAGATCTCATCCCAGTTAAACCAAAGCTGGGCCAGGGCTGTGCATCTCTCTGCTCTGCATTTGGAAACGTGTCACGAGCAGTGCAGGGATGGAAGGGGATTTTGATCTGAAAGCAAACCCAGACCTCCAGCAGGCTTCAGGAGAGAAGGAAAAAAAAAGAAAAAAAGAAAAAAGAAAAAAGAAAAAACCCACCAAAACCGCAAGAAAACACACACACACACACACACACACACACACACACACACACACACAAAAAAACCCCCACAACCCAAAAAACCCCTCCAAAACAAAACAAAACAAAACAAAACAAAAAAACAAACAAAAAAACAAAAAAACCAAACACAAAAGAAACAAACAAACACAACAAAACACACACACACACACAAACAACCCCCCAAAAAACCCAAAACACAAAACAAACAAACAAACAAAAAAAAAACCTTGAACACAAACCAAACAAACAAAAAACACAACAAAACACACACAAAAACAAACCCAAAAAAACCCCCAAGAAACAAAACAAAACAAAGAAAAAAAAAAAAACCCAACACAAAAAGCCAAAAAAAACCCAAACAAAAAAATACAAAACAAAAACAAAACAAAACAAACCCCAACAAGCAAACAAACAAAAAAAACCCCCAAAAACAAAAACAAAACAAAACAAAACAAACCCCAAAGCAAACAACAACA
>JANEHK010000040.1:119912-133217 GCA_025960845.1 Tachycineta bicolor | reverse complement strand
AGGGGCTGTGCTATGGGGTGTGAGGGGCTGTGCTATGGGGTGTGAGGAGCTGTGCTGTGGGGTGTGAGGGGCTGTGCTGTGGGGTGTGAGGGGCTGTGTTATGGGGTGTGAGGGGCACTGCTGTGGGGTGTGAGGGTCAGTTCTGTGCCCTCTGAGGCACGCAGGGCCGAAGTGCTGGGTTTGAGCTTTTCCTGGCGGATGCAGGCCGCCTGGTCCCTAATCCAGGAGTCTGGACATCCCTGCCACGGCTGTGGGAAGGAGCTGCGGTGACGGGCTGGGCTCTCTCAGGCTGTTCCTGGGGGCGTTTGGGGTCCAGCTCAGACTGCAGCAATCCCTGGGTCGGAGCTGCCAGTGGTGCTGGAGCAGATCAGGAGCTCTGGGGAGCACCAGGCAGGAGTGGAAAAGGCCCTGGTGCTGCTCAGAGGAGCGCAGCTGACTGGGATTCTGGAGCAGGGAAATCAATGCTGCCCAGGCTGTAATTAAAGGTGCTTAAGGGCCATTAGCAGAGCTTGTAAAAACGCTCTTTAATCCAGTTTAATAAATGGGAATCCTGGTTTAATTGCTTTATAGAAATTGCGTGTGGGCTGCTTTCCATAGGTGGGATGGATGTTGCTGTGACAGGAGCCAGGGCCATCCCGGCTCCGGGCTCATCCCGGGTGTGGAATACCGGGAGGTCTGTGGCCGTGGCGCAGAGCCAGCCTCACGCTGTCACCGGTGCCAACGCTGCCTCGGGACTTGCTGCAGTGGTCCAGCACTGTCTGTCATCGGTGACCTCCTCTCCTGGGAGCAGGCTGCAGGCTGCAGGGTTGTACCGAGCTGGGGAAGCTCCAAGAGGTGCTAAATGTGGGGCTGAGGGCTTCTCCCAGCTCTGCCAGCACAGCCCGGGTGAGGAGGAGATCCTGGTGTTGGAGCCCAGGGCATTCCTTTGGCTGCCCTGGAGGGTCAGGGACATGGACAGGGGGGTCTGGGACCCCAGCCCAGAGCCCAGAGGGACACTGGCTTTGATCCCAGTCCATGGGAAAGGCTTCCTGCACTGCGGGAAGGATTGCAGGGCACAGGAGTGTGAAAGAGAGGAGTTTAGCTCATCACAGGGTGAGAAAACAGTAAATTTGGGTTTCTAGCATTGAAGTAAATGGGGGCAAGATGGAGGATCTGGGGCATTGTCTCCTTCTTCTTCCCTCACTCCATTTCAGCAGTGACGGTGGCACAAAGTAGTTTAAGGAGATTGGGTCAAAGTAGAGATGATCTGTTTAGTGTAAGTGATAGGTATTGGCAATTAATGATAAATAAAGAACACGTAGCAATTAGTATAAAAGATAGCGACAGTCCTGCACGGGGGGAGTCGGGGGGTCACCAGATGCCCGAGCAGCTGCACAGATTTTGTGGGACACTGAGAAAATTGTAAGATAAGGAAAATAAACGAAGTGCGCAACCTTGAAAAATCAGAACCTGAAGACTCCGTCTTTTTTTTTTCATTTGGCACAGAGCTGTGCAGAGGGCAAAAGACGCTAAAGCCACCTGAATGTCGGGTAAAGCCCCCGACACCTGCCCCTGGGAGGGGTGGGATTGAGAGGAGCTCTCAGGTCCCTTCCAACCCAAACCCCTCTGCGCTCCGGATCTCCGCTCCCCGTGTGCCGGGTGAGCTCAGCGCTCGGCACCGAGCCCGCCGCGAGGCTGGGAACACAGACGGTGCTTGTCCACGCTGGGGTCGATGTCTGCGGCTCTCCCAGCTGCCCTGCGGTGCCACAGAACAGCCAAACCCTCTCATTTTCCTTATTGAATTTCCCGGAGTGGCTGATTCCTGCCCCCTGTTCTGACACCTCTGCGGAGCCGGGAGCGCAGAGGGAGCAGGAGGGGTCAGGGGTCGGCGTGCTGCTGGCACCTCCCAGAAATAGACACCCTCAGCATCCAGCCCTGCTGCTCAGCAGGGACAGCTGGCCGCTTCCAAAGGGATCCCAGGATGAACACAAAGCAATGCTGCTGGAAATTCCTCTTCTGTGCACCGACCTGTGCAAGGCTGTGGGGTGATAGGACAAGGGGACGTGGCCTGCAGTGGAGGGCAGGGATGGATGGGAGATTGGGAATTGGGAATTCCTGGCTGGGAGGGTGGAAAGGCCATGGAAGAGAATTCCCAGAGCAGCTGTGGCTGCCCCTGGATCCCTGGCAGTGCCCAAGGCCAGGTTGGAGCAGCCTGGGGCAGTGGGAGGTGTCCCTGCCATGGCAGGGGTGGGATGGATGTTACCCTGGTTTTTCTGAGTTTTTTAAGGCCTTTTTGAATTTCATAAATGGAGTCAGATCTTTTAGTTACTGTACAATATTAGGAGCAGTTTCTACCTTTTCCCACAGATGTAACATCAACAAATCCTTTTTTTTTCATTCTCTGTCCTTTGTTTGCACATTTCTAACCTGAAAACAATTGTAACTGACAGTTGGTCTGGCCACTGAGGCTGAGGGGTGGAAACCCCAAAAATCCAATCTTTGACCAGACCCACAAATGTATAAAAAGTAAAAATAAACAAAGAGGCTCGCTCTCTGCCTGGACTCAGCTTTGAGCTGGACGGAGGAACCTCTGCCCTGGAAAACCTCTCTCCATGTGACTGCTTTGTGTGTCTCGGTGACAGGATGGGATTTAAGGTTTCTTTGAACCCAAACCATTCTGGGATTTGATCCTTCTCATTCCAGATGTGGGGGGTGGATTTTGTGTAGCCCGGGTGGCCCAGCGCAGTAACAGTGGGATTGTCCCAGCCCAGGCTGGGGACTCGGTGTCAAACCCACCTCGGGGTGTCCTTGGCCCATTTTCAGGAGAGCTCCTGCTGGAACAAGCCAGCAAAGAGGGAAATCCCCAAATCTGTCTGTGGTGTCCAGCGGCTTTTGAGGCCTGGGAAGGGCTGGGGGGGTTGCAGCAGGGAAATGTCTCTGTCAGGAGCAGGAGAGTGGAGCTGAGCCTGCAGGGACTCTCTGCGGAGACCAGTTAAGCTCGGGAACCTGGCATGGTGATGGAAACCAGACCAGGAGCTGCCGGGGTGCTGTTTGCACCTGCACCTGTGCTGGGCGGGCCTGGAGTTGCTGTGATGCTTCCCCTGTTTTCTGGGTATTTTTGTTAATATTTCCAGATCCCCAGAGCTTGGGAAGGGAGGGGAGACCTCCCCCAGCCCCTCAGTGCTGGAAGTTCTGGGCCTTGAGCTCAGTCAGAACTCAGTCAAAATCCTCTTTCTAATTCACCCTGGGTTGGATCAAACCACAGCTCACTTGTCACGGGAGGCTTGGGACCATTTTTAAGCCAAGTTTATAAAAACGAGGGAGAAACATGAAGATCATGAGGATAAAACGACCAAGTGACTGTTAACAATAATTATTCCTTCTGCTCCCTGTCACTCCCTCGCCGAGGAGCAGCTGTGGCGTTGTTGCTCCTGTCTGCAGGTGGTTTTCCCTTGCCAGGCTCCCTTTGCAGCGGGGAGACGCAGAACCCTTCCAGCCTGCCTTCATTATCCTTCAGGCTGGGCAGCTCCCACCGGCTTTGCTCTGAGCATCTGTCAGTGCTACAACCGGAAAATCCCATTTTTTTTTTCTTCCCTGGCTGTGTCTTGGCCGCGTGGATCCATTCTGGATGGAAACCTGCCCACGTTCAGCTCCTCTGGAGCAGTTTTCCCTTTCCCGTGGCCATTAAGACAGAGTCATTCTATCATCCTGAAGCTTGATCTCTTTTAATCCTTCTGCTGCTTGGGCTTGTCTGCCTGGTGTTTAACCTGCTCTGCATCTCTAACCTCAGCAGCAGAGGTTAGAGACGACTGTGGCGCTGCAGGCAGAGTCATTTCAGTCCTAAAAAAGCACAAAACAATCCCCGGGCAGCAGCTCTGGGGCTGTGGTTTGTGCTTGCAGCAAAGCTCAGCCTGCACCTTCCAGCACACCCAGATTCACGGCTCACAAGCTTCACCGGAATCCCGGATTTTACGGATTTCTGCCCTTCACTGCTCCCACTGACTCCCAAAGCCTCGCCCAGGCGTGATAATGGGTGAAACACCTCTTCCTGCACACAGAGCTGCCTCGAGTGGTTAAAGGTGGGAGGAGAAAATCTGGGCTAGTGGGAATGGCGTGAGCTTTAAGGTCCCTTCCAACCCAAACCATTCCATGATTCTAAAAACCTCTCTCTAAGGCCGATGCAACCCCTCTGGTGATCTGTGCGGAGAGATGAAAAATCCCGGACAAAAACCCCGCAGCAGAAATGAGAAGGAGGAAATCAGATTTTTCTGGACAGGTGTTAACAGCCAATTTTCTTTCCTGTGTGCGTCCCAAGCTCTTTTGGGCCACTCGGAGCTGTGGCTCCCTGTGCTGGGCCACGTCCAGGACCTTTCCTGCTCCCCAGGTGCCTGCTGGACACAGGGATGGTTTGTGGGCATAACCAAGGAATTATTCGTGCTGGAAACCTCTGTGAGAACGAGTCCAACTGTCCCCCAGCACTGCCCAGGCCACCACTGACCCCTGTCCCTGAGTGCCACCTCCCCAGGGCTGTAAATCCCTCCAGGGATGGGGACTCCAGCCCTGCCCTGGGCAGCCTGACAGCCCTTTCCACGATGGAATTTCCCCAATATCCAACCAAAACTCCTCCTGGCATGCCTTGAGGCTGTTTCCTCTTGTTGGGTCGTTTGTTAGGTGCAGAGGAGAGCCCAAGAGCCCCTCCCTGCTTCATGCTGCAGAGACGGGAAATGGAAAGCCAGAAATCCGCTGGGCTGGGGGAGCAGAGTCCCCCTTTAACCCTTTTTCACCTCCTCTTTCCTCTCCCAGCTGCTTTCCCAGGTGGAGGCACCGTCGATCCTGGCTGGGGTGAAGCTCCCCAGGTTTGGAGTTGGGAGAACCAAGGACAATTCCCTTTCCCTGCTGCTCTCTCCCGTTGGAGCTGCAGGGCTGCTCCGGGTGGGCATCGCTGCTCCCCCGACACATTTATGGCACCAAGGACCCCCAGATGAGCAGCCTGAGCTCCCCTTCTGACACTTCTGCACGAAGCCAGCGTGTTGTGAGCCCCAGGAAGATTCATCACCCTCTGAGGGTGGCCACCAACCTCCCAGAAACGGCTCAAGAATGATTAGCCAGACGGCTGATTGGGGTGTTTGGAAAAGCAAAAAGGTTTTGATTAAAGAAGAGGATCTCAGAGTGCCCAGAGCAGAAGAACAAAAGCCGTGCTGGGTGCAGGGAGGTCCCTTGCACCTGCTCACACACCCCGAGCAGCCCCGAGGGGCTCCGTGCTCTCTCTCGGGGACTCAGCGATCCAGGAGGGGTTTTTGGCTGCTGCCCCATGGAAAACAGCCACATTCCTGGAGGAGCAGCCCAAGGGTCCAACAGGGGCCTCTGCCCTGGTTCCTCCTGTCCCCCTGTTCCTCCTGGCAGGCAGGATTTGGGGAGAAGCAGGGGATGGGCTGGGATGCTCCGTGGCTGTGCTAATCCGTTCTCCTCAGCCTCCCCGAGAGCTTTTCCAGGGAATTATTACACACTGGTAAATAACCCAGCCTGATGAATGCTGCTGTTTAGAAGCGCAAATATTCAAGCTAAATCTGTTTCAGGAGCCAGATCTGTCTGGTGTGCCCGGGAAATGCGGTCTGGGTTTTATTTAGGTGGCGCTGGCCCTGTGGAGCACGTCCTGTCCCGTCCCTCTCCGGGCACAGCGACTCCATTTGTCAGGAGAGGCTGGCTCTGGGCAGGGAGCAGCCTGTGCTGCTGGCTGGGCACTGACAATCACCCTGCCACAGCTGCCCCCGTGCACCCTCTGCGTGCCAGGGCCAGCATCCAGGCGTGGAGCGGCAGCCTCAGGAGAGCTCCCGCTAAAACAGCCACAGAAGGGCTTGCTGGAGGATTCCCCCCTCCCTGGAAGGGTTCCAGGACAGGTTGGATGGGGGCTGGAGCAGCCTGGGAGAGCAGCAGGTATCCCTGCCTGTGGCAGTGGGTGAGTGAGATGGGTTTGGAGGTCCCTTTCGTCCTAAACCATTCCGGGATTAATTTAACGGCAGTGCTAAAAATCCATACCAATTACCTCGTGTCATTAAGGGAGAGGCTTCTTGGGGAGCTCAGCCTCTGCCAGTCTGCAGTTCTAGGGATGTTCTCCACGAGCGGGGATGGGAAGAGGTGGGAATTCCATTTGACACGTGGAATTCAGCCGTGGAATGTCACCGAGACACACAGAGCAGTCACACGCAGACAAGAGATTTTCACAGAGGTCCTTCTGATCCAGCTCCCAGCCGAGAGAGCAGAGAGAAGAGACCCCTTTGTTTATTTCTTACTTTTTATACATTTGTGGGTCTAGCAGGAGATTGGCTTTTTGGGGTTTTCACCCCTCAGCCTCAGTGGCCAGACCCACTGTCAGTTACACTTGTTTTCAGGTTAGAAATATGCAAACAAAGGACAGAGAATGAAAAACAAAGGATTTGTTTATGTTACATCTGTGGGAAAAGGTAGAAAACTGCTCTAATATTGTACGGTAACTAAAAGGTCTGACTCCATTTCAAAAGGCTTTAAAAAGCAGGGTAACAGTGGAACCTCGTGCTGTGGGCCAGGAGCAGGATGGGGTCAGTTCTACTCCCCAGGGGTGCCTGCAGCAGGCAAAGCTCAGCTGCCTCCCTTCCTTCTCCCCTGGCTTTTCATGGAAGTCACCACCTCGGTGCCTCTGTGCTGCCTCAGGCCTGGAAGGTGCCTTCCCCCCAGAACGTCCTGGCATTCCGTCGGGCTCGATGATCTCCGGGGCCTTGTCCAGCCCGATGGATCCTGTGCTCCTGGAGCGTGTCCCAAGGCTGGAAGAGGTGACAAGTCCCGGCTCCTTCCGTCTCTCCAGGAACACCTGGGATGTGGGAGCAGAGCCTGGGGGGCTCTGGCTCAGTCCCTGGAATGTGCTGGGCAGGAGGAGCCGTGGCTGCTCCCGGTTTGTGGGGAGTTAAACCGATGTCGAACGAAAAATTAAATAAATGTCATTCAGCTGGCACACCTGAAGTCGCACCTCAGCACCTGTGGGAGCTGGGGGTTTAAATCAGCACGTGTCCCAGCTGTGCCTGCTCCAGAGGGGTGGCTTCAGTGGATCTGTGCAGAGAAATCAGGGGAAAGGAGGATGGCAGGTGCTGAGGTGACCCAGGAGCAGAGCTGGCTCTGATGGAGTGGCTGTGTCCCTCTGCATCAGGACCTCAGCAGCCCCCCCCCAAACTCCTGCTGCTGCACCGAGCATCTCAGAGCAGGAGTAGAATTAAAATTTGGGGGTTTGGCAGCAAATTTCTGTGCTTCAGAATGCTTTGTCCTTTGAAATCCACCATGAAGCCCCCCAAAGGCTTCTGCACACATTTGATGTGGTATCTCCCACTCAGAAGGAGCCACTCAGCGGTATTTATCCAGTGGCTTGTTAAAGCAGCTATAAATAATCCATCAGCGCTGCGGGGATGTCTGCTAATGTTCCTTTATTTACGGGAGGTGTGCTTTGTGTCGGAGCAGGGAGTTCTCCGTAACTCCGTAATTCCCAAAGTGCTCCTGTGTGGACTGTAATATCTGACAGATAATGCAGGCTGGAACACAGATCAAGATATAAATTAGCAAAAGTGTGTCCTGAGGCTTCTCTGATAGCACACGCAATGCTTTTCCCCCTTAATTATCTTGTCATGATAATTTCCTTTAATTATCTTGCCATAATAAATTCAGTAGGTGAATTAATCTGGGATAGTGGCGGAGCAGCACGTGACTCTGACAGCTCTGGATTTGCTGTCAAGGTTTTTGCTGACAAGCCAGAATCCCTCTGCTCCCTCCAAGAGCCGTTGGATGTAAGCGGTGCCCTATTTTCCTCACATCCCATCGCTCTCCACGACAAAGCCCAAGGCAGAGCAGAGGGGGTTGTGCAGGGAGTGGCAGAGCCGTGATTCGGGCTGTGGGAAATCGAACCCGCCGGTTTAAATGGGCCAGGGGAGTTCTGCAAACCTTTGCTGGGGGAGTTTGCTGTTCGACTTGGAGGCTCTGGGAGTTTTGGAGGCTTTTTTGGTGGGTTAAATAAAAAATAGTAATAATAATAATAAAGAAAAAGAGCAAACACAACCCCACATTTTCTTCTGATTTAAGATCACAAGGAGCAACTCAAGCTGAAGGGACCGAGGGCTCCCACAGCCCTGGCAGTGCTGGTGTCACTGCAGGACCTTGGGCTGGGCTTTTCCTCTTGGAGGGGTTTGGAGGGAGAGGTGGAAGCGGCTTTTCCAGGAGGGACAGGGTGAGCAACACCCAGGGTGCAGCCACGGGCAGAGCTGGGCTTAACCCTCCTTCCTCTCACCTGAGGCACTGCCACAGCGTTGGGAAGTGCCCCTAATTCCATGGGACAGAGGGGAGTGTCCCGTGTCCCTGGGATACAGGGGAAATGGCCATGCCCATGGGATACAGGGAATGTCCCTGGGATAAAGGGGAATGTCCCTGGGATAAAGGGGAATGTCCCTGGAGTAAAGGGCAATGTCCCTGGGAAAAAGGGGAATGTCCCTGGGATACAGGGAAATGTCCCTGGGATACAGGGGAAATGGGCATGCCCATGGGATACAGGGAATGTCCCTGGGATACAGGGGAATGTCCCTGGGATAAAGGGGAATGTCCCTGGAGTAAAGGGGAATGTCCCTGGGAAAAAGGGAAATGTCCCTGGGATACAGGGGAAATGGCCATGCCCATGGGATACAGGGAATGTCCCTGGGATAAAGGGGAATGTCCCTGGGATACAGGGGAATGTCCCTGGGAAAAAGGGGAATGTCCCTGGGATACAGGGGAAATGGCCATGCCCATGGGATACAGGGAATGTCCCAGGGATACAGGGGAATGTCCCTGGGATAAAGGGAAATGTCCCTGGGAAAAAGGGGAATGTCCCTGGGATACAGGGGAATGGCCATGCCCATGGGATACAGGAAAATAGCCATGTCCATGGAATAAAGGGGAATGTCCCTGGGAAAAAAGGAAATGTCCCTGGAGTAAAGGGGAATGTCCCTGGGATAAAGGGAAATGTCCCTTGTCCATGGGATAAAGAGGAATGTCCCTTGTCTATGGGATAAAGTGGAAATGGCCATGCCCATGGGATCACAGGGGAACGTCCTGTGTCCCTGGATCACAGGGAATGTCCTGTGTCCCTGGATTACAGGGGAATGTCCTGTGTCCCTGGATCACAGGGAATGTCCTGTGTCCCTGGGATCACAGGGAATGTCCTGTGTCCCTGGATCACAGGGGAATGTCCTGTGTCCCTGGGATCACAGGGAATGTCCTGTGTCCCTGGATCACAGGGAATGTTCCCTGTCCCTGGATCACAGGGAATGTCCTGTGTCCCTGGATCACAGGGAATGTCCTGTGTCCCTGGATCTCGTTAGCTGGGCTCTGGGCAGCCTCGTTAGCGGTGCTGCAGAGCAGAGCTGGGCCATCCATCAGAGCTGTCCTGGCAGGCACGAGGAGCTCGGGAAGCTTTTAAACACCAGCAGCTGCAGCAGGGCTGGGATCAATAACTGCAATCGTTCTCCCAGAGTGCCTGAGCCAGGCTCGGACCAGGGACTGGGGACAGCCAGCAGTCATTCCCTGCTATCCCAGGGGGATTGGGGACAGCCAGCAGTCATTCCCTGCTATCCCAGGGGGATTGGGGACAGCCAGCAGTCATTCCCTGCTGTCCTGGGACACTGGGAACAGCCAGCAGTCATTCCCTGCTGTCCCAGGGGGATTGGGGACAGCCAGCAGTCATTCCCTGCTGTCCCAGGACACAGCCAGCAGTCATTCCCTGCTGTCCCAGTGAGATTGGGGACAGCCAGCAGTCATTCCCTGCTGTCCTGGGACACTGGGAACAGCCAGCAATCATTCCCTGCTGTCCCAGGATACAGCCAGCAGTCATTCCCTGCTGTCCCAGGGGGATTCATTCCCTGCTGTCCCAGGGCCTTTGTGGCAGTGTGAGAACACAGGACGAGGTCTCAGTTCCTTCTCCCTGCAGCTTTTGCCCTGTCCTGCTCTGGAATTCCCCAAACTTCAAGGCTGCCTGGCTGGACCCTTCTCCAGAGCTGACACACCTTGGATGGGGTCGGTTTCTCTGGAAGTGTGGGAAAGGAGAACAGCCTCTCCCAACAGGCACCACTGCTGGCAAGGATGGAATGGAGAGCACCAAGGAAAGTTTGGATTCCTTGCTTTGTGAGCTGTGGGGGAATACAGAGGAAGGGCTGGGAGCAGGACAGGGACACCAAGGATTTCACTGTTTCTCATTTGAGGTTGCACTTTTCCATTTTCCAGGATTACGGCCCCTGCTCAGCAGCTGCTATTTATAAACCAGGCTTAGAAAGGAGAGTGCAGCTCAGCTCTGTGCATCAGTGATGGGCTGCACACGGAACCTCACCGTGGGTGACACCAGAGTGGCAGAACCAGAGCAGGCAGCCGGCACCGAGACAACGAGCCTCCACAAAAACCAGGGGACTGCGCCTCGCCCATCCAGGCAGCGCTGGGGAAGGCGCCGCACGCTCCGGGGAACCAGAATTGTGTTCCTGTGCTTATTTCTGCTTTACAAATTCCATCCTGATCTAGGGGATCTAAGCCCTTTGTTCCCGGCTTGTCTTTCACGTTCCAAAGCCTTTGATTTCTGTGGTAAATCCAGCGGGAGCCGAGCGCCAGCAGTGCCGTTTGCTCCAGGCGTCGGGATACCAGCAAAGGGGACAGGGAATGTTTTCAGCTACAGAATTCCCTGGACAGGGATTTCTCGGTGTTCAGTGTTTATTGGAGCTCCTGCAGGCTGTAAAGGAGCACCGAAGGCAAACGCTGTTCTTTTCTGGATTAGCAAATACTTCTGGATCCTTCCTGTTTGGATCTTGTGCCACCTGCAGATAACGCCTCTGGATCCCTGGCAGTGCCCAAGGGCAGCTTGGAGCAGCCTGGGACAGTGGGAGGTGTCCCTGCCACGGCAGGGGGGGAACTGGGTGGGATTGGAGGTCCTTTCCTGTCGCTGCCCTGTTTTGGCAGTTGTTGGGGGGCTGCTTGCTGGAGTTTAAATTCCCCGCATTCAGGTGGTTTTAGAGTCTTTTTTGCCCTCTGCAAAGCTCTGAGCCAAACGCAGGAAAAGACGGAGTCTTCAAGGTTGCATGCTTCGTGTTTATTAGTTCTTATCTTACAATTTTCTCAGTGTCCAAAAGATGTTTGCCGCGGCTCGGACATCTGGTGACTCCTCCTGTCTCTGGGCTGTCCTTATCTTTTATACTAATTGCTACGTGTTCATTATTTACTATTTATTACCAATGTCTATTACTATTACTAAAAAGGTCATCTTTACTTTGATCCAATCCTCACAAACTGCTTTGTGCCAATGTCACTGCAGAAGGAGAAGGAAGAAGAAGGAGGCAATGCCCCAAATTCTCCATCTTGTCCCCATTCACTTCAATACAAGAAATCCTAAACCACTGTTTTTCTCACCCTGTGATATACTAAACTACAATCTTTCACACTCTTGTGGCCTGCAATGCTTCCTGCAGTGCAAGAAGCCTCTCCCATGGACTGAAATCAAATCCAGTGTCTCTCTGGGCTCTGGGCTGTGGTCTCAGACCCCCTGTCCATGTCCCTGACCCTCCAGGGCAACCAGAGGAATGCCCTGGGCTCCAACACTTTCCCACCCAAACCTTTCTGAGATTGGAATTTCCCGTGTCTGACCTCACAGCCTCCCTGTGCTCCGGAGTTACCTGCCCTTTACCCCGAATGTCAGAATCTCCTTTTCCCTGACACCGGGGTTCTTCCCCATGGGTGCAGCCAGGTTGTGTGAGCAATGGTAACGCCAGCTGTGGGTAGCAGGTCCCCTGCTACCCTGGGGCTACCTGGGCCAGGAATGGCAGTGATCCCAGCGGGAATGGAGGCTCCAGGAGGGTTTGGGCACTGCTCCCAAGGATGCCCAGGGTGGGATTGTTGGGGGTCTGTGCAGAGACAGGGGCTGAGTGATCCCTGTGGATCTCTCCTGGTTTGGGCAGACAGGTGTCTGCCAGGGAAATCCAGAGCCTCCCTTGGGATGGAGAATGCAAACCCCCTCCCTCCCAATTATTGTAATTTTGCAATTGAGGGGCTCTCAGGCAGAGATATGGGAACAGGAATAACAGTTCTTGACCGGGAATATTAAAAATACAAATGCAGTGGCACACACAAGCCCACGGGTGGTGGGAGCGCAGGCTGACACGCTGCTGCTCAGGGCGCTGGGCCCAGCCCAGCCCAGCCTCCTGCAGTGACAGATGTGGCTCTGGCAGCAGGGATCCTGCAGCAGGGGCATTTCCCTCTGCAGCTCCCGTGGTGCTGAGATGGCTCCGGGGCTCCTCTGGCAATCCCGGGCACACGGCTGTGCTGCTGCTCCCGGTGCCAGCTGGGATCCAGCTGGGAATGCCGGGCTCCTCCCCTGGCTGCAGCATCTCCCGATGGAGGATGGAATTGTCTCAGCCCTGCCGTGAGCCTGGATGGGCCGGGAGCAGCAGAGATCCCTGCGGGGAGGAGGGCTCCTGGAGGGGATAAAGAGCAGTGACACAGCTGGATTCACAGCTGGGGATGGGGCACACACTGCTGGGCACAGCCTGAGCTGTGCCCAAGGCTGGGTCCTTCGCAGCTCAGGAGATTCCATGATCCCATGAAATGATGCTGCTGTTACTAAAGGCATATTCTGTGTTCCACTCTTGTTCTCTATTCGCTAAAGGGCAAAACTTTCTGAAGATTTCAGTGTTGCAAGGAATAAAAAACCTTTGCTCAGAATCCAGCGACGGTAACAAAACTCTTGACACCTCGATGTTGTCCCGTCAGCTCTTCCTGCTAATGGAAATTCTTTAATTCTTTGGATTAGCCTCACTCCCATGGAATTCAGGTGTGTAAAACTCCCGTTCCTCACCCTCCTATCCTCCCTGGAGGTGGGAGAACGTTTGTGGTGCGGTTTTCTTCTTATTTCATTTTAAATAAACCGAACCCCTCATTTACAGTGGTTCCTAAGCAACAAAGTACAGGGGAGAAACGCCAAACAAGCGCCGGGTAATTTGTGTTTCCTTGTTGGAGCTTTAAGCGATGCTAAAGCGTGGCTCTGGGGTCTCTGACAGGGGGAGGATGCTCGCACTGAGGTGCCGTTAATTCCTCTTTGCAATCTGCAGCTCCTCAGCCTTTGATTTAGAACATTTTGCCTTCTCCAGCTCTTCCCCAGCACTGGAGAGGAGCTGGAGTTTGGCTCGTCTAGCCTGGATCAGCGGGAGGTATTGGCCTGGGAATGTGGCTGCAGGAATTTCCAGCAGGAGGGGAGCAGGGAGAGCCCCTGAGCTGTGTCAGAGCCCTGGGAGGGGACAGTGCCACTGT
>JANEHK010000040.1:67008-86915 GCA_025960845.1 Tachycineta bicolor | reverse complement strand
AAAAGTAAGAAATAATCAGGAGAGGCTCTCTCTCGGCGCTGTCTCAGCCTTGAGCTGGCACGGAGGAACCTCTCTGCCCTGCGAAATTTCTCGTCTACGTGAGATTGCTCTGCGTGTCTCGGTGACAGCAAGGGAAAGTCAAATGAGCAGCATTTCACCCCCCGCGGCATTCTCTGAGCCTTTGGGCTGCTTGGGAGCGGACACAGCAGTTTAAAGTTCATGGACACAGGCTGAGCATTCCCAGGAGAGCTGGGAACGTTCACCCGGAGAGGAGAAGGATCCAGGGAGAGCTGAGGGTACATAAAGGGGCTCCAGGAGAGCTGGAGAGGGACTGGGAACAAGGGATGGAGGGACAGCACACAGGGAATGGCTTCCACTGCCAGAGGGCAGGGATGGGTGGGAGATTGGGAATTGGGAATTCCTGGCTGGGCTGGAATTCCCAGATTTGCTGTGGCTGCCCCTGGATCCCTGGCAGTGCCCAAGGCCAGGTTGGATCTCTGCAGGTGTAAAGATCCCCCAGAATGGAGCCAAAAGGAACAGCATGTGGGATCTCCAGGATTATAAAAACAAGGAACACAATGACAGCCACGAGGCTGATGAGGAATGAGAGGAGCAGGTGAGGAAAGGAGCGGGGTAACACGAGAGGTGTCACTGATCCAGTTACGGACACAGCACGTGGCACAGGGAGAAGCACCTCTGCTAATCTGGGAGTAACTGGGAGAGAAAAGCGAGCCCAGCCCCACAGCTCGGTGCCAGGGATGAGGCTGTGCTGGCAGAGCCCAGAGTGCCCCGACCCAGCCCAGCTGCTGGGGGCACTGCAGGGCATGGAGGGTTCATCCCAGAGCTCCAGGGACACTGCAGGGCATGGAGGGCTCATCCCAGAGCTCCTGGGGCACTGCAGGGCTGGAGGGCTCATCCCAGAGCTCCTGGGGCACTGCAGGGCATGGAGGGCTCATCCCAGAGCTCCTGGGGCACTGCAGGGCATGGAGGGCTCATCCCAGAGCTCCTGGGGCACTGCAGGGCATGGAGGGCTCATCCCAGAGCTCCTGGGGCACTGCAGGGGATGGAGGGCTCATCCCAGAGCTCCTGGGGCACTGCAGGGGATGGAGGGCTCGTCCCAGAGCTCCACAGCTCCTGGAGGGGATGGAGGGCTCATCCCAGAGCTCCAGGGACATTGCAGGGCATGGAGGGCTCATCCCAGAGCTCCTGGAGGGGATGGAGGGCTCATCCCAGAGCTCCTGCAGGGCATGGAGGGCTCGTCCCAGAGCTGCAGGGACTCCTGATGTATCTGAGCATTTGACTGCAAATGAGGATCTTAATTAGTGTTAATTGTGCCAGCGAGTGACTTTAGTGCCAAGATCCCCTCACCCGGCTGTCCCCTCCTGTCAGGGACTTGTGCAGAGCCACAAGGTTCCCCTGAGCCTCCTTTTCTCCAGGCTCAGCCCTTTCCCAGCTCCCTCAGGAATTCTCCAGCCCCCTCCTGGGGCTCCAGCCCCTCCCCAGCTCGTTCCCTTCTGGAATTGTATTTCTCCCTGTCCTTCCTGCCATGAGGGGCCAGGTCAGGTGGATATTCCCCCACCTGGCAGATTCCTGCTCAGCATTAGCTCAGCACGAGCTGCTCCACTGTTTTGGTGGATTTTCTTTACATTTTAATCAACAGTAAAACCCTTCTAAAGGATTGATTCCAGCACTGGAGAGGCCCTGCAGAGTCTCAGTGCAAACACTTCCACGCAGCAGTGATTTCCAACATGCAGCTATTCCTTTTCAGTGCTCTTAATCCATTTAACTTCTGCTTTCACAGTGTCTTACTCAATACACTGGAGGGTTTTATGTTGGAGTTAAAGCTTTTGAAAAGCCTCTGTGCATTACACAGGTCACTGGTGTTCTTCAGTTTTACAAACTTCCATGATATCTGCAGCTTTTATATTATTTCCTTGCAGAAGGAAAGGTTAAAAACTGTGTAAACACTTCAGGACCTGGAGCTGAGTCGAGTGCTGGTTTGCTTTACAATCAATCTCCACACACGCAGCATAGAGGAGAGCAGCAATTCAGAATTCCAGGGTTTCTCATCCAGGAGTTATCGTGACTTTATTTCCTCTCTGCTGCTTTTGTTTCCCTGGGCTTTTAGAGTTAGAGAGTTTGTCATTCAGGAGTTATCATGACTTTATTTCCTGTTTCTCTGGGCTTTGTCTGCCGTCTTACATCTCTGCTGTTTTCCAGAAATGGCCTCACGAAAGCACTTCTGGCTTTGGGAGCTGTGGGGAGGAGCCAGCAGAGGGGCTGGGGGGACCCCAAGCACAGCAGCAACCCCAAGTGCTACAGGAACGGGCTCCTGCCACCCTCGGCGCGGAACAGACTCTAATGTGGAGTCCAAACACCGACCCAGCCCTGCCAAGGTCACACTGTCCCCAAGTGCCACATCCACAGGGATTTAAATCCCTCCAGGGATGGGCGCTCCAGCCCTGCCCCGGGCAGCCGTGCCAGGGCTGGACAAACCTTTCCAGGAAGGAATTTTCCCGATGTCCAACCTAAACTTCCCCTGGCACAGCACTTGGCACTGGCCAGGGGATGGGGCAGCCACGGCTTCTCTGGGCACGGGGCCTGCCCACCCTTCCAGCCAGGAATTCCTTCCCAAAATGCCAATTAAATGGCCCCTCCTGCAGCTCGAAGCCATTCCCATCCTCTGTGAGCTGGCAGGGCTCTCCCAGCCCTCCCCTGGGCAGGCAGATGGGGGAACAGCTTGGAGTTTGTCACCATCCGAGGGAGCAGGGGGTGTCCCGGCTGGCATCTGGAAGAAGCAGTAGGCAAATTATTTCCAGGAAGAGCAGTGATTTTGGAGTCAATGAGGCATTTAATCTGCCAAGCCCTCTGCTATGGAATTATCTCCGTGGGGAGAGGGAGCTGGGTGAGCTGAGTGGCTGCTGGAAGGTCAGGCGTAAGTCACCGCAAATCCAGCATTGAGCTCTGTGTCTCTCTGGCTGGTGCCTCATCCCGGGAATGTGACTTGGAGGGGAGCCTTTGATGGGCCCACGCGTGGTTCCGGCACTTTCGTGGTTCCACACCCACAAGCGGAGCTGCCACGCCCTGCTCCCTCCACCCCGTGCCCGAGCGCTGCTGCCCGAGGGAGGAGAGCCCTGGCTGCGCCGTGGGCGGGTGTCCCGGGAGAACAGCTCCTCTCTGTGCTTTACTCCTTCCGACAAGGCTTGGAGAGATCGGGTGAAGGCCAAAGGAGCTTCCCTGGGCACCATCCCCAGCCACGCTTTTTGCTGACTCTGAGTCCAGAGGCAGGCATAGAAAAAGCGCCTGCTGTCCCTCCCAGGATCCCAGAAGGGTCTGGGTGGGAAAGGACCTCAAATCCCACCCAGTGCCACCCTGCCACGGCGGGGACACCTCCCACTGTCCCAGGCTGCTCCAAGCCCAGTGTCCAACCTGGCCCTGAGCACTGCCAGGGATCCAGGGACAGCCACAGCTGCTCTGGGAATCCCAGCCCAGCCCCTGCCCACCCTCCCAGGGAAGGATTTCTCCACATTGTCCAATTTAAACCAACCCCTCCTCAGCCTGAAGCCATCCCAACACAGCTCAGCCTGGGATTCCTTGATGTGCACAGTGAGTATTTCTGGAGATGGAGGATCTACAGCTTGTCCAGGACCCTGTGACAAAGCTGTAATCCCACAAATTGCAGGATTTTCTCCTGATCTCAGTCTCCAAATATTTGCGGAGCCGTAGACAATCCCTGCAGCTGCTGGTGCCTCTGTGTGCACATCCCACACCACTGAAGATGCTCCTCTGCTCATGGCACATCTGAAAGAAATCGTTTCAAATTAACGATGGGATGCTACCGACGTGTTCAGTTTGAACTTTACATTTCAAATTCATTCAGTCGGTTTGGAAAACCCTGGATTCGGTTAATGGGAACATCCCAGCTTGGGTCTGTTTTGGTTTATGGGATTCCTTGTGCAAACCTCCTTTCATGCAAAGGCTTTGCGGCGCCAGAGCAGAGCCAACCTTTTGTGCTGCTGCATTTGTTTGGAGCAGCTCCTCCCAGAGCTTCCTAAGCTCTCAATCAAAGGCTGCTGGAAGCAGGGGAATATTCCCATGCTCTGTTTGGGTGCTCTCCCATAAAAACCCAACAGCAAAACCTTAAAGCTGTGTCTTGAATGCCCAGAACCAACAACAGCGGGGAAAAATATTCTTATAAAGTAATCTTTTCCCCCTTTTGCAGCATGTGTTTAATAGAAAAATGAGACATCTGAATGAATTTTGTATGTTCCCTGAACTGCTCCAACCTTTGAAATAACTCAGCTTGAGGTTTTAGTCAATATGAATGGAGACATTTAAAAATCTATGTGCTCATCTGTCAATAAGAGATGGCAAAAGGCTAAAGAGATGAAAATAGAGAGTGCAGGCAGAGCTGCAGCCAGTGCAGAGCGGAGAACAGCCCCTGGCAACGGGAATAGAGGCAGTGGGTAGGAATTTATGGCAGGCTTGATGCTAAGGAAACCCCTTTCCTGCATTCCTTTGAAAATCAATTAGTGGTTAAACCTCATCAAAGCCCAGCCTGATCTGATTTTCGAAACATGGAAAAGTTAAATAATTGGAGCATTTTGCAAATGTTATTAATAGGAGTGACCGAGAATCACAGGATCAGGGAATCATCAATGTTGGAAAAGCCCTGTAAAACCAAGTGTGACCATCAGCCCAGCAAGCCCACCATGGTCACCACTGAGCCGTGGTCACCACTGAGCCATGGTCACCACGGCCATGGTCACCACAGCCATGGTCAGCACTGAGCCATGGTCACCACTGAGCCATGGTCACCACAGAGCCATGGTCACCACCAGGCCATGGTCATCACTGAGTTGTGGTCACTACATTAATGGTGATCACAGCCATGGTCACCACAGAGCCATGGTCACCACAGCCATGGTCACCACTGAGCCATGGTCACTACATTCATGGTCACCACTGAGCCGTGGTCACCACAGAGCCATGGTCACTACATTAATGGTGACCACAGCCATGGTCACCACTGAGCCACGGTCACCACTGAGCCATGGTCAATACATTAATGGTGACCACAGTCACGGTCACCACAGAGCCATGGTCACCACCGGGCCATGGTCACCACCGAGCCGTGGTCACCACAGAGCCACGGTCACCACTGAGCCATGATCACCACTGAGCCGTGGTCACTACATTAATGGTCACCACTGAGCCGTGGTCACCACAGAGCCACAGTCACCACTGAGCCATGTTCACCACTGAGCCATGGTCACTACATTCGTGGTCACCTCAGGGATCCAGGGGCAGCCACAGCTGCTCTGGGCAAAGCCCTGTTTATTTTTCTTCTTGCCTATCCCACCAAGGCTGTCTGCCTGCGTTCCTGCCACCTTTTGCATTCTCCTCTCGCCCTCAGGAGCCCATCCCCATGGAAACTTCCTCATCAGCGCAGCTCATCTCAAAGAAATAATTGGCATGAGGAGGATCTATGGAAAATATATTCCTGTGTAATTAGGCAAAAAGCACCTGTTCTTCCTTCAGTGGGCACCAGGCAGTGGATGAGCTCTAATAGTGCTGTTTGCAAATATCAAATAATAATGGGAAGTGTGACAATAATGAAGTAAGTAATCAGAGGAGCTGTTGAGTACAGGTGCCTCCATTTACAGCTCTTTCATCAAAGAGAAAATTAAGCACTCTCAGAATATTATGGCAAATTGCTGCTGTTCCATGACTGCTAATCAGGTGGAGTGCATAAATGCAACAGGAAAAATCTTCGGCAGCAATTATGGCGGAGGGTGATTAACACACGGAGCACATCCTGGGCCAGGGAGCGGGCTCCTTTGCCTGCCTGCAGATGGAAGTGCTCGTCACAAAGACGAGCCGCCAGAGCCCAGGGCAGCAGCACCTCCGAAGTCTGGGTGATGGTGCAGGGCAGAGAATCCCAGAGCCGTCAGGGCTGGGAGAGACCTCGACCGTCATCATTCCAACCTTCCCCCAATCCCACCGTTCCCACTAACGGGAATGAAGTGGGAACGAAGTGTGATGAGAGGCAATGGCTGGAGCTGGGCCAGGGGATGTTTAGGTTGGATCTCAGGGAAAGGTTCTTCCCCCAGAGGTGGGATAAGCACTGGAACAGCTCCCCAGGTGTTGGAGCCCAGGGCATTCCTTTGGCTGCCCTGGAGGGTCAGGGACATGGACAGGGGGTCTGGGACCCCAGCCCAGAGCCCAGAGGGACATTGGCTTTGATCCCAGTCCATGGGAAAGGCTTCCTGCACTGCGGGAAGGATTGCAGGGCACAGGAGTGTGAAAGAGAGGAGTTTAGCTCATCACAGGGTGAGAAAACAGTAAATTTGGGTTTCTAGCATTGAAGTGAATGGGGACAAGATGGAGAATTTGGGGGGTTGTCTCCTGCTTCTTCTTTCTTCTTCCCTCACTCCATTTCAGCAGTGACGGTGGCACAAAGTAGTTTAAGGAGATTGGGTCAAAGCAGAGATGATCTGTTTAGTATAAATGATAGGTATTGGCAATTAATGGTAAATAAAAAATATGTAACAATTAGTATAAAAGATAACAACAGCCCAGTGAAAGGAGGAGTCGTCAGATGCCCAAGCAGCTGCAAACATCTCTCGTGGGGCACTGAGAAAATTGTAAGAAGAAACAATAAACAAAACATGCAACCTTGAAAAATCAGAACCTGAAGATTCCGTCTCTTTTTTCCGTTTGGCCCAGAGCTTTGCAGAGGGCAAAAAGACTCTAAAACCACCTGAATGTTGGGGAAAGCCCACGACACCCAGGGAACGGGCATGGCCCTGAGGCTGCCAGAGCTCCACAAACAACACTGCCAGGGCTGCCCAGCGTGGGACTGTTGGGTCTGGGCAGGGACAGGAGCTGCACTGGATGATCCCTGTGGGTCCCTCTCAGCTCAGGATATTCCATGGTTCTCTGACTTTACTCAATTTTCTGTCCATTTTCAGGATGGTCACTCCCCCATCCATGGGCACCTGTCCCACCCTGTGGCCACACATCCGTGTTGTGTCCCACAGCCCTCTCAGAGCTTGGAGCTCCTCACCCCAGGGCTCAGGACCACCGCCGAGGTAAATGTTCCCTCAGCTGGGATGTAGACACGGGGTGCACACGGAAATGCCTGACCTTGCTGGCACCCTTCGGTCAAACTCCACCTTCCTGCCAGGGCAAGGGGTGTATCCTGCATTCAGGTGGCACACAGGCATCCTCTCCATTCACGGAATCACCAAGGCTGGAAAAACCCCTAAGCCCATCCAGTCCCCTGTCACCCTGGCTTTTCTGAGATTTTTAAAGCCTTTTGATTGTTCATAAGATTGAGTCAGACTTTTTAGCTACTGTACAATATTAGGACCAGTTTCTGCCTTTTCTCACACATGTCACATAAACAAATCCTTTGTTTTTCATTCCCTGTCCTTTGTTTGCACATTTCTAACCTGAAAACAATTGTCACTGACAGCTGCTCTGGCCATTGGGCTGGGAGGTGAAAACTCCAGAAGCCAATCCACAGCCAGAGCCACAAATGTATAAAAAGTCAGAAATAACCAGGCAGAGGGGCTCTGGGCTTGGCTCAGCCTTGGGCTGGCTCAGAGGAGCTCTCTGCCCTGTGAAATCTCTCGTCTCTGTGTGATTGCTCTGTGTGTCCCGATCACAGTCCCCACCCTTCCCCAGCTCTGCCAAAGCCACCTCTAACCCCTGTCCCCAGGTGCCACGGGGTGCCACAAGTGTTTGGAGCCCCTCTGGCCACCAGTGGCTCCAAGCATCCTTCCACGGCCCCTGAGCTTCCTGAGCTCCAGATCCTTTCCTCTGGGCCCTGGCCGAGCCCTCGTGCCTGCAGCAGCCTGGAGCCGTGGTTTGTGTGATGATGGGTGTCTCAGGAGAGAGGATAACGTGATCCCGTTACAAACCCGCAGGATCTCCATCTGTACCTCCCTGCTCCTTTCCCCTTCTCTGCTGTGGGCTTCACCAATCTGTCAGATCTCCTTCCATTTCTTTTCTGGGGATTTTGGGATGCTGAGGCTGTTCCCGTGCTGACACTGGACGGTGGATGTGCTGATACCTCCCTGTGCCCACCTAATCCATGTATCCAACCTGCTGCTGCTTTATCTGCTGTGCTGGCCCCTGCGGCACCTCCTGTCATCCCAAACCCTGCTTCACACCCCGAGCTCACCGGGGAGAGACCTGAGCCCAGGCAGGGAGCTGAGGGCGATTCCTGTAGGATCCCAGACTGGGCTGGGTTGGAAGGACCTTAAGGCCCATCCCAATCCATCCCTGCCATGGACAGGGACGCCTCCCACCATCCCAGGTTGCTCCAGGTCCCATCCAGCCCAGCCTTGGCCACAGCTTTCAGGCTGTGTTTTACAGGGTGTGAAGTGGGGGAGCCTGGAAAAATGACCAGGCACATTCTGGATGTCTGATGGAAAAGGCAGCTCTGCGAGTCAGCCCCCTCCAGCGCTTGCAAACCCTTTCTGTGAGGAAATTCCTCTTGAGCTGAAGGTCTCTGGAACAGGGACGGATTCACCTGGCCTGTCCTTCACTGCATCCATTGCTGGGGCTGCTCCTCCTGCCTTGGCAAGACGGAAACCCTAAACCTTCGGAACTAACCCCAAAGCCTCCACCCGGAGCTGGGAGGCAGTGCTGCTGCTGGATGCTGCAACTCCTGCTGGATGCTCCAACTCCTGCTGCTGGATGCTCCAACTCCAACTCCTGCTGCTGGATGCTGCAACTCCTGCTGCTGGATGCTCCAACTCCAACTCCTGCTGCTGATGCTCTAACTCCTGCTGCTGGGTGCTCTAACTTCTGCTGCTGGATGCTGCAACTCCTGCTGGATGCTCCAACTCCAACTCCTGCTGCTGGATGCTCCAACTCCTGCTGCTGGATGCTCCAACTCCAACTCCTGCTGCTGATGCTCTAACTCCTGATGCTGGGTGCTCCAACTTCTGCTGCTGGATGCTGCAACTCCTGCTGGATGCTCCAACTCCAACTCCTGCTGCTGGATGCTCCAACTCCAACTCCTGCTGCTGGATGCTCCAACTCCTGCTGCTGGATGATCCAACTCCAACTCCTGCTGCTGATGCTCTAACTCCTGCTGCTGGGTGCTCTAACTCCTGCTGGATGCTCTAACTCCAACTCCTGCTGCTGGGTGCTCTAACTCCTGCTGGATGCTCTAACTCCTGCTGCTGGGTGCTCTAACTCCTGCTGGATGCTCTAACTCCTGCTGCTGGGTGCTCTAACTCCTGCTGGATGCTCTAACTCCTGCTGCTGGGTGCTCTAACTCCTGCTGGGTGCTCTAACTCCTGCTGCTGGATGATCCAACTCCTGATGCTGGGTGCTCTAACTCCTGCTGCTGGATGCTCCAACTCCAACTCCTGTGGCTGGATGCTCTAACTCCTGCTGCTGGATGATCCAACTCCTGCTGGATGCTCCAACTCCTGCTGCTGGATGCTCTAACCCCAACTCCTGCGGCTGGATGCTCCAACTTCTGCTGCTGGATGCTGCAACTCCAACTCCTACTGCTGGATGCTCCAACTCTTGGCACAAACCAGCACCCGCAGCTGCTGCCAGACAGCCCAGGCCCCGTCAGGGCTGCTGTCATCAGGCCAATCCTCCAGGCTGAGCCCAGCCCAGCGCCGGGAGCCCGGCTCAGCGCAGGATTGATGAGAGCACTTTCCCTTGGCGCGCTCCCTCCCGATCCTGCTGCTGATGTCCCCTGTGGGGCCACTTCACGCTGGAAGCTTTGCAGAGCTCTATCTTAATTTGCTACCAGCTGCCGGCGGCGCGGCGCTGGTGCCCCTGTGTCGGTGCTCTCCTTGGGCTGCAGCTCACAGGCACTTCGAAGTTCCTCCGAGCAGATGGAGAGGGAGGGAAAGGATCTGCTTGTGTGGTGTTTGTTACAGCACGAGCGGGGGAGGTCTCTTCGGGGCTTTGAGCCTCTCCAGGAAGATACTGCGGTGATTTCTGCATCTTGGGATCGCAGGGTTCTTCAGGTTGGAAAAGCCCTCCCAGGCCATCGAGTGCAACCCTTCCCCAGCACTGCCAGGGCCACCACTGCCCTGTGTTCCCGAGTGTCACAGCCACAGGGATTTAAATCCTCCCAGGGGTGGGGACTGCACTCCTTGTCTGGGCAGCTGTGCCAGGGCTGGACAAACCTTTTCCATGGGGAAATTCCTGCTGCTGCCCACCCTGAGCCTCCCCTGGCCCAGCCTGAGGCCGTTCCCTCTGCTCCTGTCCCTGTTCCCTGGGAGCACAGCCCGACCCCCCCGGCTGTCCCCTCCTGTCAGGGACTTGTGCAGAGCCACAAGGTTCCCCTGAGCCTCCTTTTCTCCAGGCTCAGCCCCTTCCCAGCTCCCTCAGGAATTCTCCAGCCCCTTTCCCAGCTCCCTCAGGAATTCTCCAGCCCATTCCCAGCTCCCTCAGGAATTCTCCAGCCCCTTCCCAGCTCTGTTCCCTTCCCTGGACACGCTCCAGCCCCTCCAGGTCTTTCCTGAACTGAGGAGCCCAAAACTGGCACTGGAGGCGTGGCGTCAGCAGTGTCTGGTACAAGGGGGAATTTTTGGATTGTTGAGAATTGTCACACTTTTCAGACAGCTCAGGTCAGCCCTGGCTGTTCCCCGGGGCTCCCCTGCACTGGGGACAGAGGATCCTCTGGTCTGGTTCTCCAGCAGGAGCCGGCACATCCCCGGTGGATGGGATGGCTCCTGGCACCCAGGAGCTCCCTGCTGGAGCGGGCAGGGGCAGAGCAGCCCTCACAGCCCTCACCTCTCCCAGCCTGGCTCTGTGGATGATGAGGACGCACCTGCAGACACCCGGGATGAGGAGGATGCACCCTCATCCTGGGAGGAGCTGATTTTATCCTGCCCACATCTCTGGGAAATGATAACCCCAAACAGCACGAGCCCTCCCCTGGCAGCTGGGGACAGGTAGGAGAATGTGCCTGGAGTTACTGACAGGTGACTCCCCACTGCTCCCATCGCTGACATTCCTGCTGCTGCACTCCCCTGGATGCTCTGGTGTCCGTCACACGGTGCTGCTCCATTCCCTGCTCTGCCCTGGAACTGGGAGGGTCTCTGTGTGTGCCAGGGCCAGGGTCCAGGGCCACGTGGGTCAGCCTGTGTGACAGAACCTCCGTTTGCAACCAGGAAATCTCTCCAGCTCCTCAGTGACGTGTGGAATGTCCCTTCCCCAGTGAACAACTCCTCGAGATTTGTTTCCACTGTCCCAGGCTGCTCCAGCCCAGTGTCCAGCCTGGCCTTGGGCACTGCCAGGGATCCAGGGACAGTCACAGCTGCTCTGGGCACCCTGTGCCAGGGCCTCATCACCCTCACTGTATAAAATTATATTGTCACCGAGACACACAAAGCAGTCACACGCAGACAAGAGATTTTCACAGAGGTCCTTCCGATCCAGCTCCCAGCTGAGAGAGCAGAGAGAGCCTCTGTTTATTTCTTACTTTTTATACATTTGTGGGTCTAGCAGGAGATTGGCTTTTTGGGGTTTCCACCCCTCAGCCTCAGTGGCCAGACCAATTGTCAGTTACAATTGTTTTCAGGTTAGAAATGTGCAAACAAAGGACAGAGAATGAAAAACAAAGGATTTGTTTATGTTACATCTGTGGGAAAAGGTAGAAAACTGCTCTAATATTCTACAGTAACTAAAAGATCTGACTCCATTTATGAAATTCAAAAAGGCCTTAAAAAACTCAAAAAACCCCAGGGTGACATTATATCAATGTAAATCTCTTCTCTCTCGGGTCAAACCGTCACCCTCTGTTCTATTCCACAGGCCCTGCTGAAATATTTGTCCCCATCCCCTGGATGAGCAGGACAGCAAGAGCCGAGCTCCACAAAACCCGTCTTATGGTGGAACACAGAGAAAACTCCATTTATTTATTTTGGCCAATGAGAATACCCCCTGATTTCATCTCTACCTGAGCACTGTCAGGGGAGAAGCTGCCCGAAGACAAAGGTCTCTGATTTATCAGACAAAGGTACAACAAGGTCCAGTGCCCGAGAGCAGCAGCCAAACACACTTGAAATAGAGAAAAAACAATTTCAGCGTTGGGCAAATCAAAGCAGAATATCCAAGGGATAGTTCCTCTGGCTGGAAATCCACTCAAGAGCAAGATGCAATCCCCTGTCAGTCTGTGGGGAGGGGAGAGCCCCCGGCCCCGAGCAGGCTCAGCTCTACCTCTGAGTGTCTTGAAACCAAGGGAGGGCAGGGTTAGGTGGGAAACTGGGAAGGAATTCCTGTCTGGCAGGGTGTTGAGGCCCTCACAGGGTGCCCAGAGCAGCTGTGGCTGCCCCTGGATCCCTGGCAGTGCCCAAGGCCAGGTTGGAGCAGCCTGGGACAGTGGAAGTGTCCCTGCCATGGCTGGGGTGGAGTGAGAAGGACTCCAAGGTCCCTCCCACCCTGAGCCCTTCTGGAATTCCGTGGGTTCCCTCCTGGGCGGTGTCAGCCGTGGGAATGCTGCCAGCCCCTCCCCAAAACCCCAGAGTAGTGCTGGAGCCTCAACCCTCCTCCAATAAATGTGCATTCAAACCCATATTCTTTGCCAGAATTGTTTGCGCATCGCAGCGTTTCAGCTCCGCTTCTGGTTTTTTGCTCCTGGTGAATTCTGAATGCAAACCCTTCATCATCCCGGGTTTATTTATCTGTTTACTGCTTATTTATTTGCTCCCTTTCCTTCTCCCTTCCCCGCAGCTCCTGGGTGTCTGTGGGAAGGCAGAGATAAGTTAATCTGAACAAAACATGGGAATACTTGAAAAAGTCCTTCCCATCAAAGTACAGGGAGCGACATTTACTTTCCATCTCTGCTCCGCGTTCCCGTGTCGGCTCTAATCACTCTCGACATCAGGCAGCTCCTGCCAGGAAGGATTTGTTGTCCTGGATCACTGGGCTGTGTTTCCCCCAGAGATGACCAGAACCCAACAGGCTCCCAGAATCGGGGAGCCGGTGCTGATTAAAGGCACAAGGAATAATTCCTGGGGAAAAAAAAAAAAATCCAGGAAAAGGCAGTGCTTTCCCCCCAAGGCGCTGTCTGGCTGTGCAGATCTCACTGGAATACTTGGACCTGCTTTTATTTTTAATATTAAGGAATTTTTTTTTGTCTCCTTTAAACGTTAACCGATGTTTTGTGCTGAAGCTGGGCTGAGTTTGAACAGCACCACGGCTTTAGTTCAGTGGCCTTTGGAAATGTCCATCGATTTATTGCCTTGGGTGCAAGCGGCCCCGGGAGGGGCTCCCCGGCCCTGCAGCACCAGCAGGGGACAAGGGACAGCTGCCACCACGGGGTGCCACTGGCGGTGGTGGCAGGGGTGGCGCTGGCAGTGCTGGCACTGGTGGCAATGGCCGTGCTGGTGCCAGCAGGGGAGTGGCAGAGGCAGTGGCAGTGGGTGGCCATGGTGGCACTGGTGGCAGTGGAGGTGGTGACAGTGACCTTGGAGATGGTGGCAGTGACCTTGGAGGTGGTGGCAGTGCAGGCAGTGGCACTGGTGGTGGTGGTGACAGTGGTGACAGCGGTGACAACGGTGACATTGGTGACAATGGTGACAATGGTGACAGTGCTGTCAGTGGTGACATTGGTGACATTGGTGACAGTGATGACAATGGTGACAGTGATGGCAGTGGTGACAGCGGCGGCAGTGGTGACAGCGGTGACAGCGGTGACATTGGTGACAACGGTGACAGTGGTGGCAGGGTTGACAACGGTGACAATGCTGACAGTGGTGGCAATGATGACAGTGGTGATACTGGTGACAGTGGTGACAGCAGTGACAGTGGTGACAGCGGTGACAGTGGTGGCAATGACAGTGATGATGATGACACTGGTGACAGTGGTGACAGTGATGATGATGGCAGCAGTGACAGCAGTGACACTGGTGACAGCAGTGACGGTGACAGCAGTGACGATGGTGACACTGGTGACAGCACTGATGATGGCAGCTGTGGCAGCAGTGCAACTGGTGACAGCGGTGACACTGGTGACACTGGTGGCAGCGGTGACGATGGTGACACTGGTGGCAGCGGTGATGATGGTGACACGGGTGACACTGGTGGCAGCGATGACGATGGTGACACTGGTAACAATGATGGCAGCGGTGATGATGGTGACACTGGGGACACCGGTGACACTGGTGGCAGCGCTGGCAGTGGTGGCAGCGGTGACGATGGTGACAGCGGTGACGATGGTGACACTGGTGGCAGCGGTGATGATGGTGACACTGGTGACACTGGTTACAGCGGTGACACTGGTGACACTGGTGACAGCGGTGACACTGGTGGCAGCGGTGACGATGGTGACACTGGTGACACTGGTGACAGCAGTGACACTGGTGGCAGCAGTGACGATGGTGACACTGGTGGCAGCACTGGCAGCGGTGGCAGCGGTGACGATGGTGACACTGGTGGCAGCGGTGACAGCGGTGACGATGGTGACACCAGTGGCAGCGGTGGCAGCGGTGACGATGGTGACACCGGTGACACTGGTGGCAGCGGTGGCAGTGGCCGTGCACCACGTCTACAGCAGAGGGCAATCACGCGAAGGCAAAGCCGCTCCTCGGCGGCGCCCGCAGGACACGGTGACTCCCACCTCTGTTAATGACCCGCTAATTACCGCCTCGTTAATTGCTGATGGGATCCGTGATTCCCGCCAGCCTCCCTGCCCGGGTGTGCCCCGCATCCCCATCCGGGATTGTCCCCAAGCTGTGCCCGTGCCCGTGCCCGTGCCCAGCCGGGATTTCTCCTTGTTTTGGGAACAGCAGAGAGCTCCCAGCCCGGTCTGATCCCGCCGGGTTCCTTAGAGCCAGCCGGGGACAGGGACAGCGGGGTTGTTCCTGGCAGGAATTCGGGATGCCGGCTGCAAGCCCGCTTTGGGTGGCGCAGAGAGATAAAGCTCCTCTCCCTCCCGTCACCGCGCTGCTCCTGGAAACGCCGCGGAGCTGCCGGGGGTCGCTGCTGGAGCCGCTCCGCTCCCCAGACCCCAGAGCAGGCGGGACAGGACGGGGCTTTGTCCTGAGCCTGCTGCCGCCACGAATCCCAGCGCTCACGGCCGGGGACGGGAACGAATCCAGAGTAGGGAGCGTGCATCGGGGGGCTCGGGAAAACGGGGAGCTGAAAAGAGCGGCCACAAAGAGGAGACTGCAGATGTGCCCGCTGTGACGGATGGGGGACAGGGGACAGCCAGCTTTGGGGTGCTGGCAGCTCTGCCGGCATCAGGATGGAGCTGCCCAGGGCTGTGCTGGACTGGGCTGGGAAGAAACTGGGCCTGAGCCGGAGGGAATTCTGGCTGGAGGGTGTGAGGACCTGGCACGGGGTGCCCAGAGCAGCTGTGGGTGCCCTTGGATCCCTGGAAGTGCCCAAGGCCAGGTTGGACACTGGGCTTGGAGCAGCCTGGGACAGTGGGAGGTGTCCCTGCCATGGCAGGGGTGGCACTGGGTGGGATTTAAGGTCTCTTGTGACCAAAACCATTCTGCGATTCTCTTATTTCCACAGCAAACACAAGGGGATTTTTGATTTTCCCCGGTTTTCCTTGTTCTCCCATGGCCATCACACATCCCAGTCACCACTTTTTACAGCAGAACTGGTGAAATCCTTATCCAGCATTTGCTCCTGGGTTATTCCTCGCCCGATCTTGATTTCTTTGAATGTGTTTTGCTGTCTGACATTCGGAAGGATGTCGAAGATCTTGTGGAATGCGTGTCTAGACAAGAACAATCTAATTTCTACAAGACTCATTTTAAATATCTCATATTACACTTCTGGTGCTCCTGGTTTTAATATCAGCCTTTTATTTTAATGACTGAATGCTCTCTGATAGGAGCCACTGAAAGAGCTGAAGATTTTCAATATCAAGTGGTGGTTTAGCTGCCGAATATCTGAAGAGCTGCTAAATTTGGCTGTTCATTACTGGTTCCTCATGGCAGGAAGGTGCAGAGCAGTTCTATAATCTGATACCTCATGGGCTGACAGACATTTTCCCCCCAGAAAACAAATCAGCGACAGCAACAATTTGGACGCTCCTGAAATTGGAAGTGAACTTTGGGTATTTTTATCACATGCGCTTTTTTTTTTTTTTTTTTTTTTTTTTTCCCAGTATAAGTGAAATCAAAATAACTCCTAAGGAGGCAGCAAGAACACTTTGGGATCATGGGGAATATCCAGATGAGTTTGCTGGAATTAGTAGAGGAAGAAAGAGTAGAGAATGATGGAATGATGGCAAATTTATTCTCAGAAGAACAAGGAATTGATAAAGCCACAGCGAAAGTAAATTTACCCCAAGGAGAATTACCCCATAAAGAATTTTAAACCACAATTTCTGGACTTGGGAAAGAAGATGATTGATGGTTCAACTAGCATAAGCCAGACCTAGAGTGGGTCTGGGGCTGTGACCTGTTAAACGCAGCTGCCCATTTCCCCCCTGCCTGTCTGACAGCATCCACAGGCGAGGAAAACCCAAGGAATGTGTTCCTGCGAGCAGAGAGCTCCTCCTGCCAGGGGAGCGCTCCGCTCTGGGGGAGCGCCGCAGGAGAGCGGCCGTGCCGGGGTGGAACAGCCCGCACCCAAACCCCAACGCAGAGCCCGGCCAGCGTCAGGGAGCTGTCCCTGGCCAGGTGCAGAGGCTGGAGCAGCTGTGCAGAGCAGCAGGGGCAGGGCTGCAGCAGCAGCCTGGGCTGCAGAGCAGTGTTACCCTGGGTTTTCTGAGTTGTTAAAGCCTTTTGAAACGGAGTCTGATGTCACCGAGACACACAAAGCAATCACACGCAGACAAGAGATCTTTGCAATGCAGAGGTCCTTCCGATCCCAGCTCACTGCTGAGAGAGCGGAGAGAGGAGGAAGAGGAAGAGACCCCTTTGTTTATTCTTTACTTTTTATACATTTGTGAGTCTGGCAGAAGATTGGCTTCTTGGGGTTTCCACCCCTCAGCCTCAGTGGCCAGACCAGCTGTTACAATTGTTACAATTGTTTTCAGGTTAGAAATGTGCAAACAAAGGACAGAGAATGAAAAACAAAGGATTTGTTTATGTTACATCTGTGGGAAAGGTAGAAAACTGCTCTGATATTGTACAGTAACGAAAAGATCTGACTCCATTATGAAATTCAAAAGGCTAAATAAAAAAAACTTAGAAAAACCAGGGTAACAGTCAGATCTTTTGGTTACTATACAATATTAGAGCAGTTTTCTACCTTTTCCCACAGATGTAACATAAACAAACCCTTTGTTTTTCATCCTCTCTCCTTTGGTTGCATATTTCTAACCTGAAAACAATTGTAACTGACAGTGGGTCTGGCCACTGAGGCTGAGGGGTGGAAACCCCAAAAAGCCAATCTCCTGCCAGACCCACAAATGGATAAAAAGCAAGAAATAAACAAAGGGGTCTCTTCTCTTCTATTCTCTCTGCTCTCTCGGCTGTGAGCTGGATCAGAAGGACCTCTGTGAAAATCTCTTGTCTGTGTGTGACTGCTCTGTGTGTCTCGGTGGCAGAGCAGGGCACGGCTGTGACTGCTGTGGGTTGGCAGCACTGACACCTCTGCTCCCCCAGCTGTGCCTGGAATGCAATCCCAGAGCAGGACCAGCCTCCGGCACAGCTGTGCTGGGGAGCTGCTGCTCCCGGCTTTGCCTGGCCTTTGGTTTGCAAAAACTGGGAGACATAGAAACATTCCAGAAAAAATCCACCCCAGGAGCGACAGGGGACAAGGGCTGGAGGGACAGGACACAGGGAATGGCTCCCACTGCCAGAGGGCAGGGATGGATGGGAGATTGGGAACTGGGAATTCCTGGCTGGGCTGGAATTGCCAGAGCAGCTGTGGCTGCCCCTGGATCCCTGGCTGTGCCCAAGGCCAGGTTGGACACTGGGGCTGGAGCAGCCTGGGGCAGAGGGAGGTGTCCCTGCCGTGGCTGGGGTGGCACTGGCTGGGATTTGAGGTCCCTCTGAGCCAAACCATTCCATGTTTCTATGATTCTATGAAAAGCTCCAGTTGGATGATGTCCATTCAGTCAAAGCAACATTTATTTAGGCTTTGGAAAGTTTTCTGTTGCTTTGTGCTCTTTGCTTTGAAGGTGAATATTTTGCTGCACTGGGCTGTGACCGGCTCCAGGTGTCAGCTGTGGCAGGGGCACGGCTGCTCCTGCTCTGGAGCTGGATGAAACATGGGGGTGTTGGGAGCTTTTCAGCCAAGTTGGTGCTCCCAGGAGATCCAATTCTCTTTTTGTGTTGAAGTTTATTTTAGAGGGCACAGGAGTTTATCCTTTTTTCTCTCCCCGAGGCTGCCAGAGCTCCAGGAGTGTTGGGACAGCGCTGCCAGGGATGCCCAGGGTGGGATTGTTGGAAGGTCTGTGCAGGGATGGAGTTTGACTGGATGATCCCTTCCAGCTCAGGATATTCCAGGATCCTGTGCTTTCTGAGGGAAGGGCTGTCTCACCCATCATCCCAGCACTGTGGAAGCTGAGCTGATGAAACGATCTGAGAAAAATGAAAAAAAAAATCTCATGTAGTCAGAGCTTAGAGAGAACAACCACCCCATGCGAGGCTTCCCGGAGCGCTACAATCTCCTGGAAATAAATGAACAGATTGCCATGAATGAATAAACTGCTTAAGACACTAATTCACATTCAGGAGGCCACGGGGCTGGGGATGGGTGAGGATGACAGAACTGTTTCCCTGTGATTGTTGCTGCACGGAGCTGGAGGAGGCAAACAGAAGGTGGCCGTGCTCTGCACACAAACTGCTGGGCACAGATGGCTCCCGGGGCTCCTGCCCACGGAAACGGGCCAGGAGCCTGTGCCAGCCTGGCTCCCTGCTCGGGGAAACGGCGTCTGCAGGGGAAACAGCGGGAGGAACAGCTGACGGCACCGGGATCCTTCAGCTGGAGAGGAGCAGACTGAGGGCAGAGCTCAGAGCTCTGCTCCCTGGCACAGGGACAGCGCCCAGGGAAGGGCTGGAGCTGGACCAGGGAGGCTCAGGATGGAGATCAGGGAAAGGTTCTTCTCCCAGAGGGGTGGGATAAGCACCAGAACAGCTCCCCAGGGAATGGGCACGGCCCCGAGGCTGCCAGAGCTCCAGGAGAGCTTGGACAGCGCTCCAGGGGTGCCCAGGGTGGGATTGTTGGGTCTGGGCAGGGACAGGAACTGGGATGATCCCTGTGGGTCCCTTCCAGCTCAGGATATTCCATGATTTTGTGATTCTAAGAGCAAATATGGGAAATTTGAGCCCTGCACTCACTGGAGCATGGATCTGCAGCCCTTGGGAACAGCCATGGGCACAGGACACGTTTGGGATGGTGATCAGGGAATGTTTGTGTGCCTCTCTGCTCATTCCAGAGTTTCTGCACAGCTGTAACTGCTCAGGCCCCACTGTCCTGAGAGCCAGGGCAGGTGGCAGTGGGACTGGGGCTGAAATGGGACCTTTCCATGGCACCTGTCCATGACACCTGTCCATGGTGTCCATCCATGGTGTCCATCCATGGTATCCATCCATGGCACCTGTCCATGGCACCTGTCCATGACATCTGTCCATGTATCCATCCATGGCACCTGTCCATGTATCCATCCATGGTATCCATCCATGACACCTGTCCATGGGACCTGTCCATGTATCCATCCATGACACCTGTCCATGTATCCATCCATGACACCTGTCCATGTATCCATCCATGGTGTCCATCCATGGCATCCATCTGTGGCACCTGTCCATGGCACCTGTCCATGGCACCTGTCCATGACACCTGTCCATGTATCCATCCATGGCACCTGTCCATGTATCCATCCATGGCACCTGCTGCTGTGGGGTCTGTGGTATCTCAGTGAGCAGAGCAGCACCCTGACCCCAGAGCAGCACCCTGACCCCCAGAGCAGGATCCTGCCCCATGGAACAGAACCCTGATCCCCAGGG
>JANEHK010000039.1:16643524-16692455 GCA_025960845.1 Tachycineta bicolor | reverse complement strand
AAAAAGAAAAACAACAACAAACCCCTCAAAAACCTGACGAGCGTCACATAACCGCAAGGTTGTAATTTTTATGAATAAGGTACACCCTTGTTTCACCAGGCTTTCTGTGCTACTTCGAATGCATTGCATATTAGAACAGGAACTTCTCATCACCTTGTGCAAATGCCTGGTGTGAAATATGGGTACAGTTTAAGACAATGGGTCTCTTTTCACTGCCTTCAGTGAGGTTGGGATCTATCCCCATGAATTCAGCTTTTAGTATCTTCTTCTTGTGACTTCACATACAGCCAAGGGCAAGAGTTGATGTATGTGTAGCATTTAGACAGCAGTAGCGTATGAAAGTATCATTACATGTCTAAATCAAAACATCTTTCCTTTTTCTTCCTTGCTTTAAGGGATTGTAATTTGCTGGTCATCTACAAAAATATTAAATTGCTTTACCCATCCTGCATACACTGAGCAACTCAAGTTCTCTACATTGAGTAGTGGAGCTATAGATTAGTCTGAAACTTATTTCCAGCCTATTCCTCCGGTGAGCCTTTTTGCTCTCTGAGAAAGGAATAAACAAGCTCTATTACAAGTTATATGTAATAGAGACTGAAAAGAAATTTCTATTTGTTCTTAATGAATATTATGATGGGAAATGTAGACTTAGAAGTCTCCTCCAGCAAAGCCAGTACTTCCTTTATCATCAAATTTTATGCCCAAATAAAAATAGGGAAATTTTTTGTTTGTTTGTTTTGTTGTTGTTTTTTGTTTTTCTCCTAAAAAAACCCCAGCTTTTCAATGTTTCTCACAGGCTCTTTTTACCCTGTTTTTATTTTTCCTGGGCATTTTCCCCAGGAACAGGGAAGGTATGGGAGATAATGATATTTTTAATCAAATTTTGGGCCTAAAGGATCATTAAAAAAAAAAAAAAAAATCTCAGTAGACATTTTATTTCTAATGTTCTTGCTGAAAGAGCTAGATAGAAATCCCTGGAACTGAAACTATAGGACCTGTAAAATACTATATCTGGGGTTTGAGTTTTTGTCTCAGTATGATTCTTGGCCAAATACTCAATCTACAGATAATACTTTTAAATACCCCTTTGCTTCACTTGAATCCCCCCCAAAATAAATAGAATGAATACAGTATTTTCAAAGCCAAATAAAGAATTTGGACAAAATATTCCAGGACAGGTTTCTCTTTCCCTTACTGTAAAACAATTACCAGAATTTAAAAAGCAATGTTTTTTCAACAGTTTGACTGCATCAATATAATTTCAGGAAAACAAAACAAAATAAAAACAAAAACAAAGTAAGAAAGCAAACAGGACTGACTTTTCATTAGATTTAGAAAAAAAACTACCCAAGAATGAAAGAAAAATATATGGACATTTTAAAATTACTTATATTATTGTGAACCTTGCTTCTATTGCAAATTAATGCAAAAGCTTTATATGATATGGACACTGCTTCAAAGGGAATTGCAATTCTACCCCAAAAGATTTCCTTTTCCTTGATACACTCTTTAAAAAGAAAAAATGCCAGTTTCAGCATATTAGGTTCCTAATTTAGAGACTGAATCTAAGTTAGATAAATAGGATCAATAACACCTATTATGACTCAAAACCACATGATGAAATCTGTCCTATTTTAATCTTTTTGCATCTGAAACATTTCCAGTCTCAGTCTCAAGGAGCCATGACAGCAGAAAAGACATAATCTACATTCATGTCTTCTCTTCAATACTGTAACAGCCAAAGCCACACTGAAGAGAAATAATTTATTTAATTTTGCTCTGAGGCATCTTCTTTTAATGTTATATTTATTGAATTCAGTGATTTAAAGGGAGAAGTATGAAAGCTGTTACTTGTGAAGTCAGTGCAGGAGTTACCTGAACTGTGTTCAGTAGAGAGGCAGATAGAGGAGAATTATGTAGTACTTCAAACACTGGGGATGTGTCCAAGGTATTACAAACTGACCTGATATCCCAGAGGTCTTGTTTTAACAACATGGTTTTATTACATGTTTTACACGTAATTACACTGCCATTACACTGACAGTCAAGTCCTTCAGTGTTCCAAGAAGGCATCAAAAAAGCTAAAAATGAATAATTTTCCTTCTTTTTGTCTCCTGTGCAAATTCTGAGGATGTTATAGAACTGATCCTTCCATGGTGGATGAGAAGTGTCTCAACATGGATTAAGAATCTAACATGAAAATTTATTTTAAAAACAAAACAAAACAAAACAAAACAAAACAAAACAAAACCAAACCAGCTTCAAGCTAGTATATACATTTCTAGTAATTTTTAAATACCTACTATTATTTGAAATTTTTTTTAGCTGGGAGTCTGAATCTTACTGGATGCAAATTCTATAAGAGTGGTGCTGAAGCATTTAGATTACTTAAACATTCTTACAAATATTAACTATGGCAAAAAACATGGCCAACACTCCAAGTGAAATAAATTTTAGTCATAACTTCTCATTCGGATATAGCACTGGACCCCATGCAATGTCAATGCCATATGACAGCTACCTTATAAGCCAGAACACGCTCTTTTCCTGATACATTAAAAATTCTCACTGGGTTTTGTTTTCCTCCTACCTGACTAGGAAAAAAAAAAAAGTGTTATCACACTATGAAAGAAGATTTTAAAAAAGAGCTCTCAATTACAGGAAATTACAGGAAGTTCTCAAGAAAATCTACTTTGTATATTGAAATTCTGCCCTGTTTTTACTTCTGACATTTTCTAATATATATCTTTTTATGTTTTGCTTGTTTAGGTATGCAGCATATTGAATGGCTAGTAAGTGATGCCATACTGGATACAGTACTTCTGAAAAAACAATCTTGACATGTTTGACATAAATTAGTCATATAAAAGGCATCACTGCTAAACTGTCTGAACATAAAACAAAGTTCACTTAATATTGCTGAATGAGCTGATGAGGTGAAAGTCCTCTAGGTGACCTTTTTCCATCAGTAAATGCAATGCAGAGATAGCAGGCAAGATGCAATATACCTTTCAGATCAACGAAGTTAAATGAATCCAAAATATGGTCTGATTCTTTATTTTGGACAGGATGTAGTGACTTTAAACTCAGAAGGAATAGGTTTAAATGATAAGCAAGGAATTTTCCTTTGTGAGGGTGCTGAGGCACTGGCACAGGTTGCCCAAAGCATCTGTGGCTGCCCCATCCTTGGGAGTATTCAAGGCCAGGCTGGACGAGAGAAACCTGGGATAGGCAAAGGTGACCCTACCCATGGCAGGGAGTGGAATAAGATGGTCTTTAAGGTCCCTTCCAACCTAAACCATTTTGTGACTCAATTTTTTTTTTTTTTTTTTTTTTTTTTTAAAGTGCTTGTAAATCAAGGGCATTTCTTGAGTTCTGGCCTCATGGGATTTTTCACACTCTTTAGTACTTAACAATGTGAAACTTATGTTAAGTTTGTATTGACATATTTACTAAAAAAATCTGTATCTTTGGATGTGTGACCAGGATAACCTGACAGGAAATCCTAAAAGAAACAAAGCTCCATTTCATACCTGCAGCAAGAGGCTGTGCGAAAGGGTAGCTGAAAAAGTTTAGGGTCAGAGGTGTTTTCAGAATACCTTGCAAATTGAATGATATGTCTTAAGTCTGTCCACCTGGAAATTCAGAACCAATTCTTGACTCCTCTAGGTTGCTTTTACACTCAGGAGAAAAACCAGATATGACCGGGCCATGTGCATCATCTGTTGCTAATTTTGGAATCTGTACTTTTGTAATGGTTGGGTTGTTCTCTGAAAGTGTATGTCTCTACTGATTGCAGAAAGGATCTTCAAACAAAAGATTTGTTTAGAAACTTATTTTCAACCTTCTTAAATGTAGTGGCGTGAATTCTAACTTGGGAGTTTTAATATTGCTCTCCTGATAAGACAGTACTATAAGATCATTTAAGATGCTGTAAGATAAAGCAGTGAAAATGCATTTTTTTCAAGGGCACAAAGAACATGCCATCTGATTTTTTTCAAAAACACTTAGAGAGCTGAGACATATTCTACTTTATAGCTCTGCCCTAATCCTAAGGGAAGTTGCTATCTGCTGACCTCAGCTACATTGGCTCATATTCAGCTCCTTTCAAAAATTTCTGCAGCCAGGAAATCAGCTGGCATCATATATAAGCAAAATAATGCAAAATAACTAGAGGGTATTTTCAGAGTATTAAAATCTGTTTTGTTTCATAGAAGATATTTCTTTTTCTTAAGTAACTTTCTTAATGTGTTTGTTAATTTATGTCCCCTTTCTACATTTTGTACTCTGCATTTCTAAAATGTCTTCATTTTCTAAAATTCTAATTTTTTTTTTTTTTTCTTTTGAGGGTTAATCACTTTAACTAGAGCTCATCAAATCCCAAAACTAAATGTAAATAACGGCAGCTAACTGTTAGAATGAAAATGCCTGATTTTTCCACGCCTCACTGAACAATGTGTTACCTCTGGCCCAAGTTTTTAGCACCAGAAATCATTATATTTTTTGCAAACATCTCACAGGCATTATTTAGCTTTCACAGGAGACCATTACGTAACAGTAGACAATGCATATTCAGATAGCTAATAAAAAGAGTCATGCACTAATTCTGTTCTTTCTTTGCAATAACAAGAATGACATCAGTTCTGGTCCAGGAAACACGTAGCTGTGGGTAAAATTTCAAGTTAATGTGCTCTTCGAAGAGGAGTTGGGTTGTTTTTTACCAGCTAAAATTGTCTGTCCATATTTGATTCTATAGCTACCCTCCCAGGGAATCAGGAAAGTGGCTCCTCATACATTGCTGTTCCATATCTTTCTTAATACAGGCACTCAAAAGGCAGAGGTTAATCTTAAGACTAGGATAACCTAATTATTCTAGAAACCTATCTGAATTTCTAATGCACCTTGACATTTTTCTCTTTTTTTAGACTTTATTTTGTACGTAACAGCAGGAGTAAATGCTTTAAGGGATTTTCATAGCTTTTATAAAAAAATCTTGCCTTCCTCAAGAAACACATTCACATATGATATTTCATGTCCAAAAAAATTCACAAAAGGCATGGCATGGCCTTAAAGGACAAATTAGAAAGGACTCAGTTTGACTGATAAGAGGATAGCAGCTTTTGTCCGCCTGACTCATGTCAAGTATGGACAATGAGCCAATGTAAAGGTCAGTATGAACAACAGCCATGGGGAATTCCAGCCTTGCAAAGACAAAGCACCATGGCCAGTAGTTCTGAAGGCTGGACAGTCTGAAATGGATTAAACACTTTATGAAAACTGTTTCAAACTAGCAAAGACGCAAGAGACTAACATGTTTCAATATAGATATTCTCTGCAATTTTTGTGGTTTTTTGAGTTTGCATCACTTGTGGCACTTTAGGTCAAAATATCCTTACTGACAAAATGATGTGCTTAATTCTTTTCTATGTGTAAGTCAGATATCTTCTACAATGGTTCTAATTCACAGATATGGATTCAATGTTCCCACAAAAATGTCTCAACTTCTTAGTCACCTTTTTAGCCACCAATAATACTGTTCTGAACTGCCTGGAGAAGGAGACAACTAGAAAACATTTTCTGCGGAATGTATGAACATGTTAATAGCATTGAGTTGGATAAAAAGCCAATCCAAAGTTTTTTTTTTTTTTTTTTTTTTTAAGGAAAAAACAAAACAAAACAAACAAAAAAAAAAACCAAAAAACCAACACACCCAAAAACCCCACACACACCCAGTTTGGGGAAATTCAGGTAGTTTTACTTATCTTTCGGATATCTGTGTGCCATGAAATGTAAATATCCTTTGTATTTGTGGTCACAAAAATTCACTTAAACACAGAAGTCTATAAAAAGCAAAATACTCTCTGATTAGCTTTCTTGCTTCCAAAATTGTCACAGAATCACGGAATTAATTAGACTGGAAAAGATCTTTTGAGATCAAGTCCAACCTATAACATAGCACCTCCTCATCAACTAAATCATGGCACTGAATGCCACATCCAGTGGCATTGAAAAACACATATAGGGATGGTGACACCACCATCTCCCTGGGCAGACAGTTCCGTTGCCCAGTCTCTCTTTCAGTGAAGAATTTTTTTCCTGAGGTCCAACCTAAACTTCCCTTGGCACAGCCTGAGACTGTGTACTCATTCTGTCAGTTGATGCTGGAGAAAGAGACCAACTCCCAGCTGTCTACAGCCACCCTTCAGGAATTTGTAGAGAGTGATAAGGTCACCTCTGTCTCCTTTTCTCCAGGCTGAACAACCCCAGTTCCCTCAGTCGTTCTTCACACAGCTTGTGCTCCAAGCCCCTCACCAGCCTCACTTCCTTCCTCTGGACACGCTCAAGCGTCTCAATGTCTCTCCTGAACTGAGGGGCCCAGAACTGGACACAGCACTCCAGGTGTGGCCTCACCAGTGCCAAGTACAGGGGAAGAATGACCTCCCTGCTCCTGCTGGCCACACCATTCCTGATCCAGGCCAGGATGCCATTGGCTTTCTACCTGGAGACACTGCTAGCAAAAAAAAAAAAACAAACAAAAAACAACAACAGCAGCAACAGCAACAACAACAACAACAACATAAGTAAATGAACAAACAAACAAACAAACAAACCAAAAAAACACACAAACCCCCCCCCCCCAAACCAACCAAAAACCCCCAATATTTTCTTCACCCAGTGCCACATTTACTGCAGAATCAGGATCTCCAGCTCCTACTCCCCACAGCGCCCATGTAGTCACCCACTTCTGTCACAATTCAATGATTGAATAAACTCTCTGACTGCTTATCATAGCTTCTGTGGCTGTGTCTTCTCAAATACAAACTTGGTGATGATCATTGGTGTTTGGTTCATTGGAAAGTGAAGTGGAACATATGACCTCTCCCTGGAAGTACTCAAGATTCAATTTCAGACATAGCAGACAAGTGTAACAAATAATATCCCCATCTCATGATTTTATCTCTGATTATTTGCTTGCAGAGTGCAGTAATAATTCATTGTGGACCCACACTTCAGCAGTAAATTAATACTCCCACATCCTATGCTGACTCAGCTCTTGTGACTATAAGACCAGAAACAAAATTTTGACCCACATCTTCAAATACAATCCCACCTTACTCCCACTTCAGTAGCATCTTCAAGAAGGTGAATTCATTATGTACTCTTTTATGAGAGGAGATATAATCTGAGTTACAGCCTGTCAGTTGTCTCAAAGGGAAGCAAATACAAAAAATAATATTTTAGTTTGTCATATGTTTTACACTAATTTTCTGGTTTTTCTTTTTGCACTTTAGATTTTATGCAGAAAATATGCATAAGAGTCTTTAAGATCAGCATATAATAACAGTGACATAGATATTCTGAAAAGAACTTAAAAAGTTGGAGTTTCTTCACAGGTTGTAAACAGCTGAAATATTGCATGGCATGTAAAAAAGGCACAAAAAAAGGGAAATCAATTCCAAAACTGAAAATGAGAAAAACAAAATCCCAATAAACTAAATTAACAAAAATCAAGAAGGGCAAGTTGGTACTGGTGACCTTAGCTGACCTACATTAGAGGGTAATTACTTCCCAATCAATAGTCCTTATGCATAACTTTGGACATAAATGGTCAATGGAAAGTGATAAAGGATGGTGATCAATAAACATTACAATCTGGCATGCAGTTGTCCAAGAAGTAAGGGAAAAGTTATTACTTTTTTTTACTTTGGATTGCCAGTATACCATTCAGGATTCATCAAAGTTTGAGACTTAAGCATTTTCCACAATATATTACTTTATTATTCTGTTTCAAATCCTTCCCATAAAACTGACTTAAATGACCTCATTACAAAATGGTTGCTTAGTGATCAGCTTCAGTGCAATTCCATATTATTGGTCTATGATCTGCCAACGTTCCTGAAGAATGTCTACAAATATTGTCTTGGTGCTTCTGAAAATAAACATGGTTCTGTTAGCCGTTTTGAGATCAGAGTTGAACCAAAATGTTTCTTTGCCAGGACAATAGAAAATAAAGAAATAAGCTCTTGAGCTTGAGAGCCTTTGTTGAGCTGCTGAAACTCTTGTTGATGGGTGATATACAATTTCAGGTGTCTAAACCAAACTTCAGTAAAATATCCAGTGAAGAAACTTTTTTTTTTTTTTTTTTAATGGAATCCCAGCAATCTTTAATCTGGCTCTTGATGAAGACCCAAAGGTGAAAAATAAATTAATATTTCTCTCCTGATCTCTCCTAGTGAGTCAGTTATGAGCAGTCATTTAGAGTTGCACATAATATTTCAGAATATATTCCTGATTTTTAATTTTTGCAGTCTAATTTACATTCACTGAGAGAAAGTAGTCAGTCAGCTGTAATGTAATATGAAACATAATTTACCACAGCTTTACACATAAGCACTCCTCCTACAGTCTAAGAACATTGACAAAAATTATCCCTAGGGCATGTTTTCTAAAGAAAATACGTGAACTTTTGTACAGACAGTGTTTAGCTATTCCTTGTGATCCTAGCTAGGACCGACTCCTAAATGTATGGTTCATCCAAATCAAATATATAACCCAAAAGTATTCACAAAGAAAGATTATGGTTTTGACAATTTAGAGCTGGATTAAGAAGGTTTTTCCCACAAAGATTACAAATTTATTGTATTAGAAATAAGGCAATCTGGCCAATGGATCTTTCTAAAACCTCATGTACGTTGTGTCAAAAGGATTTTAGATGATTTCAAAGTAGATACACTGCTTTAAGATCAGTTTTTGACTCCCTCAAAATTAATTTTTAGAAGAATTTTACCTATTCAAATAGTCACCACAAATAATATTATAAATAAAATTGCAATTCTATTGCTAATAATACTTTTAGATCTCATCCCTTTGGATGCCCAGAGCATATTATCCTGATTCTTAAGTTATATTAATAACATGCCATATTCAAATTGGTGAATGTTGACCCACTGGTTTGGTTCCATGAACTTCAGCAGGAGTAGTTGCCTGCTATGGAATAAGAGTTACAGTGTTCAAACAAAGCTAAATAAATTTACCTTCTTCCTCCTACCTCTTTTTCTGCACATTTTTCACTAACCAGCTGGACTGTTCAAGGCTGGTCAGAACAGATGTACTTGGATTTCACAAAATGACAAAAAATTTGATTGTACTTGGATTTCAGAATATAACAACAACTTTTATGATCAACCCCCTTCATATGGTTTTCCCATAATTAACTTGTTATTATGAATAATGAGCTTACATCTGCATATGAAACTCAGAGTGACACCAGCCTCTGAATCATTTTACCCTGGGGTAGTGCTATGGCCTCTTCCACCTTGATGCACATTGTCTAAATTTGTTTATGCCCAGCTAATGCATTGTGTTGTAAGGAACAATGTTTTGGCTACACATAAATCTGCCTTTAAACCTCATTCCATGATAAATATGTTAATGGCTTTTGCACATGATTTGTTTGTACCTCAATACAGTGCACAATTGGCAGGCAACATTGTGGGTGACTGATAGCATTCTTATAGCAATAGATTTGGATGATTGTGGCCTTTGATTAAAACATTAAATTGTCTGTGCTATTCCCTGTTTTGAGATTCATTGAAGAAATTATGGTGTGCTTTCTTGGATATGTATATAAGACTAATTTCTGGTGGTTCAACTTTGGAACCACTATACTCATGAAATTGTTTGACCACAATTTACAAACTTCAGTTCTATGGATTTTACTCAGTAAAACAGAACTTAGACTTGCAAAGCAAACAGGATTGCTTCCATGAGGAGCCTCAGACAGGCAAGCAACTGAGTTTACTCTCTCCAGAAAAAAAAAAAAATTGACAGATTTGTGTGAGGGTAACATATACATTTGATGGTAGCTCTAAAAGGAACATATATGCCTGAACCATGGCAATTTTTCTTGCAGACAGTAAACAGATCAGGGGGCCTTTTCTTTCCTGATCTAGATGCATTCTTCATCGCTCACTTTGAAAGTTCATGCTTCCAGCACTGAAATGCCCTGTTTGTTCCACAGCACTACCTTACAGTATGGCCTCAACTGTGTCTGTTAAATAAAATTAAATTTTATTCATCTGCATATGCATGTATCTATATCTACTACATGTGTGTGTGTTTTATATTTCAGTAGCAGCTTGCAGATCCTCAGATAAGGATGTTCTGCACATTTTAAATGTAGAATTGCAAAGCCAGTTAAAGACGAACCTACCATTCTCCAAGTATTGCCAGATTACTCACCAATAACACAGTTCCAGACTTTACAGTTCCATGGGTTTACTGCAGAGCCAAGGCTGTGATATCCTCTCTGGGCACTGACTGGTGTAGTGTGCTTCCACTACTCTTCTATGACTCTGCAATTTCAGAGTGTCTTCATTTTTTACTGGGACAACATTCCTCCCATCCGTCCACTAGTTAAGTTATTAGCAACATGGAGAGGATATTTACAACTTAGATGAAATTGAGGTCTTTAATGCAAAGACCATTATGATCAAATGTGACAGTACCATGAGAAGGCATTAACTGGTAATGTCTGTAATGTGTGACATAAAGAAACATTGAGCATTTATGAAGTAAAATCAACCCTCCCTTCCCAACTTTCCATAGATCAAATATATGTGCCTGGTTGCAGATGAGTGATAGAGGAAAGCCAGACTATACAGACTACTAAAATATTCTATCTCTTTTCTTCAGTCACTCTTCATAATTACTGTAATTGGGTAATATTCTGGGAAGTAGCCTGGCAATAGAAGAAAAGAGTAAGCTGAAAGCCCTCACAACACGTGACATTATCTGAAAAATCAAATGACCATGATTCTTTCAAGGATTAATACTCCCTTTATTTGTTAACATTTTCAATGCAAGGACCAAATGTTTTGTAGAGAAAAATTACCCTGGAGGTCAGAACTCAGGCAAAGTAAAAGCAAAGACTTTTACAGCCCAAGTGTTCCAACTGTGCTAAACACTTCTGTAATCATGGCTTGCATCACTAGTTTTTTCTTTAATTTTTCAAGATTACTGCTCAGGGGTAGCATTGTCTGGTTACAATGTGCACTTAAAATGATCTTTGTTCTTTGCTCCATTGAAAAGACTTATCTTTGATTTTGTATGCAAGGATGTAATACATTAAATTCCTGTGTACCCCTTTGCTTCCCAGGAACAGTCAAACAAGTCACACACTATTGAAAGAGGTTAAATGTCCTCTGCACAGTCATAATTCACCAACTGTATCAGGCAATAAAATCCTGTGATAACTCACTTTTCATGACAAACCCTGTAATGAGAAGTGAAAATGGGAAAAATTCATCTATTCACTTGACACAGATTGTAACTAGAAAGAGAAAAACTAGACCAGAGTTAACCCATTCTTGCAACAACTACACAGCTGCAAACGGATTTTACTCTTTGGTTGCCTTCTTGACTTTTCAATCAATTTAGCTTTTTTAAAAATTATTATTCTTGAACTGCTCTCTAGCAGCATTAATGGAGAGCAGGAACTAAAAATTGATAAAAAGAAACATTTGATACTGTCTATCCAGCTAATGCCTATTTCTGTTGTGAAGAAGAGCAATCCAGAATTCCATTGAATTTAAATGCATAATTGAATAGTTATTTTTCCTTTAAAGAAACCTGACTTATTTTAGAGTTTATAACTCACTAAATCCACATATGCTCAGCTGTCACAAACAGATGACTTCTCCCCATTTTATGTAGATACTGTAGGTACAGAGCACATGATACATTGAATAATGGACTGCAAAGTAATAAGAAAATGATGGAATGAGTCATACTCATCTTTAAAAAGTATTGTGCCATGATCCAAATGCCTATAGTCAGATCCTAATACTGGGTAGATGATGGAAATAATATGATGAAAATCAAGAGATGCAAATAATGCAAATTCTTAATATATTTGCAAGAAGCCATACAAAATGCTGTTGAAATAAGGGTGCTTCTGTCACCTTTGCTGTACACAACATTAAAAGACTCTCATGGCACCTCTCAATGACTGGAGGGCTTTTGCACTTTTTTCCTCTGTAAATGAGAAGGTCTAAATGCCTGAGACTCCTCAGGAGAACAGAGCAAAATGGTACAGAGCATATGACAAAGATGTGGGGATGTAGAGGTGGCTCAGCTACATAAAATTATATGACAGTAGAAAGCTTAAAAATTATTAAGACTATGGCATTTCTGGCACATTTCTATAAAGCATGTAGCATCAAAGTGACCTCTTCCCATCCTGTCACACCACATCAGCTTGTCTTTTGTTACCATGCCTATTGACAGCGTGCTCTGTGATGAAACATGACATAGTGTGCAGAACAATAGGAAATGAAAAGGTAACCTTTTGTAGCGCATATTGCATTAAAACACCAATAATACATTTTGATCTGCTCAGAGGATCAGAATGAATACCTCCCATTGTGGCACAGGAACACATGTTTACAGATTTGAGTTAAAATAGGTTTTCAAGGAAAGGGCCCAGTATCCTGTTATTTTGAATGGCAGTGAGATCCTCTTACACTGAGGATTATTTTCTCTCACAATATATGTCATTCTATTCTTTTGTATGGTGTCAGAAGTGAGACCTGTTTCCTAGCTTGTCCATTTTCAAGAGAGAATAGAAGTGATTTGGTAATTACTGTGCTATGTACAGGAAACTTCTGAATGGAAACCACAGCAAAACTCTGCAGTGTTGGAGTGCTCAGAGGAGCTGAGCAATACCCCCTCTGCCTTTCACATCCAGTTTAACAGGTGTTTTTATCTTTGAAGTTTTATGGACATGAGTTAAAAAAAAACACAAACGAAAGGTAGAGGAAACAATACAAAAGAAATGGCAGGAGAAAACTGGTGTCAAAGCAGCAATAAGAAAAATGAAACAAATCTGCTCATTGGATAAAGAACATCAAAGAAGCATGTCAAGGAAGTTGGAAACCATGGGAAAATGTACTTGGAAGCATGCAGTACAAACAAAAATGCTGATGTAAAAAATAAAGCTGAAAAAAAAAAAAAAGAGTCATAAAGACTGAAATATGCAGAAGAGAAAAAGGACTCTGGTAGCCTGAAGCCCAGAGGTTCCTGTGAGGACTGGTACATGCAGAAAACATTCACTTCTGTCCAGAAGCTGTTTGAGGATGAGATTTGTCCTGAAAGCAAGGTCATTATCTGTTTTGCGATGTCCCTGGGCTGTGCTGGTGGCACTGTTGGAGACCATGATCTGCCCTGCAAGGTCACATCATCTGGGCTGTGCCACAAGGAGAAGTGGCTGACAATGTCTGATAGAAAAACTCATGTCTTGCAATGCAGAAACAACGATCCTAAACCCTTAGTTACCTCCAGAGCTGGCAAGGATATGACTCTATCTAGTTGTGAGCACAGTGTAGTTAAGAAAGAGACTAATTAGTGCTTTGAGTAGTGTCTTATAGAAGAGGCTAAACTGTTTCTGCACTACAAATTATCCCTGTACTTCTCATCTGCACAATTTCTGTTATTTTATCTGAGGTCTGGGATCTCCATAGTATACCTTAGAGAGATAGAGACAGTATCCTTGCCATGATATTTTTCTTCTTTTTTTCCCAACCACTACTTAAAATAAATGAAGAAGGATTTAATTTAAAACAGTGTATCTATATATTTTACAATATATGTACACTTAGCATTATCTTGTGTATATTGTTCTTCAGGCAAGTTTCCAAGCTGCATTAACTAAACTGTCATCTTATATATAAAACATTTTTCAGATGTTCTTTCATATTTGCAACATGAGTCAAACTATTCATCAAACCCAAAATGGATCCTTTTCATTTCAACAGAATTGGCATTCATTTCTTTTTAATGGACTGGCTGAATAACCCATATAATCATTTTTGTAAATTGCTTTCCACTAGGGTTTGGGTTCTGGTGATAGATTTATTCATCTTATATATTTTCTTTTCTGAAATATTTTTTCATTAATTAATTAGCATTTAATGATTCATTAATATGACCAAGGCAGATATGAGATAAAAATTGTTGCTTCTCTAATTATAAAATTAGTTAAAATTCAGAATTATATTCACTTTTGCTTTCTGGACTCTATAACTCCTTATAAAGGAAACAAAGACATGCTGTTAAACTACAATAAATTTGGTCATGCATTTTGCTTAGCTATAACTTGAGTTCCAAAATTTTATTTTTTGTTTTGTGAATCAATCTTCTCTACATGAACACGTGATGGTGGCAAAAAAATAAATATCAGTCACTGAAAAAAAAATGTACTATTGAGTAGGAGAGAACGCTTTTGGTGTCACTTTCCCCTTAGAGCAAATCTCTTTTACTCTGCATTCAAGGCAGGATGATGTGGACTATTACAACTGCTCATTTTGAAGACAAAATAAATAGTTCTGAAGAAGGAGAAGATGAGAAAAAAACCACATTTATTATGTATGAGTTGAACTCCCCTTACCCCCATCATCTCTAAAAGGTATCCTGAGTTCTGAGCTAGATCACCACCATTTTTTCAAAATGCTCAGGCCTATTTGTAGCTTTGCTTTTCAAATTGAAGAATCATGGTTCTATTAATGTTGTCTTCAATGGTTTTAATGTAATAGCTTCCACCTGACAGTGGGGTAGAAATAGATGGGAAGGAATTCTTCCCAGTGAGGCTGGTGAGGCTCTGGCACAGATTGCCCAGAGCAGCTGAGCCTGCCCCATCCCTGGAATTGACTAAAGCCAGACTGGATGCAGCTTGGAATGACCTGGGATGGTGGAAGGTGTCCCTGCCCATGGCAGAGTGCTGACAGGAGATGATTTTTAAGGTCCCTTCCAACCCAAGCCATTATAGGATTCTGTGTGAATTGGTAGCTCCTTCTTAGCATGAACAAAGCCACTCCCATGACTATTGTTTTCACAACATAGACTAAGTTAAAAACATCCAGAATGAAATAAAGCCATGTTGAATGAAGAACTGGAGAACAGCCAATATCTCAAACTTTTAATAATTAAACCTAGCTTCAATTGCTTTTTCTGGCCCTACCCCAAGCCCAGCCTTTTAAATACCTTAGGCCCTGTAAACACATGTAATTTTCTCTGCATGTTATTTCAATCCTTATTAAATTGTTTAACATGTGGTAGAAAACATTATTATAAAATTTGAAGTTGTGAGAGAGGGATAGGAAAAAAAATTCCTTGTTCTGTTGAGCCGGTGGAAAAGTAGAAATGAGACTATAACAACCCTTAATAGTTAACCAAAATGTCACAGTTTCTCTGAATAAGGTTTTTTGTTTTGGCTTGGTTTTCTTTGTTTGGGTTTTCTTTTTCATGACTCTCTAGTCCTTTTCTTGAAAATCCCTCCCTTTACAATCTCTTCCTTTAAATACAATGGGAAAATTCCCTGTTTTTCCATTCCTTGTTTCCTCCATATTAGGATAACAAAGCAACAGTATGGCTTGTCTCAAGCTGCAAAAGCTGGGACTGACAGGGTGTAGAGGCCCTATGGGCACAGTGATTTTTGAAAGCACAATTTAGTTCTGAGGCTCACGTTTTGCGTCATTAAGAATTAGTGCTTGGGTGGCATTATCTAATCAATGTCCCTGTCTAAAATGTAATTAGTCTTAGGACTGAAAGAAGCAAACTCAAGCCATCATAAAAGTCAATCAACCAAGAGATCATTTCTGTAAAACTACTAAATAAATTATTGTCTTCATTCTATATAAAAGTTTTAGATAAACATTGGTAATAGACTGCAGGTGTTTCAGGAGATTATTTTATTCTCTTTAAAAGAGCCATTTCTCTTTTGTATATCTTAACAATTAAGTGATGATGAAAGCGGTCAGGTTGACAAGTCTAGAATTTGATTTTTTTCCTTCCATAATAATCTTCCATAAGCTTTTGTTCCACCAGTCAGTGGATGTGTTCCCAAGACCTCCTGAGAGAGGATCAGGCCCTTCAATTTTTGTGCCCATATAGCATATTCAGTGGAATTTTCTGCCTCTCCTAAGGTCTTTCACTGCTGCAAGTTAATGGATATTTGCTGAATAGCTTTGCTGTTTGTCCCTCTCTTTGTTTACAAGTGTCTGGTCTCTTAGATTCTCAGGGGACAAATGAACTTGGAAGGGTGACTTCTATAAACAAAGTGCTCTCTCTTTAAAAAATAAATTACTTAGTATAAAATAAAATATATAGTGAACTACTTAAATATATTACAAAATATTTTAGTTAAAATATATTGCAGGATATATAGCTTTGGTTTCCAAATAAATTTCAAAAGCAAACTTTTTTCTGGTAAAATCTGTTCATGGAAAATCCAATTCCTTAAAATACAATGAATAGAATTATTTTCACTTTTATGGTACTATCATCCTGTTTCATGTTGGTTAATGAAGCAGTTTTAGACTGTTTCTTGTGACATTACAGATTCCCATGATCTCAAAGTGTCCTTTGAAAGGACATTTTAGATTTCAGTCTAAATCTGAGATGGTGGAAGAAGCATCTCATCGCAATAGGCTCCATAGATCATGGTGTAATTAACCAATTGTTATAACACACTTGGCCTTGACTCTCAAGCTTTTTACTGCCAGACACAGGGTGTGATGAAAGTCACTGGAATTCCTTTTAATTTACTTTGATGAGCTTTCTGTCAAGTTCATAATATTTACAGTGTTTGAAATTACATGATTCAGTCATAACTATAGCTGGCCAGAATGTATCACTTTAGTTTCCAAGCAACTTTCCAAAGCAATGTTTTTCGGTAAGTGCTGTTAATTGAAAATCCATTTTCCCCAGGTAATACAAATATAATTTTTTTCACTTTCTGGTGGAAATCTTTGTGAAAATACTGTGAAGATAAGTGAAAAGCATTTAAAAATATAGTGCAAATCTCTGGGGACCTAAACAAATCCAGCTTAAGTAGAAATATTCCAGCCATGCCTACCCATTCCAATAGGCAGAAAACTATCAAATAAACATGTCAGCAGGATATGATCCCAGGTGAACTGTTAAGAGTCAAGGGAACATTAGTTTAGGGTTAGATAGCTTTTACAGTGATCCCTGAGCTTTTTACTAATTGCCTGGCCTATTTCACAAGAGCAGATAACAGTGTTTTTCTGGCTGTCGCTCTCTACAGATGTCCTTTTGTCTCAAAACATCTGTAGTTGCAAAGGAATCCAATCATGTGCCGGTGTAGGTACAAAGATAGCACGAGTGGTTAATGGGATTTTCAATTTTCTTTTCATCTTTTTCACCTTAGGAATTTGAATAATTGAAAAAAGTTTTGTGAATTACAAGTCCCATTGAAGCCCCTGTATACAATAATAATTTAATTATTTGAGTCTTTCTACTTTTATCATGGATGCAGTAATTGGAATTTCTCTGGTGCACTGTATGATGATTAGATTTCTAAGAGAAGGAAGAACTCTTTATTTTGTATTTCTTTTCTGGTTTTGTTTGTTTGTTTGTTTGTTTTTGGGGTTTTGTTTGTTTGTTTGTTTTTGGGTTTGGTTGTTTGTTTTTTTTTTTTTTTTTTTTTTTTTTTTTTTTTTTTTTTTTTTTTTTTGGTGTTGGTTTTTTTTCCAAAAGGAAGAATAGTTGCAATTTGCCTGAACATTTCAGAAAAGCTAACCCATATCATTACCTATAAGTCAAAATGTCCAGGCTATTCGTCCAAACAGCAGCTATTCACAAACATGGAAGAAGAAATGCTGCTATTGCCTGATTTCTGAGGATCAGGGAATTCAGTGTCACAGAGTGTGTTGGGTGGTGGGTTTTTTGTTGTTGTTTTGTTTGTTTGTTTGAGTGCTTGTTTGTTGGTTTGTTGTTGCACTGATATGTTCTTCAGTTGCCAGAGGTTGCACACATATGGTAAAGAGTGAAAACAAGTGAGATGACATCCTTTGGGCTAAAGGACAGAGGCTGACAGTAAGTGTTGGTACTTCTCAGAAGAGTATGCTTTCACATATTTACAAAAATGCACTACACCTTACACTTCACTCCACAGCAGGCCTGGAACAAATAAACAACTACAGGTGAAAAAGATTCTCAAACAGTCACCTTTACTATGAGTTATTCTGTAAAATACTAGATGCATACCACTCTACTGAATTGGCATCTCTGTCATGCATGGTCGTAGTCCATTAATTTCAGAGTCCTGGTTTGAGCTATAAAGGAAAAGATGGTTTTAAAATGAAACAGACATGGGAAAGGAAAGACAGACAGATGATAGATAGATAGATAGATAGATAGATAGATAGATAGATAGATAGATAGACAGATAGATAGATAGATAGATAGATGGAGAGGGACGGTGTACATGGACCTGGAGTGACAAAAAAAGGGGGGGAAGGCTACACACAGACAAAGCACAGGTTTGGATAAGATATTAGGGAAAAAAATCTTGGCTGTCAGGGTGTTAAGGCATGGTAGATGTTGTCTAGAGGACCTGTGACTCCTCCATCCCTGGCAATGCTCAAATCTAGGCTGGATGGGGCTTGGAGAAACCTGATCTAGAGGAAAGTCCCTGCCCATGGTCAAAGGGTGAGATGAGATGTAAGGTTCTTTCAACTCCAAACATCCCACAATTATATGATAAGAGAAGGATGAAAAAGGTGTTATTTTGATTGTTGTTGCACAGTAATATTAGCAACATTGTTTATGGAATAGCTTGGAAATCTCTGCCACATGTAATGAACCCCTGAATATGACTACCATCACAATAAAATAAGGAAGAGTGCAGTCATATCCCCATTTTTCTACCTGATTTGCAGTTGTATCATTCTTTGGTACCCAAGAAACTTGTCTAGAAAAGCACAGGTGTCTATGAGCCCAGTGTAGGATCCTGGCTGTGTCACCTGGAATTCCTGCACCCAGGGACTGTTGCCTGGTGTCTCAGCATACAGGAACCAGAGCCAGTACGTTTAGGAAAAAATGTTGTATGTTTAGAAAAATAATAACCACAGTAGCCACATAAAGCAGATAATTTTGTTAAGACTAGCAAAGTGAACATAAGTTCCTTTTTTTGAAAGCTGGTATTTTGCAAGAAATGTTATTTCGCAAGAAATGTTAATTCGCCAACTGATTGAGGGAGTGGATAAGCTATAAAATGAAACCTTATCTGAAGGCTGAATAATAAAAAGGAAAAACTATGTATGATATTAAAAAACAGTAAGAGTACCAGATGAAGGTAAAATACATTAGCTTAAAATATCATGAGATGTTATTAATTTGTGAAAACTAAATCTTAACTTAAAAAAAAAAAAGAAAAAAAGGAAATCACTTTGCCAAAATTATAAGACATGGCCTTGATATCCCAGTGGCTCTCTCTGGAGGAAGACTCCATTTTTTGGAAATTATGGATACAAAGCCAAAACCTGCCTAGAAGTTTATGTCATTAATTTTGATATGGGAGAAATAAAAATGATGACATAGCATCTCCCAGCCACCAGCATAGAACTTTGTCCAAGTAGCAATAATAACAACAGCAACAACAATAATAATAACTACATTTCTCTTTCTGTAAACTTTTCTCTTGATTCAGGGATTTTATTTTTTTGAACAATATTTTGTGAATATTTGTGAATTTATATTTCACCTTTTTAAAAAAAAAATTTGATTTTTGATTCAGATTTATCAGACTCTCTTAAAACTTACCATCTCTTCTTAAAAACTCATGAGAGTATGGTGAACCTTAAATACAGATAATCTACTTCCCACATCTAGATATGCCCAACAGTGCCTTAAGCAAAGAAATTACTGTTAATATCTGTTAATAAAAAATTCAATTAGAAACACCTTGAATAACAGCAACAAAAATGGTAACTATAAAATATTGTAAAATGAAATGGCTACAGAAGTCTGCAAAATTGAGATCCTGAAATAAACATAATGAAAAAAAAAAAAAAAAAAAAAAAAAAAGGTTTCTCAGGTGATTTGAGCAGAAAACCCACCTGTGCATGGGTCAGGTTTGGAGATTAGTTATTATTTTTCTTTCAAGACTCAAGTGTGAAAAACATGAAAGCAAAAAACTACAAAAATCCAACAACAAAAAATCCCTAAACAAACAGTAAATTAGTCCAGGCGCTGTGCTGCAGCATTCTCTGTCTGGGGAAAATAGCTGGTAACAAATGATAAATCAACAAAACCTCACTCTCATCTCTGAATTCTTGAGTCCAGAACTAAAATCTTTGAGAATATTTAACAAAATACCATTTTCCTTAGAAAACTATCTTATGATGTGTAATGATCTTGCCTACATATTCTAATTATTTTAAACTTTTAAAATAGACTTTTGAGTAATAATTTCTTAACATTCACCACAGAAAGTAACTAAATCTTCAATGGACTGTTGGTGCAACCAGTTTAATGTTGCAATTTCATTGATATTTATGCAAATAAAGGAAAAAGAAATCAGAATTTTCTTCCATAATATTGGGGTTTCTTTTCTGTGTTTTCACAGATTTGCAGAATCACAGAATATCCTGAGCTGAAAGCGACCCGTCAAAATCACTGAGTCTGGCTCCTGGCACTTTCCAAGCTGCCCAAGAATGTATGTTAAAAACCCCTTTTTCCTCATCCCCCAGGTTTATTTCTGCTCAGCTTCATCTCCAGTTGCACTTCTGCCACACAGATTTTCTGACTGCAGTGGCAAGAGGAATCTCTCTGTTTCTCTCACACTACCCAACATTTGCTCTTCGGAACACACAGTTCCTTTTTTCACCTTTGTTCCAAAACAAATTTCTGCTCATCCAAGCTAACCTTCTGCCTTATCTGCTTGACTTCCAACATTTTGGAATTGCTTGCTCTTATGCCCTTATGAAGTTATCATAGCACCTTCAAAAGCATTTTCCCCACCTTCAAAAATGTTTCCCTAGAGGACCATACTCAGTAGTTCCTTGTGCAGCCTGAAGTTACCACAAAACTGAAAAAAGAAACTTTGGCAACTTTGTTTTCTAGATCATCAAATAAGGTAGCTTTATTAAACTTATTTTGAGAATTTAAAAATAATTAAAATTAATTTAAAATAATTTAATTTAATTTAATTTAATTTACACAACTATTATTGTTCAAGCATACAGAACCTTCTCCCTGGTTTCTTTTCCTATAGTATAGACCACATATTTGATACTTGTTTAAAGATACTAAAAACCTCTTTGGGCCTGCTATTCAATCTTCCATTTCATTTTGAATTCTATGATGTAGATTGTCCAATTCTTCTGATTCAAGGATATTTTACTTTGGAGACTTAGTTCTAAGCTTGACTATGGCAACTTTCATTTCTACTCCATCAACTTCTGCACACATTTCTCATTTTCAACACAAATTCCTTTAAAACATAATCAAAGTAAATTTTAGCTTTGGGACCACAATTCAGCAACATATTGTGTCAGCCAGTCTCTCAGAATGATGGGTCCCAGTTCTTCCTTTCACATATTTTTTCCCAATCATCTTAGATGATTATTTTTGTACTGTTTATGTTGATTTGTTTGTTTGTTTGTTTGTTTGTTTTTCCTCTATTTGTCAGTTCTTCTGCTATTTGCTTCTTGACAACAGATCCTCATTACTGAATTAAATTTTAAATAGGACTATTTCTTCTTCCTCCCCAGCCCCAAGTGACCTCTGTCACTTCTTTTTGAACTGGAACAAATCCCATGTTTTGCACACCTCTTTTAGCCAGCTACATTTCTGTTTTCACTATGTGAGTATTGAAATAATTCGGAGGAACCAGGTAAATCCATATGTCAGATGACAAAGTCTGTCAGAGACACTATTGATGCAGGCAAAATATGCTTACTTAGCCTTGCACTGGTGAAGGCAAGCACTTCTTTTCCTAGCAGCTAACTAGATTTTTCAAGTCACTCTAGCTGCAGCTGAATCTCAAGGATTTTCCTGCCCAAAACATAAGTGGTGACCCATTGAGTGTTACGATCATCTGTGACAGTTGCATTTCAAAGACTTCACAGCCCATCTCATATGCTACATTTAAAAGATTAAATTACCTGTTAAACAAACTTGTGCCATTTCTGATACATACACAGTGTTCTTTGGGGAAATCAGGGGCAGGTTTGTAGAGCTGGAACTCATGTTCCCATTTCATGCTTATGATGCAGTAGACTTTAACATGAAGCCATCAAATGTCATGCTCTGATGTGTAAGAGTCTTTCTTCTAACTGAGACTGAACTTGCTGGACCTGCTTTCAAGCCCATGGCATCACTTTCTCAGCTATCCCCAATCTCTGACATTATATCCAAGGAGTTTATGACACAGATTTATAATTTCTGAAATATAAATCTGAATAACAACTGTGCTTGATAATTTTAACTCTTAAATGCAATAAGGATTTTTAAACCATCCCTAAGCTTCTCTCCAGGTTCAACAAATCCTATCCAAAAAAGCTCCTTAAGCCCAGGAATAACATTTTTGAGGATCTAAAATTGAAATCTCTTATTGCATCCCAAGACCAAGATTATTTCCCCTAAACTGCTTTTTCTAATATAAAATAAAACAGAATCTATTTTAAAAATCAAATAGAAGGATACATTCACAAAACAAAGCATTTAACTTATATTGCTCCTCTTATGCTGAGAATGAGCCACTTGAGGCAGATGGTGAACATTTTGCTTATTGTACTACAGGAAACCACTCAGACAATGCATCACTGAAAATCACATTAATATGTACTTGGAAAGAAATTAAATTAAATAACTTAATAAATCAAATAAATAAATTATTGAGGTAAAAAACAAACAAACAAAAAAACCAAACCAAAACAAACAAACAAACAAACAAAAACCCCAAAACAAAACCAAAAAACACCAACACAACATTTCCTATTACCAAAGAGCATGTAAATATTCAGATTCCTAAAACAGTTATTATGAGGTTTATCACAAGGCTCAGGATATATCCTGGTAAAAGATCAAAGCCTGCAACATTTTTCCCCTGTAAAAATGGTGAGATTTTTAGGACTTCCTCTGAATTAAGTGGAAAAAAAACACCACCACCACCAATTAAAAACAAACAAACAAACAACAAACAAACCCCACAAAAACAAACAAACAAACAAACAAAAAACCCACAAAAAAACCACCCTCACAGGAACCTGCATGCAGATCATCCATATTTTGTACAGTGATCTGATGACTATCAGCAAAAAAAGGAGGTAAGTGGGAGGTTGATACAACACTGATGTCTTCACAGATTTTACTATTTTGGGAGTGCTATAAAACTGTTTTCATTTTGGTTAGATTGTCACTTTAATATGCAATTTTTGTTGAATATGATCTTGAAACAATGTATTAGCTTGAGGTCACTCTAAATAATTTATTCACCTTAAATTTGGGCACTGAACAAAAAATCATTATTATTTCTTGCACAGCATCACTAACAGTTCAGTTCAGAGAACAGTTCAGAGAAGAGCAAACCCTTCTTCAGAATGGAGGTTTTTCTGGTTAAAACTTTTAAATTACAAGTCCATGCAAACCACAGACAGTTCAAAGGTCACTTTAAATGTTAACAGAAAAGCCTCATGTTGTTTTCTGTTTGACCCACAAGACTTCCTAGTTCTATTATATAACTTCCTCACTGTAGTTTTGGAATTTTTACTCTATTTTTGAAGTTCTTGTGATTCCCAAATGTTAGACTCGATATAAGTATGGACTATTATTATTGCCATCATTCACATTTGTGGAATTTTCTGTAAAAATTAATTCTATCTCCAGGTGGTGATTGACTATACAAGGAGGTTTTGCAGAAGGGAATTAATAAATAGCAATGTCATCACTGTCCTTTTCAAACCGTAAGTGGACCTGAAGTCAGCCAACAAAGGTTTTGCACTGTATTGTTCTATTGTATCTGATCCTGTTTAACAGATGGTTTCTGAGACTTATTCAGATTCTCCCTAATTTTTCTCTGTCTATTACAGATGCTCTTGAGTACACACCTATTGTGCTGTGCTCTTACAATTGCTTAATTTAAGCATTCCACATATACCATACTAAATTACAGACAAAAAACCTCAGAAGGAGTAATGCAGCAGTTTCTGCCTGTAGGCTCTGACAGATGGGCTGCTGTAAATTTCATTTTCACTGGGATTCAATAGGGTTTCATCCTAATTTTTAAGACTAGGTAAGGCATGATTTTCACTACTTGAAGGGGGTCAGTAAGAAAGACGGATGCTTATTATCAGCACCTCTGGCAATATGGCAAGACGTAACGGTAAAAAGCTGAAAGAGGATCCATTTTTATTATAAGATACTAAAATATAAGGAAGAATTATTTTACAGTGAGGGTGGTAAAACCCCAGAACAGGCTGCCCAGAGAGGTGGTTGATGCCCCAATCTGTGGAAGATTCAAGATCAAGTTGAATGCAACTCTGAGCGACTGGCTCTGTTCAAAGATGTCCCTGATTACTGTAGAGGAACTGAACTAGATGGCTTTTAAAGGTCTCTTCTAACCCAAAGTATTCTGTGATTCTGTGAGTTTCTACGAAAATAAAACATAATAACCTTCCATCTGAGCTAGTCATCTTGACCCCATTTTCTCTTTATCAGTAAAAGGAAATCAGTATTCCCACATATGGCTCACACAGAGATGTCCTTTAGAGTGCTACTCATCCTGCTGTAGAGCTCTACATTTCAGATTTCCAAAGAGAGGAGAGATTTTTCCCAACCCTAATGATGTTAAGGTTGTGAATTTAAGATCTGACCCTGTGAGCACAGTACAGGGGCCATGTCTTCTCAGGCAGTGTCAGCCAGTATACTGGCTTCTGTATACTGCCAGACACAGACATTCAGGGAGGAATAGAGATTCGTCTTTATGAATAAAGATTTGTCTATATATGGATGTGAACAGACCAGTGCACAGCACTGTATAAATGTAATTATACAATACCCAGACAAGAGCTTTTGCAGTTAGGTAAAGTGAGCTCTGTTCAAAACCACACACTTCTATGGTATCTTCATTTGTTAGCATTCAAAATAAGAGAGGGAAAATCCTTGCTAATCATAATTTAGTAAATTGTAGAAATTCCACTGCTTGATGCATACATGAATAGATACATTACTCTAACTGATTACAGCCTTACACATTATTGCTGCTCTTTAAGATGTACAAAACAGTTTTGGGAGAGATAGAAGCCAGATCCAGACCTCTTTTGTTGATAAAGTGAAGGTCTTCTGTGCTGGGGTAAAACTGAATGGCTCTTTGTTACCAATTCCCTAATGTAAACTCTCAGATATTAATTTCACTAACCTGAGTTGAGTTTTATGTGACAAACTGCTAGTTTTACTGAGATGAAAACCCCTTGATCTGCAATATAGACTGTAGCATTTTCTTCATGCTTTTATTTTGTTTTCATTCTTAAATGATTTGAAAATTGACACTCCTTCTGGAGAAGAGCCATAGTCCTCTGAGCTTATGTTAAACAGGATATACCTAAATGTTTTCTCTTCTAAGGTAATTGCAAAACAATGAAACTGTGTAGCCAATAACTTTAAATAGATCACTTTCTAAATTCTATTTCTGCTGTCCTAAAGTATATATATTTACATATATATATATATATCTCCCTCAGAATCTGCATATTATTGAACCAGAGACATATAGATCTCAATAGCTGTCCTTAAAGTATGAATACTGATGCTGTCTGTACTGTGTTAATCAACAAGACATAACTGTGAAGGAAACTTGGAAATAGGGAAATGAAGAGAGGTGAGAATATCCTTTCTCCAAGTTTTTTGGTGGTTTTTTTTTTTTTGTTGTTGTTTGTTTTGTTTGTTTTTGGGGTTTTTTTTGTTTGTTTTTGTTTTTTTTAAATGATTTTAGTTACACTATCAGTACAAGATAGAGAATGAAAATAAAATGAGTGCATGCAATAGAAGTTACATTTTCTTTGCAAATATTTTGATATGGATATAGTTTAATTACTACTAAAAAAGGAACCTGTCAGGACCACTAAAAGTGTGCAAAGTATAGGCATACACCTGCCTAGTATTCAGTGCAGTGCCCCAAAGCACACAGTGATTACTATAGTTTACTACAGATGACTGCTAACTATAGTTTAATGTAACAACGTGGATCTTTAGCAGCCTAAGGTGTTAAGTTTGAAAACAGAGGAGGGAAGGATAATTTGATATCAGAATTCTAAGATCCTGTTGTCATCTTCACTAGCCTTTCTGAAACACAACCACAATCCTGCTGGTTGCAAGGTGCTTTGAGAACTTTCCTCACTGACAACACCTGCACACTGAATCTCCATGAATTTTATGTAAGCAGGCTCAGATGCTAAAATGTAACACTGATTTTAGACTCTTTAAACAGCTGGAGAACTTAAAAAACCGATAACAACATTGGGTTTGTTATATTCCTCTTTAGAATAGCATTTCAGATACCCTTGACATCCTGACATGGGATGTTGTGTTTTTTCACATATGAAATAGCCTCAGCTCTGCAGCCCTGCTTGATGATCTCTGGACAGTGGTTGATGCTGGATGCTGTCAGATGTGCTCCTGACCCTGTCTTTGAAACTCTCACTTCTGGCTTCTTGGATGCACCTCTTCAGCATCTCATCTGATGATGTGGACTCAGCTGAATGCTGCATGACTACCTTGTGCTGGTGTACTGGATTTGGCTGGGGTAGAGATATGTTCTTCCCAAATGCTGTGTTTTGAGTTTGTGCTGAGCCCAGGGTGGAGAACACAGAGATGTTTTTGTTATTGCTGAGCAGGGCTTGCATAGAGCCAAGGCCTTTTCTGCTTTTTGCACTGCCAGGCTGGGGAGAGGTTGGCATGCTCGGGAGGTTGGGAGGAGACACAGCCAGGGCAGGTGACCCCGAGTGACCAAAGGGATGTTCCAGACCATATGACATCATGTTCAGTGTATAAAGGGGGGAAGAAGGAGCACGGGGGGATGTTTGGAGTGATGGTGTTTGTCTTCCCAAGTCACTGCTACATGTGATGGGTTCTGGCTCTCTGTAGCTAGCTGAACACCTGCCTGCCCATGGAAAGCAGTGAATTTTTTGCTCTGCTGGTGTGCATGGATTTTCCTTTCCCTATTAAACTGTCTTTATGCCAACCCATGAGTTTTCCAGCTTTTATCCTTCCAATTCTCTCCCTGATCCTGCTGGTCAGGGAGTAAGCAAGATGCTGGAGGGGCTTGGCATTTGGAAGGGACTAAACCACAGCAGTTGTCTAAGCCACAGCCTTGTGATAATATGCAGCTCCTCACTAATATTCCTGGTTTCCCTGCCTTACTACACATCCCAGTCCTTGCAGCTGTCTAGCAGTAACTAGCCCAGTGCTGGTTTTTACACTGAAGTCACTGATGTATGTAATGGTCTTTCATTTACTTCAATAACAAGAATTCATTCATGGGTGAACACTTTCCTTGCATGTAGAAAACTTATTACCTGAATTCTCATCAGCTTAGAAAATGAGGGGAATTGGCTTGTAATCTCCACTGTGAGGCTTTCTCAAAATGAGAGTGGAGTCTAGCAGGACATTATTTCCCCAGGTCCCCACAGTGGGGACGTGCCTGTCTGCTCCTGCTTATGGGCCTCTTACTGGCGAAATAAAAAGAAGCAGAACCAGAAGCTTGTGAGTGGTGCTATCCATTAAGCAGTAAGAGCTGTAAATTATGATGAGCCAGTATTCTTTGTAATAGTCTTGGAATAACTTGATGAACAACCTCTAAAATAAACCTCATTCTTATCTTTTGAATGATAAAGAGATTCATGGAAGGAAAACATGTTCACTGATGAATCACAATGAGAAACAGGGATGAATTCACTGAAAATTCTACTGTTGATTAAAAACTGTTATGAGAGAATGCTATTTGTTGCGAGAGTTCCACGTAAGGTAAATTTACATGGACCTGAAGCAAAAATTAAACTAGAAAGACAGGCTCTGTTAATTGCTGGGGATAGAGCTGGGATCTTTGCAGAATTATTTCTTTAGGAACGATTTCTGTTGGGCCAAAATTCACCAAGCCAACCTAATTTGTTAACTTAACCCATATACTTTGCAGAACATTTTTTTCTCCCAAATATCAGTCCCCTTCACAGCTAATAAACCCAAAAATAAAAGAGTTAGTACAAGTAAGTATTCACTACATAGCAAGGAATTATTTTAACATAAGACAGATGATTGTATGATTGCACAGAACATTTGTTGCTCCCCTTGAACACTGACAGATTGGATGAAAAGACCAAATTTAGACAACTGAATAACAGACTTTTTAGGTTTGGCAGATGAAGGGAGTCCTACCCAATGAGGGTATCAAACAGTATCTTTTATGTTGATGTACAACTCAAATTCCAACTCTTTCCCCACTATTTTTCACTATGACTGGAAATTTTCCTGAACTTCTCAATTAAGAGTAAGATTGAATTTAAACAGCCTGCATATGAAGTGAATTTTCACTCAGGACTGATGTCCAGTTTGTGCTTAGAATATAACTATATCCATCTACTGCTTCTCCCTGGTAATTAGTAGTTTTACAGAGATCAGTTTTACAGTCATGTTCTTGCATTGTGAGATAGATGGAATACAAATTTGCTTAACATTATTTACACCATAAAAACCAAAATAAATGTGAGGAGCTAGTGAGCTAACTCCTCACAATCCAATACACTTTGCATTTCCATTTAGAAGAAAATTCTAACTGCTTCTTTGAGGGACATTTTTACTGGAAAAAAAATGACAATATCACTTCAATGACAATGCATCAGCTAATATTCATCTATACTAAAACAACTCCAGCCCAAATAATTTTGGTTTCAGACAATTGACCGTATTATTAGCCATGGTATAATTAGAATACAACTAATCTTAGTATTATAATTACTTGCAGTTTAATTCTCACATTGACCTGATATTGCACACCACTATGGCTCATTACACTTGTTTTATTAATGCAGTGTACCAAAAATTATGTTAACATTCTTGCTAGCTACAACATAATCTTCTGGTTCACCCACACACAAAATATCCTCTACTAAAGGTGAAATAACAATAATAATAAAAATATTGCAGTAAAACATAAATGCTTAGTTACATACTGATTTCCAAGAGTCAAAACAATTTACATAATTGCTCAGATATTTTTCACTGTATATTCCTAACCATTCTATTTTGTTTAGAAAATTATATTTATATAAGCTTCTCCAGCATTCAAAGACACTTTTTTTTTTTTTTTATGACAGCAGGAATTGAAATAAAATGAGTTCATAAAATCAGTGATGCCAATGTATTAGCAGTTTGACCTCAATATTCTGCTATAATGGTTGTCAAAACTGCATTAATCTCTATTGAAAACTATTTATGCACCCCTAATCATCATTAAAATGTTATTTTGTCTTCAGCACAACAAATTAATCTTCTTTTCTATTAAAAAGAAACCATGTGATTTTTTTCCCCAAGCTTTTCCCCTCAATGCTGCTTCTGTGAAACAAGCACAAGACAAAGCTTAAAGATAAAGAATTAACAGAAGAAATGAAAGGAATAAACTGTTAATAGAAATTGCAGACAAGGTTTATCAGCCTCTACATTAATGTTTTATTATTGCTGAAGGCTCTTTAAGTGTATTTTTTTCACTGAAATACACACAGATATTTACTGATTCTTAGAATTGATTAGCAGGCAGACCACAAAAGCAAAACCTGTGGATCAGTCATGGAAAAAGCCATACTACCCACATGTCTGAGTAAAACAGGAGTGAGGTAACAGCTGTATTAAACTCAAAAGCTATTAAAATTCAAAGTTATTAGATCAGACTGATTTTTTTAGACCCAAGTCATTAATCTTGGTTGAGAGTTCAAGTCTTTACTTCAAGAATCCAGAGCAAAGAATAATGAGATATGGTACATTATGGTACATTATGATACATGGCAGTACATCCTCTGAATAACTGAAGTTATTTAGTATGACTAGCAACTTCAGAAATTCGTACGGGATTTTAAAAAATAAACCAAGTAAATACTGTAAGATAGATATAGAGGTAGATAGAGTGAGAGAGAGAGAGAGAGAGAGAATTTTCCTGATAAAAAGTTTACAGGAAGGCAAATATTAGGAAAACAACCTGCATAAAGAAAGAGACAGTAAGAGCAGAACAAGCATCTCAAATTTGCCTGAAATAATAATACTTATTTAGTAGAATTAGTCTGCCTTTACAGATGCAGCATTTTACACAAGGCTAATGACTACAATCATATGAACAATTCCTGAACAATTGAAGGCAGAGGTGGTGTTTACAGGTTTGGAAAATGCAAGCAAAGTGGCAACAGCCAATTGTCTCTAATGCGTCTCCACAGTCAAAAGTTCAGCTCAAAGGCAACCAAACATTTGAGTCTTAATTTGGTAGCTTTAATTTGCCCACATCCAATGTGCATTATGATACTGAAGATTCCGTTCTGGTGATCTTTTCATTATTCCCCCTAACTGAAGGAGTAACGCAGTTGTAGCAAACAAGCTGACCAACTTCTGCCTTAATGAACTCAGGGACTGTAAAGTTAATTTCATTCTGACTCCCTGCCATGGGCAGGGACACCTTCCACTATCCCAGATTGCTCCAAGCTCCTTCCAACCTGGCCTTGGACACTTCCAGGGATCCAGGGACAGACACAGCTTCTCTGAGAAGCCTGTGTCAGGGCCTCACCACCTTTGCAGGGAAGAATTTCTTGCTAATACATAATCTGAACTTCCCCTTTTTCAATTTAAAGGCATTCCCCTTTGTCCTGTTATTCCAGTCCTTTGCCCAAAGTTCTCCTCCAGTGATTTCCTTTAGGCACTGGAAGGGGCTCTAAGGTCTCTCTGGATCCCTCTCCTCTCCAGGCTGAACATCCCCAGCTCCTCTATCCTCTTTTCATTGCAGAGATCCCCCAGCGCTGGAAGCATCTCTGTGGCCTCCTCTGGACTCACACCAGGAACTCCACATCCCTCCTATGCTGGGGGCCACAGAGCAAGATGCAGCACTGCAGGTGGGGCCTCACCAGAGAGGAGCAGAGGGGCAGAATCCCTTCCCACCTTGACCTGCTGGCCACACTTCTTCTGATGCAGGCCAGGGCACACTTGGGGCTTTCTGGGCTGCCAGTGCACATGGTTGGGTCATGTTGAGCTTCTCATCAACTAACACCCCCAAGTCCTTCTTCCCAGGTTTGCTCTCAAGTCATTCTCTGCCCAGCATTTACTTGTGATTGGGATGGCTCTGACCCACCTGCAGGACCTGGCACTTGGCACTATTGAACTTTACAATTTTCAGACAATTCCACTTCTCCAGCCCGTACAGGTCCCTCTGGGTGGCATTCCTTGCCTCCAGCATGTGACTGCACCACACAGCTTGGTCAAGATTACTGAGGGTGCCTTTGATTGCAGTGCCTATGTCACTGACAAAGACCGTATCGACTCCTAATCCTAGGAGAAAAATAGTTGCAACACAAAGACCTTACGAAATACATTTGATTTTTTATTCCCAGCATGTCAGATAACTGGGATTGTAGCTCTGTCTATGTACCTAACATTTCCCCACATAGCTATAAAGATCTCAACTCTGTGTTACAGAAAGCAAACACTTTAACATTGCTCTATATTAGCCCTTAGATTCCAATATGTCCCTCATTATCTCAGACAAATGGGATCAACGTAAATCCTTTGCCTTCTATTTGACTAGTCTTAATTATGTATTTTCTGTCATTCAGCTTTATGACTATGTAATAAAAGACAGGTTTAATGGGCCAGTAGTCCAGGATGGGAAATCATCCAGCTAGTGAAGCATTGAGGACATCAAATTAGCGGCACTGCTGATCAGGTTTTTTTTTGTTTTTTTTTTTTTTTCCCAGCCTGACATCTGTTTGTAAGCACTTATAGTCAAAATTGTTTTGAAAAGCAGTGTCAGCCTTGGGCTTTGGACCTTGCATCAGTGAATCTCTCCACCCCTTACTACTTGTTATTTTCTGCAGTGAAATGAGACCATACATAAAATCATGAAGGAGGGAGACAACATTATCTGATGTTTGATCTGATGAGTAGAAGTCAGGGTTCCTGCGTTGTCTCTAACATCATTCCTGAATCTTATCTTATGTGTATATTTAAAGTGTACTTTAGGTTAAAGTGCACCACCGCACATGTAAGAAAACTTTCTGTAAACGTTAATTTAATTGACTTTGTAATCTAATGATTTTTTTTTTATTATTATTTTCTTGTTAGAAATGATTCTAATAAATATAACTAGTGTCATCAATCTCCCCGAACTTAAAGATAAAATGAAAGAGTTTTAAAAGATACACAAACTTTTGAAAAGAAAGAACTTTTGGGACCAGTGTTCTGGACTGTTTTGTAGTGCAGACTGAACATCTGCTTCAAGCTAATATTTTCTTAGAAAATAGAGTACCTCAGAAAAACAGACAAGGAAAAAAACTGAAAGTATCCCAGAGGAAACCCATACCAACCATAGTTAGCACTAATTATCATATAATATCTATGATCATATAATAAACATGCAATCATAACTACAGTGGTTAGTGTACATTAACACTGTGTTAATACTGTTGTACACATTAATGTATAATATATGAGTGCATGGAAATGAAAGTATTTATGTAAATGAATGTTTTCATGAGAATTCTGTGTGTTTGCCCTCTCAAATTCAGTCGTTATGGTTCATTTTATATATGTGTTATAGCAGAACAGCAGTGACACTGAATAAATTAGACCACAGCTCTGTCTTGTCCCTCCATGCTAACATCAACAGCAGCAACTTGCTCAGAGACAGGACATAAAAGTAGATGAAACATAAGAAATGCTACTGCTGTCTCCTTGCATCTTTGGGGAATCTAAGGCTCAGACGCTTCCTGAATTAGGAATGTCATGTTTCCCTTTGAAACTCCTGCCATAGCTGGTTGAACTATTTTTTTAGCCCATAAAAAAGTATTTTCTTTCATAATTCCTACAGGAATGAGTTCCATAGTTTAGTTGCACACTCTGTAGGAAAGTTGTTTTGGTGGGTTGTTTTTTTTTTTTTTTTTTTATTTTATTTTTTTTTTTGTTTTTGTTTTTGTTTGTGGTTTTTTGGGTTTTTTGGGTTTTTTTTAACATATAATATGCTTAATCAATTAATTCTCCCCCAATCTTGTACTGTTAGGAAAGACGTACACTCTTTATATTAAAAATATTGAGAATTAACCTAAAACCTCTAAATATACTGAGAATTGATCTTAAACCCTTATTAGGGTGACTTTATAATATTTATATCCCCAGCTGCCTGTTCTGCTTGTGTTGGGTATTGTGTTCTGTACCTTTAAGATGGGTTCTGAAAGCAAAGGGGAGAGATAGAAGAAGCACCGAGTTTGTTTGCAGAAACTGCCCTCACTCCCCCACATTCCGGCTCCGGAGTGTGTTCATTTGAAGCACGAACAGACAGTGGGACAGAGATCTCCTGTGCTTTTAGTTAGTTTTTAGCTAGCTGAGACAGAGAGTTTCCTGGACTGGGTTTTTGTTTTTTTTTTTTTTTTTTTTCCCTTTTTCTTGGGACTGTTCAAATCTGTCCTGGACTGAAAAACCCAGACAGACACCTGGATCTCACACCTGTGGCCCACCAGGGCCCAGGATGGCATTTTCCAGCTAGAATTGGTAAGGAACTGGTAGGAGACTGAACGAGCCAAGCTATGACCCATGGCAAGGACTTTCTCAATTTTGCCATCTCTCTTCAGAGTGGCAGGAGGTTTGGTTGTGTCCTATTGTTCTTTCTTCATGCTTGTGGACACTTTGCTTTTTAAAGAAATAATTTTCCAATTTTCTCTAAGGTGATTTTTTTTTTTTTTTCACCCAGACCAGTTGGGGGTGGGGCCATTTGGGTTTGCTTTTTCAGAGAAACCCCATTCGGAGCTTCCTCACAAATTTGTCCGAAACCAGGACAAACCTCATCATGCGTAACTGTTAAGTATTTATTCTCACCACCCAAAATAGAGTTAAACACTTAACAAAAGAGTTAAACAAAAAGTCTATCACTCTTTTGTCCAGACATTGACAGATCTGTTTTAAAGATGAATATCTATATCTACCTGGTCTTACAAAGCTGATCAGTTTTCATTTTTCATCATTTATTCCTACCTTTCTTAGTTCTTCTTTTTGACATCTAGTAACATGTGACATATCTTCCTTCAATTGTGTTTTTTTTAAATTCACATAAAGCTCTTTGGATGTTTATGAAATTTATGGTCATAATCCTGTTCCTTATATGTTTGTTGACTTAATTTATCAGGCACAAGTCAACTTTCTGAAAGCCATAATGACTTTTGCCTCTAAAAGGCTATTTATTCACATATTTGTAATTTCTATGTATACATGTTTATGAATGTATATTTATTCCTATTCTTTCATGCAGTAGATATGAATTTGCCCAGCAGAACTCAGATTTACTTGTCTACAGCTCCCCGGACTGTTGTGCATGTGCCATCTCCCATTTCCCCATTGCTGATTCCATTTTAAGCACAGTTAATACTTCAGCAATTTTATACTTGAACTCTTTTGGAACTCTTGGGTGAATACCATCTGTTCCTGATGATTTTTTACCAGATATATTATCAGTTAGTTCTAAAAGGTCTCTTTTCTAGCATTTTTATAAACTGCCCAAGTATTGGATATAGAGAGCCTATTAAAGAACCTGCAAACCTAAAGGTTTAATTCCAAGTTTTGGGAAGCTTATGTTCTTCTACACCAACCACTCCTACCCTGATACAAATGAACTAAGCTTAATTTCATTGCACCATTTTTTAGTATTAAGTACCCACATTTCTGTCATTCAAAGTCACCTCAGCATTCTCAGTCTTTCCCATGATTGTTCAGAATACAATACCACAAAATTCTCTCATTTAGGTACATTATTCATCAAGGTAAAACCACAGATATTGAGGCAGGTAAAGGTAGAACATTAGGGTCTGACTTGGCTCAGACTGTAGAATTTCAATGAAAAAAAACACACAGGAGTAAAAAGGATAGAATATAGGCACTGTTGATACTTCCATCACTATAGAAAAGCAGAGATAACCTAAATTATCTATTTTAATTCTCTATCTAGACATATAAAACCATGCATAAAAGAAGTACAGGCTGAACACATTTAAATGGATAATGGTCTTATGGGGCTTCTGAGTAACAACAGCTCATTATTTAATTTCAGGTAGGTTGTTAATTTTTTTTCATTACATTTCATTCATTGTATTGTATTCAATTTTCTGCATAAATATCACTTTTTTTTTTTTTTCACAACTATTTTCTGCTGAAGATTTCGATACTATGAAAGTTGTTCTTTCTTTATATTTTAAATTTTTAAAGAAAAACTGCCATTCCAATCACATCATGCTTTAGTGAAGCACACTTCTGAAGAAAAGCAGACTATCCAGTCACAAGGTTAAGGAATTTGCTGATTATAAAAATAAAGATTTCTGCACTACTGTGTAATTTTAGCATAACAACAAGCCTTTAAATTTATTGCATAAGCAGAATGAAACAGATTCCCATTGGAACTATTCCATTCTTTTTTATGAAGTGTGGGTTTTTTTGGTTTTTTTTTGGGTTTTTTTTTTTTTTTTCCGGTTTTTTTTTGGTTTTTTTTCCATCAATTATCTTCACTTTCCTTCATGGCCTTTTTACCTGTGCTCCATAAAAACCAATTTATCTTTTACAGTCATTCCATATTGAGAATATCAGGCAATCAGGAAAAAGATAAAATCATTTTTTATATGTTAGGGATTTAAAATTAGCCAAAGCAGTATTTTGTGTGTGTGTGAGTTAAATTTAAATGAATTAAAAGTTGCCATGTTGACAGCAGTGGAAAATATGTCAGTCTTTCTGTTCACAGAACAATGGTACAAACATTGGGAGACTCTCCAACAAGTTCTGAAAAATTGATTGTGCCTTAAAGAAACATATTTTGTCATCAATAAAAATTCAGTTATTATTCAGGTGAATTTGTTCACTCCTGTTAATAGGAATGTCAGGAAAGATTTCCAGAATAGAGGAAAAAGGTACTTTTACTACTATGCCCCATTTAACCATGGCTTTGTGTTCCAGATTCCACAGTGAGAGAAGAACAAGTAACACTGAATACAACAAAATTCTTCACATAAATTTAGTAAATTCAATGGAGATTTTTAATCTAGGAATTATCCTTACACAAAATTTCCTCCTCATGAAACACAAAGGACTGAAGTGTAAGCTTTAAACAAGGAGAAGCAGTAATTAATGAACTGCTACCTATGAACCACTCTCACACCTGACTTTTTTCTCTTCACGAATAATTATCAAATAAGGTTAAAACCCTAGCAAGTGCAAAGACATCAGACAGTGAAATACTCTCTGTCTCAAAATACAGGAGTATATTAATATAAAATCCTTTAAAATTCTTATATTACACTTACCTGGGTGCTCAAAATTTTTTTGCAGACACCACCATATCTGAAGTGCTGTTGTTTCCCAAAGGACTTTGAGGCTTCAGTGTCACTGATCACCCAGTGTTGTTGACCCATCTGTGATCTCTTTAAGTCTACCTTTTTTTTGTTGTTGTTGTTTATTTGTTTGTTTTGTGGTTGCTTTATTTTAATTTGGTTTCCCTGTTCTGTTTTGGTTTGTTTGTGTTTTGGTGGGGGTTTATTTATTTGTTTGTTTCCTGGCAGATCTCAGGGATTCTCAACACTGCAGATCCTCAAAATCAAATCAAACCATTCTCAAGTTCTAACCATCTCCTGGTTTTGAGAGCATTATAATCTTGAAAACATTACCTGCCATCACCAGTCATCAGGTAGTCACAGGGAATATAACTTCCCCATGAGCAGCATTTCTTCAGTGATTATTGCACTGAGAAATGAGCTACGTAGGTCTTTACCCCAGCTGAAGTCAGTGGCCACAGGTCTGGAGAGTGCTCAGGGTGTATTTCACTCCAAGGAAAGCATAAATAATCTCTACTTTCTTTTTCACCCTCCTCTTCTTCTTTCTCTTTATTTGACTACACAAAACATACAAACACCTTCCGTCTCCTCCTGATCTCTAACAAATGACCAATTAATAAAAACAATTAGGAAAAAAAAATCTCTATTTTTAATTACACTGAGCAAATCCACACGGTTTTCTTCATACAATAAATATGTTGAGAAGAGAGCAAAAGAGATCAGAGGGATGCCACCTGACACCCACCTTCCTGCATCTGTTCAGAATGAAGTGAAAATTACTGGATAATTAAGGATTTAAACAACCCTCTCATCCTGACCACCTGCACTCAGCATAATCCTGGGGTTTGGCTTTACTGGAAAATATTCCAGGACTTGATGACAGTAGCTGGTGTGTGGTTTAAATTAGTTGCTAGGAAGGTTTCAAACAACGATAGGAAGGTCATGAGGTTTGGTCTATTGTCTAAGTAGCCCCAGACTAAGAACATCTAGCATAATATCACTCAGATTTTAGAGCAGGCTGGGTGGAAAATCCAACAAAACCACCACTTTATGCTTCCTCAGGTTTTAAAGTCCAAGAAATTTTAAGAAGTAGAAATTAATGTAATCTAGAGAACCAAGGCTTTTTTTTTCTTAACTAAGATATTATATGAGCCACATCTAGAAAACAAATGAAAGAATTATCCCATTTTTTTAAAGGAAAATCATCATTAAATGTAAAGACACTGTATTCCACACCACTTCAAGGAAAATGTAAAGTGAATTCAAAATTTCAATGTCTAAGTATTTATGACAGGAGTACCCCAGGGGCTGCCCATGGTGCTGATGAATATCCTGTACTGAACACAAAGTTGGTGTAAAAACATGCAGACAGACACAAGCACACAGAAACCCCTGCATATCACATCATATAATATTGTGTCAGTGCTTGTACCAGATGACTAAAAAAATTGACAAGACATACTTTTCTCTTTATAACATTTTTTAATTGTAAACAGTGGGAAAAATGACATAGCTGGAAACAGAGAGAAAGAACATTTCTTGAGTGACATAGGAAATAAATACAGTAAAGATAGAAGGGAAGTCCATCCTTTTCTGCTTTTAGAAACAACACTCATAAGGAGAAGGTGGATGAAGATATTAAGCTGTATCAAACTCAATACAGGTTAATTTTGAATAAACAACACACTATACCCTAACTCCCAGACAGGCTCTGGGGTTCTGATCAGCAAAATTATCTAATTATTAATGTAAATGATTACCACTGAAACTGAAATTTTGATATTTTGTACACATTAAATATCTTGAGTTTCATGTGCAATAATGTGCTTTAATGCAATTTAAAAATAAGTGACTTCCTGCATCTTCTTAAAAAACTGTGCTATACCACACAAAATACTCAGAAGTTTTGAAGCTGCGATTTCACATAGATTTAATATAGTAAAATTTGGCTACTGTGGATGAGGTATTAACACGCTTTCCCCTCCATTTACTTTTTTGTACTGTGTTTTTGGGAGGTGGAGCAGATTTTTTTTTTTTTATTTTATTTTTATTTTCATGACTGCACAAGTTAAACAATGTCACACTCTGTGACTCTAATGTTGCTATTCTTAGGCAAGTTGTTCGATATGATTAAAAACAATCCTCTCTAACTTCCTAACTCATCTGGGAAAAAAAAATAAAAATAAGTGAGTCATTAAGATGAGAACACAAGAAAATCTTAAAAAATCAAAGATTATTAAACTGATTAATCTTCATTTCTTTAAATGCTAGGTCATGCTCTTATTAATAACACCATAATGAGCTGTAATTAAATTCTGGCAAAGTTTCTACTTTCAAGTAGTTTGACATCCTACTGCAAAAAATACACAGGATGCTATCCTTGTTCCCCAAAATCCACATTTTTGTACAAATAACTTGCTCTGTAAATGTGACTGCATATATTAATATGCTACTTGCAAATGCTTTTTTACAAAATTGTTCTTTACTGTCTCACTTTCAGGACAGCATCTATGCTCAAGTGCAGATTAAATTGAAAAAAACCCTTGCATTAATTCCACCTTAATGAAGCATATGCTCAACAGTTTCCTGAACTGGAACTGTAGTAAATAACATATAAGTGTTGGGCTGAAACTTTGACTTTGCTGATGTAAAAACAGTAAGTATGTAAAGAGATACTTGCCCATTGCATCCTCTTTCAGACATGTGTGCCCCTGTGGGGAAAATGAGAGGATAAATCCTGAGGTATGGGAGGTCGTGTTACTTCCAGCATGGAAGGTGGAGGGGCAGAACTGCCCTAATCACCACTGCCTGCTGTGGTGTGCTCCTGACTCTTCCTTCTCTGAGTTAACCACAGGTTGATGCCTGGCTTGTACACAGTACTCAAGAGCAAGATTTACAGGGAAATGAGAACTTCAGCAAATACATGGAAAATTAATAAGATGGCATTTTGCACTGTCCTAGGGTGACTGTGTATCCCCAAATCATCTATTGGGTGCAAAGGGGAGGGAAGCGCTGTTTGTTTTTCCCCAGGAAAACTCTGCTCATCGGAGTGACCTTGAAGCAGGGGAGTTGGAACACTGCAAGACGAAAGAAGCTCTGTTTTTGTTTTTTTTCCCCAGCAGTTAGTTAGTTTAATGCTAGCGTAGTTAGACGCTGTAGAATAGCTGAAGCTATTTTACATAATCTTTTTTTTCTTTTTTTTTTTTTTTTTTATTCTTTTTCCTTCCTTTTTTTTTCTTTTTGCCCTCTCCTCGGAACTGTTCCAACCTCTCCGCACTGAGGACCTGGGGAAGCACCGGGGGCCTCCACAGGGGACCCACCCCACCAAGACCAGCCCTGCACATCTCCTTTTCTCCCAACGCCAGTGGAGACAGAGCAATGGAGCACAGTGACTACCTTCAAGAGGAGACTTTCTTTAAGTTTGTTATCCCTCCATAAGCGGCACAAAGTTCTTGTCATCGGGTATTGTGCTGGGGGTGCTTTGCCTGTTTAATAAACAGGTTTTTTCCACTTCTCTCTGAGGAAGTCTTTTCCCGAACCGGTTAGGGGAGGGGAGGGGGGCCCCTTGGGAGGATTTCTCCCAAAATCTGCCTGAAACCACCACATGCACTCAGCCCTGGAGCAGGGAAAGAAGTGGAGTGAGAGCTATACACAGCTCTTACACCTTGCTATGCTGGTGAAAAATGAGCTATAGAAGTCCTTTGGGATGATGAGCTTTCTCCAAAGTTTTGTTTTGTCCTGGTTTCATCTAGGGTCAAGTTTCCTTTTTAGTAGCTGGTACAGTGGGCTGTGTTTTGGATCTAGAATCAGAATAATGTTGACAACATAGTGAAATTTTAGTTGCTGTTCAGCAGAGCTCACTTCAGGCAAGGGCTTTCTGCCATTAAGCAGGTGCACAAAAAGCCAGGGGAAAGCATGGCCAGGTGAGCTGCCCCAAAACTGGCCAAAGGGATACTCCATACCATCGAATGTTATGCCCAGGACATAAACTGGGGGGATTTGGCCAAGAGTTGCCTATTTTTGTTAGGGGACACACTGGACATAGGTCAGTGGGTCAATGAACTTCACATGTTTCTCTTGAGCTTTGTTTCTCCCTCTCTCTCCTTTTCATTATTTTTATCATTAATATTAATTTTCAAAAACATTTTGTTTCAATTATTAAAGTGTTTACTTTTTGTTTGTTTGTTTGTTTTTAAATTTTCCTCCCCACCAGGAGCAGAGAGCAATGAGTGAGTGGCTGCAATGGTGCTTAGTTGCTGGCTGAAGTTAAACCACAAAGAATATCCATCACAGATATCTGTACAGGCTCCTGACTAAACACTAACCACCCCACAAATTATGCCACCGTCTTTTCCCTTGCAATTTGTACTTCTCTGTGTGTTCATTGTGTAACCATCTGAGAGATTCTAGAGAAAGCTGCAGCACCCTGAACTCGCAATCAAGACCTACACTCCTCTAACCCTGCAGGAGGATAGTCTGGAAGTTTTATAATATGACTTACTTGTTTTAGTTACAAAGGTTCTACTGGCATGACTTCAGGTGAAGATCTTCACAAGAGTCAATCTGTGCTAATTTGCAGGACAAGCAGACAAATCGCAGTCCAAGTTCACCTTGAGGAGCAACCTCTATCAGCAAGACAAGAGGTAGGAGAGCCTCTCTGTACCTTCACACCTCTCCTCTGAGGTGTTCTCCCACTGAAGTGAGAAACTGTGTGGTCACACACAGTTGCGCCAAGTCAGGATTCAGTACATGGGGAGAGCAGAATTCTCTGAGGTGGATGGTGATGCTAAAGCAGGTAGAGATAAGAAGTACAGGGAGCCTTTCAAAACGATATAGATTGTGCTGTTTAATATCCCTAGAAGTGAAGTGACCTTGCAATACCCTCTCCTGTGTATACCCTTGTCTACATCTTCTGCTTTGTCCTGCTTCAGCTACAAGTAATTAGCTTTGTTTTTATCTCTGAATATCCAGGTTTTACATTATAAACATTTTATTATCTGCAGTGCAGCTATTGTTTTGCTGTTGTTTCTTCTACAGAACAGCTTGTTATCTGCATCTTAGTCCCCTTCAAATGTCTTCTGCTCCATATTGGAGGAATTACAGGATGTACTGGGTAGTTCAGTAGAGGTTAACACAATTATAAATTGAGAAATGAGCCAACAGTTTCATTACAATTGTCTGTGCGTCTGATGGCATTTACTGCAGCCTGGGTAATGTGATGCTGTGGTTTGGGTGAATTTGTGGAAACGTGAAAGCATTGTAATGACAAGGAGGTAAACACTGTATAAATTAATATTTGCTAAAAACTGTTGATAATGATAAAATTTCCTTTCATAAGACTACAGCTGCCAATTGCATTGGCATGGAAAAACACATTTCTTTCTTTCCCTCTCTCTTTCCTTCTTTCTTTCCTTCTTTCTTTCCTTCTTTTTTTCTTGGAAGGGAAAATACAATAAAGATTCTTTTAAAAAAATTATATGAGAAAGACTTGTTAGGACAATGACCAGTGTAAAAAAAAAAGTTGAAAAATCAAAATCAATTAAAAGTAAATAGAAGTTAGAGTTGTAGAACATGACAGAATCCAGATACGTGTTTTGATAATGGAATAAAGTGCTTATTCAAAGGTCTGACAGTTTTCTAGGATAATAAAACACCATGACAACTTCAGCAGTTTTAATTCCAAATATTCAGACAACTGTCAGAGCTCCATCCAAACAGCAAAAATGGCTTATATTGTACAGATGAAGATAAAAAAAGAGTATGATGTGATATCATGTGAGAAGGAAAAACGCAGGCAAGTGCATGTAACTGACGACGGCAACTCCTTATGGATGCAATTAATTACACCTATATGTAATGTATCTGATGTATTAATGCAATGACTTATGGAAAATGGAAATGCATGGACATCCATGGCATATTCATGAACAATTAAATGTAATCAAATTGAATTATATAAAATTTTAATTAAAAATTCAAATAAATAGAATCCTGAAATTGTGGCTGCTGGAAAAGTCTTTTAAGGCCATAAAGTCCAACCATTCCCCCAGCACTGCCAAGGCCACCACGGACCCACATCCCCAGCTGCCATAACCACATGGCGTCTAAAACCCTCCAGGGATTGGGACTCCACCGCTGCCCTGCGTGCTGTGCCAGGCCTGGACAGGACTTTCCAGGAAGAAATCTTTCCCTGATATCCATCCTCACCCCCGGCACAGCTGAAGGCCATCTCCTCCCATTCTCTCCCTGTTACCTGGAAGCAGAGCTGCACAGCGCTCCCCCCACCCCCACCCCGTCCTGCCTGTCAGGAGTTATGCAGAGCCAGAAGAATCCCCCGAACCTCTCTTGCTTTGTGTGGCAACAGTGACCATCGTCCAGGGAGGTTACAACCACCGGCAGGGAACCGGACGAGACAAGTCTTTGCTATAAGCACGAGAATCCATTTATTCCCCCCTACCCCGGACCCGGGAGGGGGTGAGAGCGAAGAGGGATGAAGACGAAGAGAACGAGCAGGGGCAGGGCTGTGGGTTTTATTGGGTATTTTAGGACAGGAGTCTTAGGTTTAGATCAAAGGGGAGGCGATCAGATTTCAGCCTACTCAAAACAGGACTCCACAACCCTTTTCTCCAGGCTGAGCCCTGTCCCATCTCCTTAAGATGCAGCTCATCAGACATTTGCTCCAGATCCTCCCCTAACTCTCCTTGTCTGGACATGATATAGTTTTGAAGAATTTGCTTTTCTGTGCCTTATTCTCCTCTGTATTTTTTCCATTAAATTCCCATTATAATTTTGTAGTCATTGTCTAGGATTTTGTTTATTCAAAAATAGAAAAAATGAGTGCACTGTTCAGAAGTACAGTCTGTAGTTAGCAGCAATAACAGAATCAATCAGTAAGTTTGGATTTGTAAACTGAAAAGATGTCAGAAACAATTTTATAAGTTTTCATCTCACCAAAACACCACTGCAAAAAGGCAAAAAAGTGTCTGTCTGAGCCTCCCTCTGCTGTCAGCAGCAAGACAGACTACTTCCCAGGCAGATACATCTCATTTTATGAGACACTTCTATGACATGTGATAAATCCTGGTTTTCTGCATAGATTTCATAGAGAGTCTGGACAAGTCATCTAATCTCATAATTTACAATGTCTGTAATTAACACAAACTGTATACTATTCTTTGTCAATAAGCAGCGAGAAATGCATCTCCCTTGACTTGCAGTTCAAGTTCAGAAGGAAAATTTAAATCTTTCATTTTTTTGTGTATGACATTGGTCTGAATAATGGCAAACAAGAGTCCTTATTCAGTACAGACACTTCTACCTACCTTACATTTAAATTTTTCAAGAGAAAGAGGAATGGCTGGTGTTAAACTACAGCTACAAATTTCAAAGCATTTTTAATCCCAAAAGCAACAAAATTCAGCCTGATGCTAAGGTAAGAAATTCATTACACTGCAATTTCATGATTCATAATATGAGTAAGGGAGCATCTAGTAAACAGTGCTTCATAGTCATGCACTGAAAAATAAAAATAAAAGTAAAATATAACATGACATCATATTCTTGAAGTATTTTCAGAGTTTCAACCAGGCACCAGAAGGTAAAGACTGACAATATATGATGCATATACCAAAAAAGTTACTCACATAAAAGAAAACAAACCAAAATAAGTTTTAAAGAAAATAAAGCTAAACAAAACAAACAAACAAAAATTTATCTGTCTCAGACTCAGCTAATATTTCAAGGTTTGAGAAGCATGAAAATACAGCAACTGTCAAAATGAAAACCTATCAGCTGACACTCATATTTTCTGATACCCAGCCTGTTTATATTGAGCAAAATATGGAGTAAAATCTTATAGAAGTGAGAATATTCAGCTGGTTCTGATCATGGAAACTTACTGTAATCCCAGTTTGAGAATTATTTCCTGGTAAAGTAAAACCTTAGGAGGAAAAAATAACAGTGAATCCTCTGTAATACATTTGCACTCTGACAGATGTATTTCTCCGTGTTATATCATAGAATCACAGAACCACAGAATGGTTTGGACCTTAAAGTCCAAACGGTTGGAAGGGACCTTAAAGACTACCATGTTCCACCCCCTGCCATGGGCAGGGACACCTTCCACTATCTCAGGTTGTTCCAAGCCCTGTCCAACCTGGCCCTAAACACTCCCAAGGATGGGGCAGCTACAGCTTCTCCAGACAACCCCTGCCTCGCCACCTCACCACCCTCACAGTGAAGAACTTCTCCCTAACATCTGATCTAAACCTACTCTGTTTCACTTTGAACACACTCTGCCTTGTTCTACCACTACAGTTCTGGATGAGAAAGGCAGATATCATGTTTATTCTTTATTTCTGACTAAAGGAGGGGGTTGTAGAAGGAAATGCTTTCAAAGGCACTTCTCTCAGATTTTTGCTTGAAGCCAGCAAGACAACCCATGGGTGGAAGGGTAAACAACTGCATAATTCTTTTCAGGAGCAAGACTATCCCGGCAAAACTAACGGCTTTGATGACAGGCTTCCCAGAGAGGCCAGAAGCTGGAAGAAAGATGAGCTGCCCTCCTAACTTCAGACTAAATGGACATCAACATATTTTTCATGGACTCAACTGAACCCACAGTTGATTCCTCTGGGGTAAAAAAAAAAACAAACCCAAAAAACAACAAACAAAACCACATACAAGAAAAACTGCTCCATGAAGGCTGTAATATTTCTGCATGCCTAGAATTTCCAGATGGGTTCTAACATCCACAATAAAAGTCCAAAAAGGCTTCTAAAAAAGAATGGTTTACAGCTCAGACTACAACACGTTATTCAAAGGAGCTTGAGTAGTTAGCTCCCCTCTGAATTTCTCAATATAATTAATATATTGCTGTGATTAGTAGGTAAAGGCTTTTGTATATTTTCTAAACAACCTTTCAGTAACGCCACAGGTCCTAACTATTAAATATTTTTATATAAAGCTGCAATTTAATATTAGTATGGCATAAGCTTGAATAGCTTTAATGTATTTTTAAAGATGCATATGTCCTAATTAGATATTTATCAGTTACAAATATTTTAAACAGTAAGAATCAGGTATTCCTCTGGAGTAATGCGACAAGGTTTACCTAAAGTGAAAGTATCAGCATTTTCAAACGCCTGGTTCTTCATGTTTCTGAAAATTTGATGATAATTAAAGACATACAAGAATACATGCACTGATCTAATGACTTTCCTATTTGAAAACACTGAAATTAAAATGTTACCTAATCATTTAGTTCTGTATTTTTCTATCAAATATCTACAGAATTAAGTATCAATGCATATAATAGTTAAATGTTTCTTAGAGCAATGGCTGAAGAAACATGGAATGCACACAGTTCCAGGCCAGGCTGGATGGGACTTGGAGCAACATGGTCTAGCGGGAGGTGCTCCTGCCCATGGCAGAGGGTTTGGAATTAGATGAGTTCCAATAAAATATTCCTTCCAATAAAAAAAACACCATGATTCTGTGAATGCCTTAGCAATTCATGCCTGTTCAGTGGGGAATGAAGGGTGTTGTGCCATCACATCTACATCAAGATAATGATTTACTCTGTTTTCCAACCATTTTTTCACAATTTTCCCCATGTTGTTCAGAGAAACATGAAAGTATTTACTCTTTAAACTGGTGAATATAACTAAAACTTGCTTTAAGAAGGAGTACAGACAAACCCTTTTTTGAGACATTAAAAATTTACAGGCACACATAAAGACTATAATTTCGCTGAAGCAATCACAAAATAAAAATATAATTTAAAAATAATCAACTCATTTTTGTTTTCTGACAGTGTTTCTCTTAAGTCACGATTATAACTGCAGATTAGTTTTGTTCTTCTAGTCCTGCTGATAGATTTGAGGAAAGCAGCATACATCATTAACTGTACTGTGTAAGGATTCACATTTCAAACAGCTTTGTCTGGGCAAGCCACTATGGCTTGTCTGATTGTTACAGAATTGTCATTAAATGGAAATGATGCCCGAGAATGTTGAGCTTAATGTTATGTCCTGAAATAACATGAATAACATTACAGTTTTTTTTAATGAAATACACAGGAGAAAAATGTCATTAAACAAAGTAACAATATTAGCCCAGGTGCCCTGGTCAAATTCCAATCTGGCTGATTGCATTCTGACACCTACTATTTTTCAGCTGTTTGAATTTGCTGTGCTTGTGTACCTACCTCCCTGTTTGTTCATTGAAATGTTAATGCCCTACATCACCAGCTCATTGCTGCCTGTCACTCCAGAGTTAGTTGGCTGTCACTCTCGACCATCCAAATGCTTTTAATGAAGCTGTAACCACAGTGCATGACCTTGAAAGATCCCTTTCAATCTACCTTTCCAGAGCTCATCCAGTTACTTAGATATTGCTTAACTTTACAAGTGAGCATAGATAAAACTTATTTCAGTTTTCGTTAAATATACAGAACAACCTCATTTCCAAGCTCTGAAGTAATGAAACACTGAAGAGCAGGAATGTGTGCTTTGAGCTAGGCACAGTAGTGTCCTCCCACAAAATGAGACTTCACTTTAGGTCAGGAAGGTACTCTGAGCAATATCTGCTCATCTCCCCCACTTAACCATGATTTGCTTTGAATTGTGGAGCAGAATCTGAAATGGATGAAATTTAAGTGAAAATACATTCTGGAAGCACAACTTATACACCTCAGCACCAACTAATTTTGCAGACAACAGTAGAGATAGTCAAAATTTAAAAACAATATCCCATAATGGACCTATAAAAAGTTGCTCTTCTTTACTGTTGTTACATATTACTTATGGATACATAGCCATATTCAAAAGCTTTATTTAAAAGAGCAGATGTGCTTTGCACTACCTTACTTGTTTTTGACTTAGGGGCCAAAGTCTAGATTGCAGAATATTTGAGAAAACCCTTCTGACATTGCCAAATGTGTTGGCATTTATAGAGGGCTTATGGAGGAAAACATTCTGAAGGCCTAAATTCTGTTTCATTGGAAACTTTCAAAAATGTAGGACCACAATTTGGAATTTCCTTGTTCATATATTCAGACAGGGTCATCAATGGTGACTTCATAGAACAGTTTTTAGTGTGTTTAGCCTGTCTCACAGGCTTAATTTCTAACATTACTCCCAAGAGCCTCCCCATGCCCATTAATCTAAAATGCTGTGGGTGAAATCCAATCCAGATAATCATGCACAGTACTTTTCCTGTTTGTGAGACCAGAGAAGATCACCAAGGAACATGTAAAAGTAATTAAACCAGGTATACTTTTTTTATATATTTTGACAGTGATTAAAATATAAAAGTTCATCAAAAGGTAAGATCAGAAAGAAATAGTGTAAAAGATTTGTGAAAGAGGGTCTTTGTACCAATTAGGAAGCAGAGCATTGCTGAAACCTCATCTTAGGGTACTGTAGGCAATCGTGTCCTGCTTTGGGATCAAGTGCATGTCCAGTTCTCTAAGCAAAACAACTGAATCATCATTCTTCCCCAAACCCACATCCCTCCCCTTCTGGTGTATAAGCACATGGCAATCATGTTTGAAGTCCCTGTTAAACTGCAGTAGGATTGTCACCTCTAGGGTTTTGTCACAACCTGATTTGGGAGGAAGCCAATGACCTAGAAAACAGATGTGAAGTTTTAATTGTACATAATCAGACCTCTAAGACTGATTTTAGGCTCAATACTGTCTTGGATTTTCTTTAGGTAGAATAAAGAAGACAACAAAATGGGGAGAAGAGTGACAGGATAAGTGCATTTCTAGTTGTAGATTAGTAAATTCAATTTAGTGCCAGGTCACAACCAAACCATTCTAATGTGATCTCTGTCTAGCTCATCAGTATAAACAGTAAGATGGAGCAAAAGGAAAAGAGTGAACAAAGATTATTAAAGACATTGAGAGAGACACAGTCATTGTCCTTGTAGTTGAAAAAAATCTGTTGCCCTATGGGTGGTGGTAGCTGAAATCTTGTATACAAATCAAAGTGAATTACATGTCCCCATTTTACCTGAACACTCTGATAACACAGTCACTAGACCTTCAGGCAAATGTAGTCTCATGCTTTTTATAGAGTATGAAAAACTTAAAATCAAATACATATGTTTGGGGAGAAAAAACAAATCTCTGCTTAATGGCTGGCAACATCAAAGAAACCCAAGGGTTTTTTTCCACAAAGATCTTGATTGAAGCTCTATGTTGAATATATATATATATATATATATATATATATATATATATATATTCATATCTATATCTATAATCTATATCTCTATATCTATATGAATATACATAAATCTTTTGATTTATGATAGTAATGTCCTGGGTTTGACTGTGTATACCCAATCGTCTGTTGGGTGCAGGGGGGAAGGCAAGCACGGTTTGTTTTTCACCAGGAAAACTCTGCTCATCGGAGTGACCTTGAAGCGGGGGAGTTAGAACTCGGCAAGACTGAAGAAGCTCTGTTGTTTTTTTCCCCGGCAGTTAGTTAGTTTAGTGCTAACGTAGTTAGACG
>JANEHK010000039.1:16557008-16643424 GCA_025960845.1 Tachycineta bicolor | reverse complement strand
GAATAGCTGAAGCTTTTTTTTTTTTTTTTCCTTTTTTTTTTCTTTTGCTTTTTTTCCCTTTTTTTTTTTTTCCCTTTTTTTCTTTTTTGCCCTCTCCTCAGAACTGTTCCAACCTCTCTGGACTAAGGACCTGGGGAAGCACCGGGGGCCTCCACAGGGGACCCACCCCACCAAGACCAGCCCTGCACATCTCCTTTTCTCCCAGCGCCAGCAGAGACGGAGCGGTGGAGCACAGTGACAATCTTCAAGAGGAGAGACTTTCTTTAAGTTTGTTATCCCTCCGTAAGAGGCACAAAGCTCTTGTCATCAGGTATTGTGCTGGGAGTGCTTTGCCTGTTTAATAAACAGGTTTTTTTCCACTTCTCTCTGAGGAGTTTTTTCCCCGAACCGGTTGGAGGAAGGGAGAAGGGCCCCTTGGGAGGATTTCTCCCAAAATCTGCCTGAAACCCCCACAAACTTCTTGGCACCCAGACGTGGGGCTCGAGAGAGAGTGGAAAAACCCTGTGCTGATTAATATTTAGCAGTCAGTAACTATGCTGCTTGAACTCATGTCTCTTGGGGTGGGGGCCTTGATATGTTTTGGATTCTTAGTCTTCTTTGAGGTCTTAATACCTTTGTGGTCCTTAGGTTTATTTGCATATCCAGAGATAGCCCCAATATTGTCATTAATACACAGTTTTTACAGTAGAGGGAGACGGATTAGAGTAGCTATTGGCCTTGGTTTAATGATAATTTGTAGGAAGTTTATTAAGGTGCTGAGATCTTTTCCTAGTATGTATGGGTCATGGTTATGGTTATTCACCCTGTTTGTGGGAGGAGGAGCAGAGGATGAAGAGTTGCAGTCTTTCATTTCCTTCTTCTCCTCTGAATAGGTTAAATCATTGTTGGAGAATGCTGAGTTTCCCCTAAGTGTTAAAGAGACCATCTTTCTGGTATGTCATCTGGTAAGCCTCCTCTATACAGTCTGCAGCTTTTCTAGAATATGGGCTGAGATTTCTAGAGGGGCTGATGAAGCTCCTGACCCAGGCAGAGGAAATCCTGAGTGGCGTGGAGAATGGGAGGATATGGGCCAACTCCTCAAGGAATTGTCTGACCCTGTAGTCTAGGAATTTCCATGGGAACAAATTCAGAATCCAGTGGAGCTGGGGAAATATCTGAAAGACAGGTACCATGATGGTTCTAAGGGGGAAAAGATCTGTGGGAGATTAGGGACAGGCGATCAGAAGATATTGCGTTGTACGGGCAGACAGAATCCCTCCATCAACACTTAGTTGTTTAGTGTCCTTGATAAGGTAAGCAACACGTAACTTGTAACGTAAGCAGACGGGTGTGATGTAGCAAACAGAGGTTTTATAACTCCATGTAACCAGTGAATAAACGCCATTAGCCATCCACCACATTGGTGTCTGTGAGCTGATGGACTGAGCAGCCTGTGTGTGGCTGCCCTGTTGTTCCCGAACCAGGTTGCTACGCCTCAGCGGAGGCAGCAAGTGGTGCCGAAGCCCCAGGAGTTGCCCGGGAGATCGGGAGTCGCCTGGACGGGTGAACAACGGCCGAGTGGCGGGACCAGCTCGGCGAGGGGGATGCCCCAGGGCCCGTGAGGAGGATGGAAGTCCTCATGAAGGTCGTATCTCAGATTCATAAACAATGGGGAATTGATTGTAAAGCAAAAGATTTTACCCTTGCTGTGACGAGGCTTTTGCAACTTAGTATCATCGATCGTCCGGTGGAAATCCTCCACCCAGATATTTGGGATCAATGTACAAAAGCTCTAGCCGAGGAAACCAGGTTCTCAGGGTCGGCGAAGTATCTTAAGTCATGGAGGAGGGTTGTGCAATCTTTGCAGAAGGCTTTGCAGGAACAGGAGACCTGGAAAGCTGCACAGAATTGTCTAAAGTTTACGCCGCAGCTCAGTGTAGGAGCTGCAACACAAACTGTTTTAGAAGAAACTTTTTCAGAGGAAAATTTTAAAGGAGATTATCAGAGTGTAGGAAAATGCTGTCTGAAAGACAATGACTCTGTTCGGACTGCTGATAAAGTTTGTCCTGATGACTGAGGAGGCTAGCAGGAACAAAATCTTCCTTTAAAGCCTTCAAGTGCAGAGTTAGCTGCTAAAGAAAAAAATCAGGCAAAATTGTTTTATGATCGATTAACTGAGGAAGCCAGGAATATTGTCAAAAGTTCTGCCGGGGGGTCGCTGGTAGAAGGGGCTGAGGGGGGACCTCCACCCTATACGGCAGGAGGTTGCATTGAATCGCTGGGAAAAAACAAAATTGTAACTAAATCGGAATATTTGGCAGACAACCAGGAATCAGCAAACAAAGAAAGTTTTTTACACAGTGTGTCTGCTGCCAATAGCTTGTTTGATAGCGCAGGCACACACAAACAGAAGAAAGAGGGAATTAAAGCTAGTCAGAACGCTTGCCAAGAAGCACATTCTTTTAAGGAACACAGTTTAAAGAGGGGAAGAAAGGGGTGACTCAGCCCTGGGAGAAAAGGGTGGGGGCCCAGGGGGAAGGAGTGGCTCAGCCCTGAGGGAAAGGGGCGGGGGCCAAGAGGGAAGGGACGGCCCAGCCCTGAGAGAAAGGGGCGGGGTCGGAGCCCAACTAAAAAGATCCGGAGCCCGGAAGCAGCCAGTCAGTCGGCTTCCGGCTCTGAATCGGACTCTAGCTGGGACTGGGACAGCCAGTCCTCTGCTGCGGGCTCGGGCTCCTGCTCCGACAAAGAAGAAGTAACAGTATATAAAATCAGTAACAACAATGTTTCTACTCGGGTTGAGGGGAAGTCAGAAAAAGAAAGAACTCCTCTCACAGACTGGAGGAAAATAAAAGTCGCATGTGCCGATTGGGGTCCATTGGCCACACTGGCTTTTCCAGTCCGAGTCGGGGGGGCAGGTGGAAACCAGAGAACATACTCCCCAGTAAACCCTAAGGATGTTCAAGCAATTGTTAAAGCAATCACTGACAGAGGGATCAATTCAGCTATGGTTTCTACTCTCATTGATAGTGTTTTTGGAGGGGATGACATGCTCCCATTTGACATAAAGCAAACCTGCAGATTGATTTTTGATGGGGCAGGGATGACAGTTTTTAAACAAGAGTGGGAGGACAATTGTGCAAAGCAACTAGCTCTGGTCACTGGTCCAGATCATCCTCTATACGGCACCAGCCTGTAGCGGCTCATGGGCACAGACCCAACCATGATCACCCCCCAGGCACAAACCGAGGGCCTGTGGGCCCATGAGGTCATGACAACCATCCGTGCTGCCAGGGAAGCTATCCGCTCTGCTTCCATGGTCATTGCTAAACCATCATCATGGTCCACAATAAAGCAAAGTGAGAGTGAGAGTTTTACACAATTTGTAGATAGGCTCCAAGCAGCACTTGACTCCTCAGCTTTGCCTTCAGAGGTAAAGGGTCCTGTGTTAGCAGAGTGCCTGTGCCAACAATGCAATTCAGCCACTAAGGACATTTTAAGATCATTACTACCCAGGTCCAACCTCGCAGACATGATCAGGCATGTTGCAAAAGAGGAACATTTTGCCCCAATCCAAGCAGCCTTCCATACCGCAATAACTAGTGAAATGGCATGCTTTAAATGCAGCCAGGCATTTAAATTGGGCAAACATGCAAATTATCAGATTCCTACCTTCAGTACCCCGATCAATTAGACCCTATCAGATTCTCACAGCACGCAGACACAGGAGAGAGGCCACACCTGGCACCTCTTCATTCAGTCCTTTAGCTATCTACCAAAAACCTAAGTCATATCCTTACAATCCATTTCTTAGTGTGTTAAATGCTACCTTTTTGTCGTTGAACCAATCCAATCCAAACTTTACAAAATCATGCTGGTTATGTTATAATGCAGAACCTCCTTTTTATGAGGGTGTCGCCCTTGATGCTCCTTTTGAATATTCTGCAGCAGATAATCCACACGACTGTAAGTGGGACACCCCTCGGAGAGAAATTACCCTGAGTCAAGTCACAGGCTGAGGCAAGTGCTTTGGCAATGTAACCTTAGCAAAGCAGATGGGAAATGTCTGTGCTGAGTTCATCCAACCTAGCAAAAAGACTGATAAGTGGGCGTTCCCATTTGTACCAGGAATGTGGGTCTGTCAACAATCTGGAATAACACCCTGTGTGTACCTTGGTAAATTCAATAACCTTACTGACTTTTGTGTCCAAGTTCTAATTGTTCCTAGAGTCCTGTATCACCAAGAAGAAGAAATGTATCACTTTTTAGAAGAAACCATCCAGCTCCACAAAAAAGAAATAATGACAGGTATAACCATTGCAATGCTCCTTGGCCTAGGAGCTGCCGGTACAGCCACAGGTGTTTCAGCTCTCGTGACCCAACACCAAGGACTTTCTCAGCTGCAAATGACCATTGACAAGGACCTATTAAGAACTGAAAAATCCATCTCCTCTCTGGGGGAATCTATCTCCTCGCTTTCAGTTGTCCTGCAGAACAGGCAAGGACTGGACCTCTTGCTCATGCAGCAAGGAGGCCTGTGTGCCGCCTTGAGAGAAGAATGCTGTTTTTATGCAGACCATACTGGAGTTGTGCGAGACTCCATGGCTGAACTGAGGGAAAGACTGGCCCACAGAAAGAGAGAGAGGGAGGCCCAACGAGGATGGTTCGAGTCATGGTTCAATCAGTCCCCATGGCTGGCCACCCTTGTTTCCACCCTAATAGGCCCTCTCACCATGATACTCTTGGTATTGATTTTCGGGCCTTGCATTTTGAACAAGTTAGTGTCATTTGTTAGAAGCCGTTTAGAGAAAGTTGACATCCTATTTGTCGAACACCTGCAATTACCATGAAATGCACTTATTACTAACATGTTATATTACTTTTGTATCCTATTATACTAACTTTAACAGCTTTTGCATTTTTTATAACATTTATACTTTTATAGGTGTTTTACTTAATCATGAGAAGTGGGGGAGATGTGGGAGATTAGGGACAGGCAGTTGGAAGATATCGCACTGTACGGGCAGACAGAACCCCTCCCTCAACACTTAGTTGTTTAGTGTCCCTGATAAGGTAAGCAACACGTAACTTGTAACGTAAGCAGACGAGTGTGATGTAGCAAACAGAGGTTTTATAACTCCATGTAACCAGTTAATAAACACCATTTGCCGTCCACCACACTGGTGTCTGTGAGCTGATGGACCGAGCAGCCTGGCTGTGGCTGCCGTGTCGTTCCCGAACCAGGTCGCTATGCCTCAGCGGAGGCAGCAAAGATTGCTGCAGTAAGCTGGGCCCTGGCATATGCTTATCACACATTGCTAGAGACTGTAGGGCAGCAGACAGTGGCAGGGGGTAAGGGATACAAATCAACAGCTACCCCAGTCGCTCAGACTGCAGCAAACACCCCAGTTAAACGAGAACCTGAGCCTGAGTCAGCAGCTAAACCAGACAGTAAGCCTAAGCCCCTGGCGGTTGCTCCGGCAAAGAAGCACACGCACAAAACCAATCGACCAGTGGATGATGATGTCCTAAGAGAAGGACCTTCACCAAAATCAGAGGCCAAAGCTTCTAGCACAGGGTCCGAAGCCAATTACACCCCCACTGAGAAGGAAATCTTAGCAGCCTATGAAGGAGTTCAAGCCGCCTCAGAGGTGATTGGTACAGAGGTGCAACTCCTCCTGGCACCCCGACTGCCTGTGCTAGGGTGGATGTTTAAAGGGAAAGTCCCCTCCACCCAACATGCCACTGATACCACATGGAGCAAGTGGATTGCTCTTATTACGCAGCGTGCCCAGGAAAACTCTGCTCATTGGAGTGACTTTGAAGCGGGGGAGTTAGAACCCGGCAAGACTGAAGAAGCTCTGTTGTTTTTTTCCCCAGGAATTAGTTAGTTTAGTACTAGCGTAGTTAGATGCTGTAGAATAGCTGAAGCTTTTTTTTTTTTTTTTCCTTTTTTTTTTCTTTTGCTTTTTTTCCCTTTTTTTTTTTTTCCCTTTTTTTCTTTTTTGCCCTCTCCTCAGAACTGTTCCAACCTCTCTGGACTAAGGACCTGGGGAAGCACCGGGGGCTTCCACAGGGGATCCACCCCACCAAGACCAGCCCTGCACATCACTTTTTCTCCCAATGCCAGTGGAGACGGAGCAATGGAGCACAGGACTACCTTCAAGAGGAGACTTTCTTTAAGTTTGTTATCCCTCCGTAAGCGGCACAAAGTTCTTGTCATCGGGTATTGTGCTGGGAGTGCTTTGCCTGTGTAATAAACAGGTTTTTTCCACTTCTCTCTGAGGAAGTTTTTTCCCGAACCAGTTGGGGGAGGGAAGGGGAGCCCCTTGGGAGGATTTCTCCCAAAATCTGCCTGAAACCCCCACAAGTAGTCAAAGTTTTTCAAATAAAAACAGAGAATGTTTAGATGTGATTTGACAAGGCTACTAGAAGTTCCACAACATATGAATGAAAAGTACCACCAAGAGTTTATATCATTAAAAGTTTGTTGCTCTTGGATTAAGTGTCTTCTTGTGCTAATAATTCTCAGTAGCACTGTACAATGCATGCTGCAGAAACCCCTGAGGCAGCCAAGGAAAACCAAGCCAAAACCAGTAGTCACTTACCTGTCTGAACTCCTCAAGGTCTATTTTGTTGCCCACCAGCACCACGGGGATATCATAGGTATGCCGGACACGATAAATTAGTTCCTTAAACTCAGCTGCTTCTTGAAAGGATTGGCGGTCCGTGATGGAATAGCAGATAATGAAGCCTTCTCCACCTCGCATATACTGGTCCCTCATGGCTGTGAATTCTGCCTGCAGAACAGGAAGAACATGCTTAGTAATTTGGCAAACTAAATTATCCATCTGTAAATAACAAATTTGTGGAAAATTTCCCCATTTCCCTACATAAATTCACATTGTTTGTTTTTACCCTTGTAAACAATGCTTGCTGAAATTTGTGCATCCTTCTGGGTTCATCAACCCAAATAAAATTTCTCTTAGGACTTTTTTTTCTTTTCCCATCAAGGAAGCTCTGTCCTCTAAGAATACAAACTTATTATTCAAGTGCCTGCATACAGAAAATACTGTGTTACCTTCTTCAATGCTGCCACTACAAACAGATGACTTGCAACTGAATGGATATTAATAGCTGTAAAAGAAACTATATTGCTTCCTAGAAATCAGAGACAGGTACAGATTCCTTATTATGCACACAATTCAAAAGCTCAGTAATATCAAAAAGACATTCATTAGTTGCCATCAGCTTTGGAACAGTGCCTATCAAAACAGGGATCCTATCTGTAAAAAATTCTACTTTTTCAAAGGGTCTCAGAGAAGATGGAGGTTTCACATCAGTGTAGGATAATGTCATTAAATGAGAATTAAAAATTTCAAACAGTGCAAGAATTGGCCACATTTTCTCCTTCTTCAATTTTCTCATTTTATGTTTATTGTCAGCAATGCTTCTTGTTACTGGTATTTTATTTTCAGATGCTTTTTTTTTTCAGATGTACAAAAAAAAAAAATCAAGATTCAGTTTTCAAAAACTAGTCTAAGGCACTGTGGCTTGAGAATATGTTTTAAAACCATTTTCTTCCTCAAGTTTGTTTGCTTTTCTTGATCACAGCCCAGAATAAGCCAATACCATGGCAACAGTCGGTCAGGATCAGAATCCTGACAGAATCAGTTCTCCAGAGATATTAAGATGCAGAAAGGTCTGATAAAAAAGGAATACATATTAGACCATTCCTATGAACAGCAGGATGTAGCATAAAATCCTATATTTTTTACCCTATTGAGAAATTAGGCTAGGATTTTTTAAAACAGTTTTGTTTACATGTTTGCTGAATATTGAAGGTAAATGGATTTCTTATGCTCTTTTAAAAGTCTCAGCCTTAAATGTCTCTCAATAGTTGCTCATGTTGATTGACAATACTTCCTGCAAATAGACTTTCATGTTGACCACTATCCATTATTTATGATGTACCTTTTACCCAAGGGCTTTATATGTCATTCAAAACATTTCACCTGCTGCAGCAAAAAAGTTCATCCAACTAAGCTTCAAAATGGCACACTAATAGGCAATTTAGGATAGGATTCTGCTTTGAGACTTACTCAGAATTTGAAAATTTCTAAATTATCACCCCATAGCACCCCAGGAGAGTTTATTAGCTACCAAGCTACAAGACAGAGTGGGTCAGGTCATAACGTAGCCCATCCTCTGGAAACTGGATGTGCAAGCAGTAGGGCAGCTGAACACTGAAGATATCAAAGAGAATCACAGAATCACAGAATTTTTAGGTTGGAAGAGACCTTCAAGATCATCGAGTCCAACCCATCTCTAATACCTTAACTAGACCATGGCACTGAGTGCCACATCCAGTCTTTTTTTAAACTCATCCAGAGATGGTGACTCCACCACCTGTGCAGGCAAGCCATTCCAGTACTTTATCACTCTTTCAGTGAATTTTTTTTTCCTAATATCCAGCCTATATTTCCCTTGTCACAGCTTGAGACTGTGTCCTCTTGTTCTGTCTGTTGTTGCCTGAAGAAAAAGACCAACCCCCAGCTGACCACAGCCACCCTTCAGGAAGTTGTAGAGAGTGATAAGGTCACCTCTGAGTCTCCTTTTCTCCAGGCTAAACAACCCCAGCTCCCTCAGTCGTTCCTCACAGGGTTTGTGTTCCAAGCCCCTCACCAGCCTCGTTGCCTCCTCCGGATGTGCTCAAGCGCCTCAATGTCCGTCCTAAACCGAGGGGCCCAGAACTGGACACAGCACTCAAGGTGTGGCCTCACCAGTGCCGAGTACAGGGGAAGAATGACCTCCCTGCTCCTGCTGGCCACACCATTCCTGATCCAGGCCAGGATGCCATTGGCCCTCTTGGCCACCTGGGCACACTGCTGGCTCATGTTCAGCTGCTGTCACCAGCACCCCCAGGTCCTTTCTGCCTGGGCACTGTCCAGCCACACCGTCCCCAGCCTATAACACTGCAAGGGGTTATTGTGGCCAAAGTGCAGGACTCGGCACTTGGACTTAATAAACTTCATCTTGTTAAGACTCTGCCCATCTGTCCAACCGTTCCAGGACTTTCTGCAAAGCCCTTCATCCTTCCAACAGATCGACACACGCTCCCAGCTTAGTGTCATCTGCAGATTTACTAATGAAAGATTCAATTCCCTCATCCATGTCATCAGTAAAAATATTGAACAGAACTGGCCCCACCACAGACCCCTGAGGGACACCACTGGTGACTGGCCACCAGCTGGATGCAGCACCATTCACCACCACTCTCTGGGCCCAGCCATCCAGCCAGTTCCTAACCCAGCACAGAGAGCTCCTGTCCAAGCCACGGGCTGCCAGCTTATCCAGGAGTGTGCTGTGGGAGACAGTGTCAAAGGCTTTGCTGAAGTCCAAATAGACAACATCCACAGCCCTTCCTGCATCCACCAGGCAGGTCACCTGGTCATAAAAGGAGACCAGGTTGATCAAACATGACCTACCCCTCCTAAACCCGTGCTGACTGGGTCTGATACCCTGGCCATCCTGTAAGTTCTGTGTGATGGCACTTAATAAAAACTGTTCCATTATTTTGCCAGGTACTGAGGTCAGACTGACTGGTCTATAACTACCAGGATCCTCCTTTGCACCCTTTCTGTGAATGGGTGTCACATTGGCCAGCTTCCAGTCGTCCAGAACCTCACCAGTGAGCCAAACTGATGGTAGATGATGGAGAGTGGCTTAGCAAGCTCACCTGCCAGCTCTGTCATCACTCTGGGTTGGATCCCATCTGGGCCCATAGATTTATGGATATCCAGGCATTTCAGTAGTTCTCTGACTGCCACCTCTTTGATAATGACGGGACCATTCTGCTCCCTGACACCATCTACCAGCCCAGGAGGGCAGTTGTCTTGAAGGCAAGTCATCTCCTCACTAAAAACTGAGGCAAAGTAGTCATTAAGCACTTCTGCCTTCTCCTCATCTGCAGATATTAAGTTCCCTCCCTTGCCCAGTAAAGAACAAAGGTTGGTCTTACCCTTTCTTTTAGCATTAATATATTTGTAAAAACATTTCTTATTATCCTTTACAGAAGTTAACATTCTAAGTTCGAACTGAGCTTTGGCCTCCCTAATTTTTTTCCTACATGCTTTAGCAGCTCCCTTAAATACTTCCTGAGAGACCTGACCCCCCTTCCGAAGCTGATACATCCTCTTTTTATTCCTAAGTTTCTCCAAAACCTCCTTGCTCATCCAGGCTGAACGTTTACCCCGTTGACTTACCTTTCAGGACACAGGGACAGTCTGTTCCTGTGCCCTCAAGATCTCTGTTTTGAGGCATGCCCAGAAAGGATTCCACACTCTATGGTTTGGACAAGACACTTAGCAGAGCTTTTCCCAGGTCTTTTCCAGCCATCTACATTAGATAGCAACTAGATTAATAAATTACGCAATACAAAACTACACGTCACATTCAAAGTCTTCAAGTTGAGATCAGAGTCTGTTAATGACTAAATACAGTCATTAAATCCAGCATCAGACCCCAGGCTCCTAAAACAGATCTCACTGGAGCCCCCATCTCATGTGACCCTTATTTTCTCCTCTTTCCACAAGTCCCTTAGACCTGCTGTATATCATTATTAGGAGAATAGTCTCCTTTACAGGAGGAACAGAACTAGTCCAGGAGTCCTTCAGGCTGAGTAGATAATGGAAACCTTCATTGAAGTTAAATTTGTGGATCAGGCTTCTGAATTTAGCTGACTGTGCAGCTGCAGTCCACTGTCTAAGCTGTCCTTGTAAAAAGTTGTAAGCAATTTAATACCATGAGTGGACTACAGGCTGCTTCTGATGCTGGAAAATAGTTATACCATTAGTTATCTAATTATTTATTTTTTGCATCTATTGTTTATTTTTAGAGGGTTTATACAACTGAATGGAACTAACAGCTAGAAGTACATGTTTTCACATGGAACCTAATGGCAAGTCCAGACGACCTGTCTCCTTGAGTTAGAAATTTCATAAATCAACTACTGCACCGCTGTATGACTCTGCACAACCTTTTACAAAGAATGAGCTCTATTTAAGTGACGTGATCCACCTCTAGGAAGTGCTCAGAACTTTGTACACTCATTTACAGCCATTTATGGCAAACCAAGAAGGAATCAGGTCACACATCTCTGTTTAAGTTACTCACGCTAAGTGATGTTCTGGAGCATGAGTACTCCCAGGATCACTCCCCAGGGATGCTTAATGGCTTTCCCTGACTGACAGGAGGCCCTGAGCTCCGAATTTCACACACTGAATCATTCTACATGGATAAAGTTCTCAGATTTTGGGACTGACACTTTTGAGTCAGAATCATCTACCTACATATTCTGGTTCATGCCAGGGCATAGTTAAGACTTTCAGGATAGTAATGAGTTTACCTATGCAATTTTTCATTATGACATATTATTACTGCTGATAAATTAGACTAAACAGACAAAATACTTTAGTGTCATGTTTGCAATGATCCATTTTCAGAGGCATTAAATATTCTGTGCAAACTGGATTGAGGATATACACTTGGCTTTCTGTTGTTAACTCAGCTAGTCATTTCCCTTCCATTTTTTTGATGTTGACATTATCTCAGGTTTTTTTCCCCCCTTGGCATGATTGCTCAGTACAAAGTCAAGGACCCCAAGGTAAAACATAAATAAGCTTGTTTTTTTATTTCAAAAGCAGTGTTGAGGTTTTTTTGTTGTTTGTTTTGGGGTGGGAGTGGGGGGGTGGGGTGTGGTTTGTTTGTTGTTGTTTGTTTTGATTTGTTTTTGTTTTGTTTTTCACCAGGAACTTCAACATATTAATATCTACTAAGAGAAAAAAAAATTAATTGACAATAAATGTACTAAAATCTTTACATGTGTATTATATATAAACTACAAAGGACTAAGAAGAAATTACATCTCTTTGTTAATTTTTAAGTTCAACTCTTACTCCAAATTCCTTTTTTTTTTCATGTCTCTCTAGAGTAAGCAGAACTAAAATCCAAGTTGACCTGAGTTTTGTGAATGTTCAGGTGTAGACAGGGACAAAGCAAAAGGCTTTACAGATTTTTCAGTAGTTTTATTTTTATATTTTGCCTGGTTCCCTTATAAAATAAGCTGTGAATCTGTCACACTAATATATTCTTTAATTGTTTCTTGCTGTAAAAAGAACCCCTGAAAAATCATTCAGGAATAGTACTGGATACAAATTTCTATTCAATAAAGAGAAAATATAAAACATTCCCAAGTCAGTAGATGCCAAGGGGAAAAGACAGAAGGAAATTACACCAGCTCAAAAGGATATAAATTCTAAGAATTAAAGTGAATTTGTCATGCTTGCAGCTCTTTGCAGCTTGACATCAGTCTTGAGTACACTCTTGTGTATTATGACTAAGACTTCACTGAAAAATATGGTAAAAACCCCTTTGAAACCAAATTATCATTCTTCCTAGGAGATGCAATACATGAGAACAAGCATCAAGTTTGGATAGAAACAAAACTTTTCTAAAAGTTGAAAGTAGGCAGCATAACGTTTTCCAGTATAATTGAATGAAAAAAAAAAAAAAAAAAAGTCACTAATCCTTATAAGACTATGTACTTCTGCCTGTTGTTGAAGAACATTGACAAGAAAATTGCTTGATGGTTAGGTTGCTCCTAGAGAGATGTCACATTTGCCTTTCTTCGTTGATCAGGCATCTGGCATGATTTTTTCAAAAGTATCAGTATGTCCTTACAATGATATCTAGCAGTTTCCTCAACATGCTTGGATGTGTCTCATCCTGTGGTATGGAACTGTGTACACCCAGCTTGATTCACTTCTCTCTTATTTATCTCCCTCTACTCTCTCCCTCAAACTTTCTTGGGAGGCATAAGAGCAGAGATTGCCTCTGAAAGCTGGGAGAGAGGAAGCCGTGAGTGTGTTAGTACATTCCATGCTCCTCATCATTACGACACTCACTTGTTCCAGCAGCAGCCCCATATTCTTCCTGATCTATGTGGAATTGCCAGTGTACCTGTAGAAACATATCTCATTGCCTTTTAATCTCTCAAAATTCTTAGTTCTAGCAACTTTGCCTTCCTTAATCCAATCTATTCACGCAAAAGAAATACTTCCATACCTACCACTGGGAAGAGTGCTCCTCTTTCCATATTTCATCCTCCTGTATATTCTTGTTTTTTCTAGCAGCTATTAAGAAAACAGCTTATCAAAGAGAAAATGCCTAACTGCTGTTTTCTTTCCTTCATCTTGTTTTATACTTTTTTTTTTCTCACTTGTCGTAATGACCAAGAGAAAATTTTCCATAAAGAGTAATTTTAATTAACTTTAAAATTAATACTGTTATCATGAATATAAAAATAGAATTTGTAATTTTTTAAAATTTATTTAGATTTTTTTTTAGATTATTTATTTTTTTTTTTATTAGAGATCAGAATATTTTCCAAATAAGATTAGTATCTTAATGTTTCTAGAAGAGGAAACAAAGCCATTGAGCAGTAAAATCACACTACACTTAGATACCTAGATCTTTATGAAGGATTGGTCTATGTGTTGTTATCAAACATAAGCCTGGGTCTCATGTTCACCTCAGTACAGCCTTTCCTTACTTACTGAAGGAGTCTAGGATGATTTATAAAAGTTCAGCAAAGCTAGGGTTTTTTTTACTGTTTCCTAAGTATTTCCTCCTGAACAATGCTGCAGATGGAGTGATGGGCTAGAAAAGCTTTTATGCAAGTCAAAATAGAAGTTTTTGAGAAGCAGTATCTCCCACATCATCACTTTACACCAGAACTCTAAAGTGAAGCCATTTCTCCTAGAGATCCCCATGTTGTGCATAGCTAAGATGGCCTTCTCAGCTGCAAAAAGGATAAAAGGGAAAGAAGAGCAGAGGGCAATCCCTGCCCCTCTTTTTTCATTGTGTGGTGATGTGTTTGAGCAGTAAACACAGCTTAGAAGTGCAGTCCTTCCCTACACTTCCTCAGAAGTGTCGTGCTTAGAAATTTAAAGATGTGGCACCTCCAAAGCAAAGGTGTCATGTTTTTCAAACTACACACACACTCCACATTTTGATGTCTGTTCTTTCTTTTTATGATCTTGGCTTGTATCTCCAGAAGAGGTCAGAGCTTCCCCAGGGAGGCCAGCCTCACAGTTTGAAGAATGTCACTTTCTGTATCTTCTTGTCTTATGTTCTGCTTGACTTTAGAACCAGGATTCTGCTAACAGATGTTCTTAATCAAAGCTGTCTCCCTGATTACCAGAAGGGTTGTTCTTATTATAAATTGGGGGTTTTAATATATTTATAGTTAACACATGAGGGGTGGGATATGCTCTTGCAAACAGGCAGGATATTATTCATCTATGGCAATGAACAAACAAGGATAAAATAAACTAAAAGGACACAGGAAACTTCGGGGGAGGGGAAAACAATCTTCAAATAATGACAGAAGGAAAATTAAAACTATTAAAAATATGTGAAGCTTCATTGTTCACTCACAATTTTTTATTTAAAAAATTACAGAATTTAATTTAAAATAAATTGAAATTTTCTTCTGTCTCAGGAAAATTTTTGCCAATATGGTAAAATATTACTTTTTAGCAGCAAATATTTTTTAAAGCCAGTGCAAACCTCCCATATCTCTCTGTTAGTAATTTATCCTACACACATAAGCTTCACAGTTAACTTAATCAGGATTACATATCATCCAACTGGCACTGCTTGCCATAAAGTGTGTTTTTCTTTTACGTCTTGAAATAGATTTACTTGGTGAAAGCATACTGGTGAGAAGTGCTGTGATAATTATCTAGTTTTTATGGACTTTGTTAGTGCTTTATTCTTTAAGAGATGAGGAGGGGACAAAAGCAAGTAGTTTTTTAAAAGCTTATTTATAATAGCAAGCAGCAAGAAAACTGCAGCAGTTACATTTCAAATAAAACATCCAGAAAAGATGTTTGTACGTTATAAACATTTGAATACCAGTACTAATCCAGATGCAAAGGACAGGCCTTATTTAATCTGGTTTCTGCCCTCCTGAACAGGTAGTCATGTATTCTAAATTTAGAATCATAACTTTTATTTAGTCTTCATGTATCTCTCTCTACAGTCATTAGAGAGACACAACTGACTCCAGAGAGTAAGTCAACCCATCCTGTTTGAAATGTTTAAGGTGCTAGGGGTGTTTTTATTTTGTACATCTCTCACTACTTTGACAGAGATTAGAGAACCCTGCCTCTGATGTCCACACTATTCAGACAGACCTGCCCAGTCATATCCTTCATGCATTTGGACGATACGGCAAACATTTTGGGCGATAACTCCTCTTAATTTTAAACTTTTCATTTAGTTTCTACAAGGCTGTTCCATTTCCAATGGAGTTCAAAAGATCAGGAGAATATAGAACCTAATACCTAAAGCAGATAGAAGATTTTTTCCCTTCACAGCACTCAACAGTGGGAAATACTGTTCCTCAGCATGGGTTGAGTAACACTATGAGATAATAAATGTACACTTTTTCCACCACAGAAGCCAAAGTTCCCAGTCTGCTGCCTTTGCTCATAGGAGCCCTGCCTGCACCAGCCACAGGTTCTCAGCAATGACACAGCAGAAAACAAGAAATCCCAGAACATTAGCAACACCACTTCACACTCTCTTCTTGCCTCTTTCTTATTTCCAGCCATCCTTTGCAAACAACAACAACATCGAAAGGAGTTACATAGCAAAAGAGGGAAAAATTTGCAGCAGGTGGTACTCAGCCACCAGTGCCAGCCTAAACCATCTGCCACATCACTGGGAGGAAGGAAGGGAGCTGAGTAACAGCTCAGAGACAGACCAGAGAAAATGCAGGGGTTCTGGCTTAAACACTGGAGGACAGAGATTGATTTTTCTCCTCGTCAAGTGTCTACACTGCTCTGGTTGTACATCAAACCCATCTCTCACAACCCATTTTGCCCATTCTAGTAATGATCCAGAAGCAGTTCAAAATGAGATTAGTATAAATGAGAATTAGCCCATAAGCCTGCAGTGGAAGTGGATTATTATTATTATCAGTCCCTCAATTAATGATCAGTCAGTGTCTCATGCCTTATAATTACAGGAAAGAATTCTTGCTTCTGTTGTAAAACAGCAATATCCCTTTCCTTCTGTGAATTTGTACTGGGGACAAAATACACATCACTGATCATGGGAAAAGTATGAAGATAAAAGAGATACAGTCCAAGTTCCTAGCAGACTAACGGCTCTCTGAGTTTTATCTGACAGCCTTCCAAGACAATATTACAAACTCCACATTTTACAAAATCAGTAGCCTTTTCTTAACTCTGGGAATGCACAAGGATAAAGCTGAGACAGTCACTGAAATTAATCTATAATTTAGAAGATAACTGGCAACCCCTTGTTTAAGCTAATTTATTTACCTCGAAAGAAAAACGGAAGAAGAAGGAGAATATTCATGATACGTTTTCTTTGTGGAAAACACAGGTATAATATCAATTCCTGTTAAAAACAGCAGCATTTCTTTTCAGCTGCTGATTCTTAGAGGTTTTCCAGGTTAGCTCACCTGGGTAAAAAGATTGACAGCACCTCAAGACCTTGGCTATGGGCAAGAAAGTGATCCAAGTTTAGTGGGTCAAATGAATGGATGATCAGCAACTTAAGAAACACAATTAGACATGCACTGATTATGAAATTTAAGCTTAGATTTATTTACAGTCCTGATTTTTACACAATTTTTGCTGATAAAATTCTAAAATTATTTCCACCTCCTAATTTCCCCTATATCTATGTTCCTCAGCAGAAACCTGCTTACTACAGAAACAGGTCTTCAGTCCCAGAAAGGAGATGATGTTACATTAGACCTCAGCTGAGGTTTCTTTCTAAAAATTAATGTATTCTCCTGGAAAGAGATGGATTCCTTCTCACTCATTAATACATTGCTTATCTCTGAAAGCAGAAAAGACTTTGCACAACTAAATTTTGGAATGTAAAGAGAAATTAATTAAAAATAAAGATAAAAGTTTCTTAATATGGATTACTCAATCAGGGTAATTCATTATGACACTGCTCTCATCTTCATCCAGATGAGTCTGGGGCTTGTTAAGCTTTCACCCTGTCTGAAAGACATGGATTTGTGAGGTTAATTTTTTTATTGAATTAAGTCATTGATAGGCACGATCTATTTTCACCATCAGTGAAATCATGTGGTTTCCCACAAATGGATTTTTGGATTCAGGTTTCTCTTCTCTTTTCAGCTGTGATACTGCTTCCCATGCTATCTGGCACTGGTCTCAGTCACAGATCATGCAGGATTAAGTCTCAAGAAAAACAGGTCTCTGTGTTCCTTTGCATCCTGAGAACTGATGGACAACTATTTCACTGCCCCTTCCCTAACTGCAGAGCATTTTATATGCACTCACTATTCTGTGTTCACATGTCCTGCATCATGACTTATACAGAATGATTGAGCCACACCAGTCTGATATATTAAAAAAAAAAAAAAAAAAAAAAAAAAAAAAGAGAGAGAGAGAGAGAGGGAGAGAGAGAGAGAGTGTAAAGGGAAAATAAATAAGGTGGAGAAAAAGACAGATTTGAGCAACTTCCAATAATATAACTCAGGACTACAAAATATAACATCACTGAGTGACCATTCTTTCTTACTGAGGAGCTAGTAAATAACCTGCACTGGCACTCAGACTCTCCCTCCAGATACAGCTTCTTTTCACTAAGATTCCCAATGCTCCCACACTAATTGCCCACCTGCCTCTGCGTGATAATATATTTGCCAGTTTTCTGCAACTGTGCTTTTGTTAACTTTATTAATCCTGTTCATCCCAAGATGGTTTGTCATGTGCAGTAGTGAAAAGATGCAGTCCATCACCTGGGAGATGATATCTACTTTTTATACAACCCTAAATATGGATGAAATCATCATATCAATTCTCCAGAATGCCAGTAAAAATTCCTCTGTGCTACACTCCCTAACTCAGAGAACTGCCTTTTTCTTTCATATTCATGCTAATGGTCTCTCTCTGAGGGATAAACACCTTAGCAATTTTCTTCTAAATGCAGGCACTGAAGCAATCTTCTTTGTTAACTACCTCTAAAACCCCCAAATGCATTTGGTTTATCATGCACCACATAATACTTCTCCCCCATTCTCATTGGTATGCACAAAAAGAAAAGAGACAGTTTTCACCTTTTATCACAAATGCATCATAAATCGTTTAAGGGAAAAATTAATAGCTTGGTAATTACATTTCAATAAACAGCAGAGATTAAAAAAAAAAAAAATAAAATAAAAAAGACAACAACCAACTAGTGAAGAATTAATGACTCCAGCTGCAAGAAAGAGCTTTGCAGGGACTCAGACATGCTTTAGTCAACTTCTGTGATCATCACAGGCTTGCCACCTTCCCCAGCGAGGCCTTGTGCAGCCTTGCAGAAGTAAACCAGGAGGCTGTGGAGTCAGACACCTCACTGCTCTGATAAATGACTGCAAATTATATTCTGACTTGCATATATGCTCTCTCATGATGACTTCACTAACAACTGTGCTGATCTTAAAAATTCCACCACACAAGTTTTTCTCTTCCCTCCCCTGTGCCCTACTCATCAGCAGAGATATAATTCAATCTGAGAACCTGAAAAGGGGGGAAAGGAAGAAACAAGCAATCTGCAGAGTGGCTATTTTAGACTCTTGCAACATTTAACCAATAGTGCACTCATTTCTGCAACTGAAATTTACCTCAGTGTTTATTGGAGGGGAGCATTCCCTGGGGACTACATAAATCACCACAAAAGTAATGCAAAATACCTTTGTTACAATCCTACATGGATTTTGTATTGCTTACAAAGTGAACTTGGGACATGGCAGGACTGAGTTTTTCTGTCTATGTGAATTCTCAACATACTTTTTAATTTTATGTGCACAATTATTTCTGAATAATTTTTGTTGCATTAGGGAACAAAACCAAACAAAACCAAAACCAAAGCAAACCAATACAATACCAATACCAAAACAAACAAACAAACAAACACCCCCCCCCCCCAACAACAAAAAATAATTTAAAAAAAATAGCTTCAAAAACCTAAATCATGAGGTACCTTGCTTGGATCAATAGATTCAACAGAGATAGTGAAGGATCCAGGGAGACCTTTGTGGTGGTGCAAGAGTTATTTTATTAAGTTATTAAGTTATTTTTGTAAGATTTATAAGACTTTTTTTTTTAATGGTTCATTCCACTGTATACCCCTGTGTTCTGTAATAGTTTCCCCCCTATGAGTTAGTTATTTAAGCAGACGTTTTATGCCAATCATTCCTTCCCTGCACCTGTCCCTGTCAATCCCTCCCCCCAACCCCTCTCCTCTTGTCACCCTGTCTGTCACTTCTAGACCCTTCCCTGGATTCTGGAAAGATCCAGGAGAGGCGTCGAGTGATAGGCTGGTGCCTGGGGAATCCCCTCCTCCCCTTCTGTGATTTGTTAATGGTTCAGAAGTTGACACCCCTGCTACACCCCTGTGTTCCCTGGTTGGCTGACCCGTTGTCACCACCCCTGGATCCTCCCCCGTTTATAAGTGGCTGCCAGGCTTTGATCTCTGCTCTCTCTGGGCAGCAGTGGTCTGAGGTGGAGCTCCTTGCTGGACTCCCCTTAATAAAGTATCCTCTACCCTGCCTAAAGAGAGTTGACCCTTTTTCTGTCACCGCAGTCGCAACTCCATCAGGTCCACTCGCTAGTGTGGTGAACCAAGAACCCACTGTGAGGAGGTTACTCGCCCTGCCTGTAACCCCGACCGATCCACGCTGCCGCAGTGCAGAACTGAGCTAGCCTGTGGTCAACGCCTGCCAGGCGTGAGGGACACTGCGACAGACCTCGGAGCATTTTCCAGGAGGGGCTAAAAGAGCCCTGGAAAGGGCCTTGGGAACAGGACATGGAGTGATGGAATGAGGAGGAATGGCTTTAAACTGACAGAGGTTAGGGTTGGATGGGATATTGGGAAGAAATCCTTCCCTGTGAGGGCAGTGAGACCCTGGCACGTGTTGCCCAGAGAAGCTTGGCTGCCACATCCCTGGGGTTGTCCAAGGCCAGTTTGGATGGGGCTTGGAGCAACCCTGGGATAATGCAAGGTGACCCTGTCCATGGCAGAGGTTTTACAGTCACTTTCAATAGAAAGCATTCCATGACTTTATGATCCTGAAAGACACTGAGTAGCTTCTGAGATATGCCAAAACTCTCTTACACAACGCCAAACCTCATCTGCATGTCCGAAAGTTATAGGACTCTGACTCCTTCAGCTTTGTCCAAGGTATTAGTCAGGTACTGCTCTGATTTCTGAGACAGGTAGTGTCAATGTGGTCAGTGCTAAACTTTTGAGTATTTGTCTTCTTAAAAGAAGAGATCATTCCCTGGCATGGTTTGTCTCACATCATCCCACAGCTCTGACAACAACATGGAACACTCATGACAAAAACTTACTCTCCTCATCCAATAGGCACAAATTAAAAACAGGCACGAAAATCTATGCAAGCTGCACAAGCTTTCCTCTATGGAAGTGAGGAAAAAAAAAAAATCCAAAATTATAGCTTCTTAAGAAAAAAAAAAAAATTTAAAAAAGGAGGAAAAAACCTAGAAAATAATATATAATTTCACTAGTTATTTTATTGAGTTCCTACTTTGCTCCTCAATCCCTCTTTGAAAAAATATGGATTGATGGAATAACATTTCACAGATTATATAGGTAACAAGAAATAGAGTTCAATATTTGCTGAGGTTGTTTTTCTGTTTGTTTGTTTGTTGCCTTGTTGGTTGCTTGGTTGGTTGGGAGTTTTTGCGTGTTTATTTCCTTGGTAGGAGGGAATTTCACTTCCAGATTTTGGGGCAAAACTATTGAAGCTCAGGCTAGAAAGATATTACTTGGCTTTAGATTTTTCCATTCCCCATCGTGCTAGCAGGAAATAAAAATTATGTTTTTAGAAAGCCTTTTCCAGCAGTCCTTCTTGTGTGATTTACCAAGTGAAATGTTTGGATGATTCAGAGAACACTATGAAATATTTTCTTTTGTTCTCTTTGTCTGAAGCCACCACCATTCAAAGCTTCAGAATGGCATAAAAGACATTCAGTTTGGAAAATCTCATTTTTTGGGGGACAACCTACTTTTTCTGAGAAGCTTTAAAGCCCTTCTCTGCAAAAGAACCTTTCCTTGGACATTTTCAGGGGAAATGGGCACCATATAGTGCTGTAACAAGTGCTTGTTTTCTCAGCATTCAAGCCAGTATTTTAGTCCTGGAAATAACATTATGCTGTGAGCTTTGTGGAAACTCATAGAGGTAGAATACAGTTTTCTGCCCACTGGAATCCCTGGTTTGTGTACAGCTGCTTGGTAATAAGTAGCTTTTGATAGCAAACCTCTGTAAAATAGGATTCCTAGTGCGATTATCTAGGACAGTTGCATATATATAAAGAAATCAGGACACAGTGTATGTGCAGTGTCTGCTGGAACTTCAGAGTACTTCATTACTATTCACTGGTGTAACGAAAAAGTGCAGAATGTTTTCCAGTGATAGGACAAAAGGAAGATTTACATTATCATAATCTTGCAGAGGACTTGGATGAAGTTTACTCATATGGAAAGTGTTTATATAGGTGTTTTCCATATAATGTGCCCCAGAACAAAACCAACCAACTGACCAACCAACCAACCAACCAACCAAAACCATTTCAAAGCCAAATTAAATAAAATAATAGCACCCCCCACCCCATAACAACAACAACAACAAAAAAGAACAAAACCCACAAGGAAATACTACAAATAAAAGCTTGGAAAGAAGAAAAAAATATTTTGCTACTTCTATAAAAAATTGTAATTATATATTTTCTTCTCTTATCTGTTCTTATTTTTTTAAAAAAGAGAAAAAAACATTAAACTTTCAGCAACATCACTGTGTATTTATCTGGTTTTGGAAGTTGTCAGTTAGAGAAAAATGAAGAACAGTGAGAGGGAAAGCATTTCAAGGAAAAAAAAAAAAAAAAAAAAAGACTTAATTGAAAGAGAAAAGAATACATGGGAAAGTTTTGCACCACCTGCAGTATGGAACAACTACCACTTTGTTGAAGAGGAATGGTAGCAGTGGGCAGGAAATCGGTGTTGTCAGACTCAATAAATGCTGATGTTCACCCTAAATGCTTGTTGCCTGCAACATTTTATTGCACCTGTTTGACCAGAAGATAAATGCAGGCCTAGAAATATAAACTGAGCTACCCTTTATTGCATCGTGATTCACTCGTGGACAGGGATGAGAAAGGAAGGTGAGAATCTTGGCTTCCAGTTGCCTGTTCTTCTGTTGGTAATATACTCCTTTCTATTAGCATATGCTTAGATCTTTTCCTACTGAAGTCAAGGAATATTTTGCCAGTGATCTGAAGGAAATTGATGTCAGGTCCACAATTTCATATGTGATTTAGTGCAACTGTTTTTTCCACTCTGTATCTGTGCCAAATAAGTGTTTCTTCACAATCTGTCCATTGGCAAATAAAATGACTATGTTGAGGGAGAAATTTTATCTCTTCACAGAAGGTACAGAACACCTTGTCTTGAGATCCCAGGAAATTTTCAGTGTTATGATTTGACTTTTTAAGTATGTTTTCAACAGCCTGTGGAACAGCATACAAAGGAAATAAAGCTAATGCTCTTCTCACCTAATACACTGTGTTAATAGTTTCTACTTACTTCAATATCACTATGATTTAAAAATAAAATGGATTTCATTTATGCACTACAGTAGCTCCCAGAAAGTGCAATAAAATTATTTTCCCCTTATAAGAACATGCTGTACAGACCCATTAAGACATAATTACTGCCAAAAAGGCATTTTACATTTCCTTGAGATAAGCTGCACTTCCATTGATTCAGGATTAGAGCAGCATGTTTAGATAATAAGCAGAAGGGTCTCAGATAACAGCCTGAGTGAATCATAGGTCTATAGTGTTTAGCCTGAGAAAGTGTGTTTATCTGAAGGGCTCTTGGGACTAATATGGTTCCTCTTCAAAGCTTGAAGCAGGAGGTAAGAATCACAGTCCTGCAGGTTGGCAGGATAAATATGTCCTGTGATTTGCTAGTAATTTGAGAGATGGATTTCAGTACAGAGCGCACTTTTGTTGTCAGGTTGAAAAGTGTCTGCCTGGAAATGAATTCATGCGCACACAACTCCAGACAAAGGAAAATCTCCCTGAAATGGCATGCCATCACATTTTAGGGCCAATTTTTCAAGTCTCTGACTCACACCTGGGAAATATACTGGTGCACTAGGTTTATCATCATAAAAAGCTCACATTTTGGAAAACAAAAATTGGTGCAATAATCTCAGAATGTACTGTCTTGCTGACAGGTACAGAAACCCATTTTTCCACATACTTGCCTGCTTTGTATCTGAAAACAATTTTTGCCACTTTTACATATCAGATCAGATTGTTTCTCAGTGAAGGGAACTCTCCTGCTCTTGTAGCGTTCGGTGTGAGGTCTACACAGAGAGATTGGATAATGTGTCATACAGTGGAAAGCTGTGGCGAGAATAAAAGCTCCTGTGTCAGTCAACAGTTTATAAATACAGCAGGAGAGAGAACTGCTGTGTGTGCTCCATGGGGAGCATACTTCTGGGCTCCAGAAGTAGCAACATATTTTTAAGATAGAAGAGAGAGTGAGAAAGTGTAAATGAGTGAACAGAAGGTTTCTATAACTCTGTGTGGAGGCTTTTTGTATGAGGTTGGAGCAACTGGGGGTTGTCACTCTGAGAATAATTGTGAGGGGAACTGAATGCTGAATAAAGCACTTGAGGGCTGAATGTTCTTTCGTTTGCACTTGCAAGTTTGCTGGAAATAAAAGAGTTTATGTCAATTTGGATTAAATGTATGTAAAACCAGATTATTTTTATGACATGTTGGTTAAGAGAAGGGAAATCCCAGAATTACCTCCACCAACACCCTTCCAAACTCAACGGGCATGGATGAATTCCAAGGGAAAGTTACTCAAAACATGTCCCTTATGGGTGAACAAGGAAGTTCAAGCTATCTTTACCAATCTGCATTTGCAGATTTTAATGAAGTCTGTTCTATATATTCCATATGCCATATTGTAGCTAGCCTTTGGAGTTTAAAGCTAAAAAAATAAATTTCCTCATTTTTATAAATATGATCTCAATCTCACATTTAATTTTGGCTTTACCAGCTTCCTCTTCATTTGGTTTTAATTGAAATGTAGATAGAAAATACAACTTTGGGGTTGAGAATAATACTTCTAGTTAAAAAGACAAAGGCATCATTGATAGTTAACCAAAGGAATTACTGACAGCTTCTTCTAGATGCTGTTGTGCCACTGAAAAATAATACCAGCATCAGTTTTTTATTCATATCCTTGCAGCACACCACACTTGCAAGCCTTTTTTGGTAGGAATAGATCAGGGTAGGTCTGTTTATGACAATCCAGCTACCAGCAGCTACATCAATACCTGTTCCTGAATCTCTTTGAGATAAACACATTCTCTCTGAAGGTAACTGGGCTGAGCAAACACAGGCTGCCCAGCTGGTAGATGTAGAGGGTCATGAAAAGCAGATGTAGTGAGTTCAGTGAAGCATAGCTGCTTGTACCAGCCCTTAACGTACTTTAAGAAAATGCCTCTTCAGTGGAAAAGCCGTATTGGAAGAGCACAAAAGGGCAAATGATGGGGCATAAAAAATAGGCACTCAGAGTCTATAGAACATCAGTTTACTTCCTGAGATGAGCACTTAGTCTATGTTATAGTGTCTATGTATATGCATAAGAGAAAAATCCGAAACCTGATGAGCAAGTTTATTAATGTTTCTGGTTTTCACATTGCTTAAATGTTGTGTTTGTTTTTCTTTTCAGCTTCAGAAAGTTGAGAACATAAATGTGTTTTTGAAGCACCATTTATGTTTTAAGGGCTTCAAACTGGATCTACCAGTTAAAGTATTGAAGATTTTTATGCAGTGTCAGGTATGGATTTTTTTCAGTGTTGCATGTGGATTTTTAAGTCAAGTTTGACAATTAAAACTGTGTTAATGATTAGTAGTTAATTTGGTCAGAGTCGACATTCTTAATTAATCCATAGGTACAGAAAGAAAAGGAGAAACATATTTGTAGAAATATATCCTCCAGCTCAACCACAAAATACATTAAATTCAGTCAGTTTCTCTATTGATTGCTTGTGTTTCCCAAATAAGGATGAATTACAATTTTAGCTCCTTGATCTCCTGAAGTGATTAAAGTCATTATTCAAAGATGATGATGAAGTATTTATGACTGTGAGGACACCCAGACAAATGAGTCTTCCACTGCCTGATTTAGATCTGTAACACCATCTCTAATTTGACATAAAACCCCAGGGAAAATAAACAGCTAGGTACCGTCAAGGAACACATCAGCAGAAGCACAAATGGATGCTTTGGATTTTTACCCTGAGTCACCAAAGTCAGAGCAGAATTTGTGTGAGCTTCTGTGAGAGCACCATTAAGTCCTCTGTGAAGAAAGAGCCTATTTCAGCTGCTGACTTCAATGGGAGTTGGATTAGGTCTTGATTTATTCTGGAGCTGTGTAGTGCAGATAGAGAGGCAACAATTCCAAAGACATCTGCAAAGCCTAGCAGCTAAATCCAGGACACTTAGAACAGACAGATCCTGAAAAATTGTGGGGACGGAAAGTGGGAAGAGCTTCCTAATTACACTGGAAATGGGTTTCAGTGATGGCAATCTACATTGGAACAACAGGGGAATTTAAAACAGATTTTCTCATATCAAATCCACTTGGTTGATCCATTTCAACATTTCAATAGAAGTAAAATAGCTATGCCCAGGCTGTAAAATGGCCTGGGATGATAAATCTGCTGAGTGTGGTGCTTCTGCCACAGGCTGCTTGCTACAAAGAGGAATGGATGAGGGAACAGGGGAGGTTTAGATTGAATATGAGGAAAAATTTATTTTCTGAAAGGATTACCAAGCCCTGGCCCAAGGTGCCTGGGCAGTGGTGGGGTCACCATCCCCAGAGGGATTTAAAAAAATGTGTAGCTGTAGCACTTGGAGATGTGGTTCAGTGGTGGGCTTGGAAGTATACTGGGTTAATTGCTGGACTCAATGACCCTAAAGATATTTTCCAACTTTTAAAATTCTATGATTCTATAAAATATCTGTACCACATTTCATTACCTGATCACTACATACCATGGAAATCTAATATTGTAGATGTTTTGCTTCCTAATAGTGATAGAACTTAGAGATATAAGTCCAGCTTTTTTGCTGCTATTTTTCTAATCACCTTTCACTGACTGAATTATTTGGATTTCTTTTCTTACCTTACAACAGTCTGTTTTGACAAAATTCATAACCTTGGTAATCTTATCCTCCTCCCATAAATTAAGAATGAGGTTTAGTTCTAGCCATTTCACATGATCAAAAATTTTAAAAATCATGAAAAAAAAAAAATGTATACATGAAAAGGACTAACAATAGCTGAACTTTCTTTAAATTTCTGGCAGCAGACTACATTTCCTACCATTTGCAGTGCCCAGTTTAGGTGTATTCAGTCATCTGGGAAGCTGAGAACAAGGTTACCAGGTTTTTGCTACCCAAAAGTTTTTTCTTTGTTTATTTAAGTACATTTAAGTTCCTTGTTGTTTATCTCGTTCCTGCATGAGGTGCACACACACTATGGAAACTTGAGAGACTACAAAAGCCTTTGAACAGACCCTGAGACACACCTGAGGAGAAGATCAGCAAGTGCCAGCACTTTGATTAAACAGTAAAAATATCTTGAGGTGGAAAGAAATTAACTGAGTCAGGTAAAAGAGGCTATGGTATTTAACTCCTTCTTCATTACTGTGTATGAACTTAATGCCCCAGCTGATGTTCACACAGCAGACATGCTGTCATAGATACAGGAGAATCAGGGAATGGTATGGGTTGGAAGGAACTTTAAATTTCATCTCATTCCAATCCTTTTGCCATAGGCAGGAACAACTTCTACTAACCCAGGTTACTCCAAGCCCCATCCAATCTGGCCTTGGGCACTTCCAGGGATTGGACAGTCACAGATCCTCTGGAAAACCTATATATGTAACACCGTGTGTTACTTTTGGCATTAAGTTACTTCTCCTTATGGATGAGCATATTATATTTAGATATAATGTAGGGAGAAGACAAAATGTAACAAAATACTTACTCTACAAGTAGACCAGAAAACATCTGTAGTACATATAGAAAAGGAGGAATGAGAAAGATGTGAAACCATCAACACAGTATTTATTAATTTCATTACTGTGATAGATGTTCCTACATACAAGGGAAAAAGGAAAAAACATTTTATCTATTGTTCATTTCAGCCTGTCTCCTCTGATAAGATTTGGAAGTTATACCATTCTATGCTGCAGCACTCCTTTAATCTTCCCCTTTGTTAATTCCTCTGTGTCTTATTCTGCAACTGCTTCCTTTATAGGAAACCTTAGTTTTAGCACTGTGACCCATACCTCTGAAGTTAAAATCTTTGAGTTTATCTCTGATTGAATGACTCCTACTGGAAAATTACTCACCTGTCCAGCAGTGTCTAGAATGTCCAAATAGGCTGGTTCATCATCAATTCGGACTTGAGTTTTATAGGCATCCTCTGAAAAACACAGTGCAGCTTGCTTAAGCATATGACTGGCTCAGAGAACGGAAAATGAAACAGCTTTGCTAGTTTGGAGTAGGTTTTTCAAAAGCTCTCCAATCTCACATAACCTTTCTTTATTTCAAAGTCCCTTTTTGAAATCCCATTGTTGCTACTAAACATTAGCAAAAGAGAGTCACTTCTATCACACTACCTCAAAACACAAAAAATTAAATTTTCTTTTCTTTAAAAGGAAATGAAATTTTCCTTTCTTTCATTTCCCTTTCTTTAAACACAGACCCCAGGTGTAATTTAGGACAGAAAGATTCAGAAGTGTTGGGCAGGTGCTGTGCGAAGTGTTTTACTTACCACAATAACACATTCCAAGATAAATTCTAGCAAATAATTTCAGTTTAAAGATTGCCTGTATTATTGGGATGGGCTCCCTGTGGCTAATCAGGGTCCTGGCTCAGGTATGTCAGAGCAATTATTAAAACTTCTGTACATCTCTAGAAAGGCTGAGAACAGATTTTACAAAATAAATTCTGTAATCTGTGTACTCACACTTATCATAAATGCTTGCAGAGGAGGAAACACTATTTTGTGGACCCTTCCCTTAGCTCATGATTTTGTCAACCAAATTTAGAAAAATTAAAACAAAGAAAAGGTGAACTACCATTTGCATAAGCTGTTTACCTCACACTTCAATTTCATTCCCCTCTCAACATTTGTATTTTCTTCATAAGATTAAAAGGCACATAGATACTGGCCCATGTTTATACTTGAAATAGTCTTGGAAATTATCTGTGTTCTTTAATTGAGCAATCATGCAGAACAGTCTGAGTGGCTTTTGTGACTGACACTGTGCTCTGGAAGTGCACTGAGGTGTGAAGACAAGACAAGTGCATTTGTTGTACCTGAGAATTGTTGTTAACCATCATGAGCCTGTGTCTGTGCTTGTCCTGAGAGTCAGTCCTAGCAGAGACCCTCAGCAACAGGCTCTCAATCACTGTTGAAATAATACTGAGATTATTATAATATGGGATTATATGACAGGTAGTTGGAATTCTTGGGATGTTCCAGTTTGTGCCATAATATGTATGTTGTATATGTATACGTAGATGTAGACATATATGTATAAGTATACGCATACGTATATGTATATATGTATAATATAATACAAAAACATGGAAAAATCTGATTTCTACTGGCAGAAGAGAAAAATGAAAGCATTTGGATATAAGTCTGTATAGCCACAACTCAAACCCCTCCTGTCCAGCCAGAGGATTGCTGTCTTTTATACAAAATCACATACAGTATTTTCCCCTGTCTTTTAGGCCTCAATTCATCAAATAGGCACATGACTTTCTTTAAACAAGTACCTTATCCCATTGATATTAAGATGTCCTGGAGGCTTAATAATTGTATGATATACTGCCTTGCTGTGAAAACCAGAGATCTCCAACCACCATATGTTTTTGTTAATCTTTTTTTGAGATTGCTGAATAAGAAAATGTGTGGTAAAGAGGGACCATATAAAATGGTCTGGACTACTTGCAGTTTAAGTAATTTATTATTGCATGACAATGCAACCTACCAGCAGTAGATTTTTATTTTATTTTTTTTTCTTCTTTTTGTTAACCAAATATTAAATGCAAAATAGTAAAATATGTAAAATCAAACATGGTATTTCCCTCACATCAATTGTATTGATACTATTAAGTATTATTAATGTACTTCCACACAGGTGGGTGTCCATATATGTCACATTACTGCATATATAATTAGCATATGACTTCCATAAATTTAGCTTGTACTCTTGGCTCTGCAGCTGGATTCTCTAAAGCCAGTGGTCCTACTTCTTTTTTCACTTAGACCAATATGAATCTTTATAAAGAAGTTTTAAAACAGTCAGTGTGGAGAAAAAATTTCCTACTTAAATTTTACTTGGATAAAAATGAAGCTAGATAAATCCTCTTTTTTTTCTCTTTTCCCCCATGAAAAGGATTTGCAAGTTCAGAGTTATAACTAAAAGGCCCACTAGCCTCTGAATATAAGCCACAGCTCTCAGTAACTGAATGCAAGATATCTGCTCTGCTAAGCTACTCCAGGTTTACCTAGATACAGCATCACTGTCATCAGTAAAGCTTCAACTGTTAAAATCTGGAGCCAGACTATCTTTATAATATTCTTACTTTGCAGACATAAAACTGAATGTATAAAGACATTTTTTTCATTTTCATTTATTTTGCTTTCCCTAACGTCAAAACACAAACTTTTCTAACACAAAGGAGTGCTAGAATCACTGTCCCTTTTTCATTCTTGATACATGTTGATGTCTTCTGTTGGTAGTAGAGAAACATGCTTTGTTATGCTTTGACCAAGTACATAAATCTAAATAGGTTTTTTAGGCATATGCTTTTCACATGTAGTATTTGCTTTTGCCCAAAGAAATGTAGAGATGAAGCAGGAAGCAGATGTTAATTTCCTTTGTAACATTCTCTCTGCCTATGTGCAAAAAAGAGGATAGTAGAGATGATAGAAGAGAAGCTTAAAAATGTCAGTTGGGGTGTGATAAGCAGGGGTGTTTTCATCCTGCATGTAGATGGAAAATAGGTGGGAGTTTTAACTTCTAATTTTCTTCAGGCACACATTTAAGAGAAGTCCTAAAGTGCAGAATTGCCGAAGAAATCACTGTCTTGAACCAACACACCCTCATACCAGAGAACAAATCATAGCACCCACTCATGAGCTCTTGCCTTCTTAATGCTCAAACCCAGTCACTCTTTTGAGAGGCACTGCCTTTCCATTTACCTGAGGATTCACTGATTTCTTGGGCACTGCATTCCTTCCAAGGCAGCAGGCAGAAGAAAAAGGCATAAATTGAAACCCTTGTTTCCCATATCATGTCATAAAGACCAAGAGGAAGAGCTGTACCTCTTACTTCTGATCTACAATTAATGCTTTTAAACTGGGATTTCATCTCAGAAAGTAATGTAAATAGAGGTTTCATCCTCTTTCCAATCTAGTACATGGGCAAACATCTTTATTTTATTCAAATTATGAGGCAGAGGCTTTAACCTGGGAAGTGGTTTCTGGTCAAGAGTTCTATAGTCAAGATCTGTATCTCGGACTCATATTTTTGGTTGATTGGTGGCTATGAGGTTAAGCAGAAATCCTGGTATTTTTACATGTTTCCCAGAGGATTTCAGAAGGGGCTACCATGTGGTTGGTCTTTTTACTCCAGACAGCATGGTACAATTCATGGTCATGGAAGGGGAAGAGAAGTTCTGAGACCTTCCTGTAAAGAGCTCACATGTGGACAGAGAAGAACAGAAGTGAAGATGTTCCACTGAAATGGCATCTAAATATATATGAAACAAAGTAGGAACATCTTCATCAGGAACACTAATAAATTCACGCTGTAATAGCCTCTCTTTAAAAATTATCTGGATTAACAATGGTGTCTGCTGTATTTACACTAATCACAGTGTTTGAGTACAATACACTTTCGTTCATTAACTAACTTATAATATTAATATAATGCTCCCTTTAAAGCTTGATTTGGGGCTGCTAAACCACATATATCTATGCTTTAGATATAAGGAGTAGTATTCTCCTTCAGATATAAGGAGTATACTCCTTCAGATATAAGGAGTAGTATTCAAGGCCAAAAGCCAGCTAATATTTCAGTAAAGCATTAAAAGAACATATAAAATAGATATGAATGCTAATCAAACATCAGGCAATAAATCAGACAATAAGTATACCGTTCATATTAAGCTAAGGATTAGTCTTTTTCTGTGAGGTTAATCATGTCTCAGCTGTTGGTTTGGGTAAAATTCTGCAGAGGAGTAGGTTATTGCATGAATAAACCTGTGAATGGAGTTTACTGTTACTGCTAATTGTGTTTCAAACACTGCCTGCAGGAATGAACATTTTTTAGGGTACCAAAAAGAAAACAAAACTCCCACATCCTTGCTATCGGAACAATGCATGGATATATGAACTGTGCAGTTAAAGATTTTTTTTCCTACATATAATGTTGATTTTTTTTTAAATCTTACTTCCTACAAAGATTAAAAATAAAAATTAAAATAGATACAAAATTATTTTCAGAGGATAATACCGTGAGACGTCAATGAATACTTACTGTTTAATGTATTGCAGGGTTGGACAAAACAAATAAAGATCCAGCTGTTCTCTGAATGGTATTTATTTATTTATTTATAATTTTCTCATCCTTTATTGAATATCTAAATTAAAATAATAAAGGTTCTTGGGAGGGTTTTTTTTTTGTTTGTTTGTTTGTTTGTTTGTTTTAACTTCCTTTTTTTTCATTTTTAATTGTTCTTTGCAGTGTTAGAAAAGCTAACAAAAAATCTTTACATTTTATGTTATCTGGCTTTTTTTTTTTTTTTTTTTTTTATGTTTGTGTAAAATTTTAAAAATTAATGGTTTTTTTCAGATTTTTTTTTTTTTTTTTAATTGGACATCATTCTGGACACAGAAATACAGTAATTGATGCAAGGTTGTGTTATGACCAATTATCTCAGAGAAGCTGAATTCATAAAAAATATATCAAAGTGCATTTTCAGCTATGAGCAGGTATCTGCTTCAAGACAAATAGATTTGAATACTGTTCAGTTTAAAGGGGAGTTGTAATGGGCTTTTCATCTGCATTACAGACATTTTCCAGTCCCTGAAATATAGGTCAGATGCTTCTTTCTTCCATTTGTTAATTCTGCCTCTATGCCTTCTAAATAAAGTCTCTCTTCTTCTCTGTCTTGTACTTGTACAATACCAATTGCAATTAAAAATGATCAGATTCCCATATATAGGTGAGCCAATGATTTTATTTGGCTGAGGAGGTGTCAAGCCAGAAGAAGGAATTCAAGCTCAGTCAGCCACACCTGGGATTCTGCTTCTTGTTCTTCCTGTGTGCCAAAGCAACAGCAGGAGACACAGCTCTTGGTGTGCTTAGATTATCTGCTACAAATGCAATTTAATTTAACAATGCTCCCGGATGTTAGGGATGGTTATGAGTCTTTGGCTGTGTGGATGCTGTTTCTATTTACAGCAAGGAATTTTTAAATGAAAAGACTGGATGAACAGAGACATAAACCACTGTACCAAATACTACACATAAACTCCTCCTCTTTGAGATAAGAATATGCATGTGACAGAAATTACCTATCGAAATACATTGCTATTAAAACCTCCCTTAGCATATAATTATTTTTCTGTACTATGAGTGTTTTACAATTTGGGTGAGTGCTACTATCAGCATTTTGCAGACAAGGACACCAAATGGCAGAGGTTGCCTTCCTATAAGCTCTGCACACATGATAAGCAATGGGTGGTTTAGAGGAGTAGCACTGACAGATTTGACTGATTTTTTATTTTGTATATGTAGATAGAAGTATCCTTTAAAATAATGTAAATAGGGATGATATTAGTACTAGGTTATTAGCTAGGGAATTAAAATATTCCAGTTCCAGCTCTGTTACATCATTATATATTATGTGATTCTTGGGGATGTCCTGTGCAGGGACATCTGTTACCACTTTAGCATCCAACTTGATCCTTTTGGGTCCCTTCCAACTCACCTTATTCTGTGATTCTAACTGCAAGTACTTAGTACTTTTCTTCCCAGGGATGCTGTTTTTTGTTTCTGAGTATTGTGTTTTATGTGCCATTTGTCATTTGTTTAGTTTTGTCATGTCTTTGTCAGATCCTTCAGTTTTCACTCAGTTTCATGTTAACAGCACACGTTGCCTGTTACCAGACTACAAAAGTGATGGTAACAGACAACATTATTCCAGCCAGAAGAATCTTGATGATGGTTCGCAGAAGAGAGAAAAAAAAACCTTCTGCATTCCTAAATCCACAGCTAGAAACACCTCCTTCTGTAACCACGTTTTGAACATACCAGCTGTTTCTATGAAAGTGATGTAGGTGAGTAATGCAGAATTTAATGTAGACATTACTTCTCTGCTAGCCTAGAAAAACCCTATAGTGTAGGCCTTGAGAGAATAAAAATAATCTGAGAAAAAATAAAGCATTTTTCATGTAAAGTGCTTATCGCAAAAGGAATTAATTCATTTATTCATTACTCATTCAGTTACATAATACATACAGAAATCTCTGTCTCTGTGTTTCCATTTTAGCATTCAAATTGCCATAAACATATTTACAGATAATATACCAAACCAAGGCTTTGGCCACATATGTATTCAGAAAATATTCTGTAGTGTTTTCAAATGGCTTTGCTAAATTCAAATACTTATCACTGTCGTAGATTCCATCTCTCCCTAGTTTCAATTGAAAATGTTTCCTTTACTTAACCTTTGTTCCGTGTTATGACATGCTTTTAACTAACTGCTGAGTTCTGTTTTAGAGGTTTCTGTTCCTTCAATGGCACATAAGTATTATCCCTGAGTTCTCAATGGCACAGGTTCCCCAGAGAAGCTGTGGCTGTCCCATCCCTGGAAGTGTTCAAGGGTAGATTGGACGGGGCTTGGAGAAACCGGGCCCAGTTGAAGAGGTCCCTACCCATGGCAGTGGAGTTGGAATGAATGGTTTGAAATCCCTTCCAATGAAAATTATTGTGATTCTGTAGTTCATAATACAATTCATAATTTCAAGGAGAGAAGATGCAAATAAAAACAATTAGAAGCAAACAAACATAGTAATAATTCTATTATCTACATTTGAAAACAAATGAGCAGAATAATTTGTAGTTGATTTTGTCCTAATATAAGAATGGCTAATATCTTCAATGGAATGCTGAAGCAGAACTAGATTATATCCATATCCTCAAACAAATCTCTGCATTTAATCCTAATCTTTGAAAAATTGTGTCTAAATGCTTAGAGAGGGGGACAGTGCATAGAATCATAGAATCACAGAACTGTTCGAATTGGCAGGGACCTAGAAGAATCTTATTCCAACTCCCCTGCCATGGGAAGGGACACCTTCCACAGGACTAAATTTGCTCAAAGCCCTGCCAACCTGTCCTTGAACACTTCCAAGGATGAGGAGTTCAAAATCCCTCTGGGGATCCAGAATTGTAGCATAATGAAAATTTCAATTTAGGCCCAGTAAGTCCCACACAGCCTGACTATTCATTATCAGTAGTTTTTAACAATCCCCTTCATCATACTCTTGTCTGACTTCTTTACCTCAGGCTTTGGCTGCATCTGTTTCCAATAATTCACCCAAAAGCTTCCTCAGCCTAATGGGCATTTCTGTTCAGCTCTCACCTCACCACAGTGCTCTTCTCCTAATGCCATTATGTACCTGTCTTAAAACAGATGCTCTCAAATTAACTTTCTCCCTCTTGTTGGGCTGCCTAATGTTTCAGATCTGTGCTCTTCAGGGCAGGACTAATAACACTGAGCTGCTGAAGCAGCCTGATGGATTTTCAGCTTTGGGTAAGTATATGCCAGCTTTCTTGGCGGTCTGAAATGCACCCAGTGTCTTTAAAATTGGGAAAGGGGTTATCCATTGCACATTCCATCTTCTATTTTTTTTTTTCTTTTTTTTTTTTTTTTCTTTTTCAGTTTTACTACAGATGTGAACAAGAACCTCTTCTTGAATGTCAGCTTGCTGTTTGATTAGTGTGGTGCCCTTTCATTCTTGGCTGAAAAGCCCTGCAAGCAAAAGCAGCTTAATCTCACTTAGTCTATAGTAAGTACAAAAAAGAAAAAAATGGGGAAAAAACCAAACCAAACCAAACCAAACCAAACCAAACCAAACCAAACCAAACCAAACCAACAAACACACAAACAAACAAAAAAAACCCAGCATTATCTGTGCTCTAAAATGATTTGTGATCATAAATGCCAGAGGGAATTGAACTTTGAGCCAGTTAAATTTAGTTTCTCTTCTCCCTTTGAGTTCTCATGATCATGGAGTTTATTAACAGAGCAGTTGAAAAGGGAGCAACAGCCTGCACAGCTTTCAAGAAGAACTAAAATTAAGAATGATTGTGTTGAACAGTTTTGTATGGGAGAGATTTTCTTCTATATGGAGTAATGAACAAGGATTTAAAGCAAAATGTACAATAGAAAATTCATGGTAAGACACTTACTTGTAGACAATGGAGGTAAAAATACAAAATCTCGTTAGCCAGCAAGGCAAACTCAATGCTACTTTGTCTGGTCCTGCAGCACCTTGCACCCAGTCAGATCTCTGTCATCAGGACACAAAGTTTATAAATTACAGCAGGATATGTGAGCACAACAGTATATGTGAGTTTACCCACTCCTGGAAAATATTAGGACCATTAGCAGATTGAAAATTAAGCACAAAAAAAACCACTAATGCAAATATCTCCTTCTGCAGGGACATTGGGTATTTTATTATAAATTGATTTATTAGTTAATTTATTAATTTTACATATATTAATTTTAAATAAGTTTCCACATTTTATTTTCTAGCTGCAGATAAGTGTTTCCCCTCCAAAATAAAATTATTATTAATTAAAGCAAAATGCTTTTTCACAAGGCCACAGAGTGGTTACAAGTTCTGATCAAGGACAAATTTATTTTAAAATTTATATAAATAAGATAAAGTCTAGAAAACAATGCCCCCCTCTTCCTTCATTTCCCCAAACACATGGATAGAGAAGCTCATTCTATTCTTACATAGCAACATATTGTGAAACATAGAATTCTTCTGGGTTGAGTCACCTCCTCTAAATGATAACTTTCTGCTGGGCTACAGCATGGATTTAAATGAAAGACTGACATTGTTGATCTGAATAATTTGGTCCAGTGAAGCGGCTTTTAGTTATGATGCAATTGCTGTAATCAACAAAGCCACAGTTCATTATTTTAATATGCAAATATGCACGTATGAGACTAAATTTGTATTACTTATTTTATAGGACAAAGTTTGTTGCCCAGAAAACTCGCTTCATCAGAATTTGCAGTGCAGTCATCCAAACAGGCTAATTTTACTTGTTAGGTGTCCCCTACCCATGTAAATAAAGTTATTTTTCTCAGGACTAGCTCTTGCAGAGAAATTACTATTTCTCTGCAAAAGTTAGAAATTTTGCAACTTAAGGTTAAAGATAACTCAGACAAACCTTTGCACTTGCTGTTAGGAACTGCTTGCAATGTAGACAATGCTACTAATATTTAATAAAAGCATATCATTACTTTCTCTGCTTCCAGAAAAAATTTAATTTCATTCAAAGGTGTACATGAACAAAGTGAACAAAGTACTCCTGTTTAATCAAAACATGATAATTAAGAAGAGTCCAAGCACCCTTATCTTGGGGAACAAGAATAGCAGGTAGCAATTTCACTACTCTTTCAAGTCCATGCTTGTGCTACTGTGTGGGAGGATCTGACAGCTACGAATTCACTTCTTGTCATTGCAGGGGAAGTAATTAGCAAGTTGGCTGCATCTGTGTTGTTATAAACACGGATGGTGCCTTGGATTTAGTAAGGTGTAGATCACTGCTGGCTTCCATGAAAGAAAGGTTAATGGAAACATTTGTCCTGCAATGAAGAATTTTGAATTGAGTGTGATAAATCATCCACCTCTAGAAAACCGTGGCATGGGTGTCCCTTTCAATTTCAAATATAATTTTTTGAATAATTTTGCTAATCATAATATACAGGATATAGATAAACAGGTTTTCCCTATTCATGGGCTGCAGGTTTCACTTCAGTTCCTTCTGAGTTTGTGATCCTAATGGTAACTACAATCACTGAATGAGGGTTGTGACACCCACAGCAGAACCAGCAGGCTAAGGCCACAGAGTGAATTTGATGTTCACTCCAGATTCAGCTATATAATTCCCAGAACACTGGACATCCTCAACTGACACATAACTGACACGCCACATGACTTTAACCCCAAAAACCTAGGTTTGGGGTTTTTTTTTATTGTATTTCACATTTGGGAGCATTATTCATCTAACTAACATGAGATGCAGATGTTAGGGTGAGATAATCATGCTCTATCACTTTGTATACTTTGCTAATTGGAAACTGCAATATGTGTGTGACCTCACTGTGGACAGCAGTTTTGAGTATAGTATATAAACTCTCCTGGTTTTGATGTCACCATCCAGATGCAGACATTGCTTGCAGCCAAAATCAGTCAGGATCTAAAGGTTCAGAGCTGAATTCCACACAATTCAGTGAAAATGTGCCAGTGAAACTATACCACAAGAGAGCAGAGAAGAACCTAAGAAGAAGATATTGCCCAATTTTCTATTTTTTTGGGTTAATATGGGAGTATAACTGTAGGCCTAAAAGGAAGACTGAAGAGCTGAGCTCTGAGAATATCCTCTTCTGTCAGCAGGAGAATCATGTAAGCTCTTTTGCTGCTTCAAACTACTGGACGGATCAGTCAGAGCCTTGGTGGATCAAAACAAGAGGAAGCAAAGATTTTTCAATGGAGTCAAACCAAAACCAGCATTGCTGAATTGGAGGTCTTCTGCCCTGTACAAAGCTGGTATGAAGAAAAAAATAAGACTGTTTCTTGTAGAACAGACAAGAAAAAAATTATATGATCTCTATTTATATTTTTAAAAGGTTTCTATTCTTGGCTGACTCTTTATACACTCTGTATATAGCAGCTATTATGAAATGATTTTAAGAAAAATGTTTATTATTATTACTATTACTATTTTTATAAAAATATACCACTGAAATGCTTTTGTATCATCACATGTATAAGAAAAGGGTTTTTTTCTCTTTCTTTCTCAATTTTAATCTCTTCTGCTTAAGAATAGCAACCACAAGATCACACTTCTATACAGTTTTTGGTTTTTCTTCTCTCTGTATTTAGCACATACACAATTAATCTCAGGTTTCCAGAAGAAATACAAGAGTAATATACCATATTTTGATCCTCCATTGACCCTTTATTCAGTGAAGAAGAGAAAATAGCTAAGGGAGGAATATATTTTACTTCTAACACTAAGAAAGTTAATGGAATATGGAAATAATAAATATGAACCATTAGCAGCTAAGGGGTATTGGTGATTTTTTGCATGTGACCATGAGAAAAACATAGATCCCTAATGATAGCAAACAGGGTAAACACCTTTCTGTCCTCTTCCAGCCATGGTAAGCACTTGTTGAGTAGATATGTTAGAGAAATAGAATCACAGAATTGTAACACCATCATAGCTGTTCACCAGCTGGATTTAACTCTACTGACCACCACTCCAGGTTTTAGCCAAAATAAACCATCAGCCAGGTTTTAGCCAAAATAAACAGAGACACTGTTTGTTTTCTTAATTTTTAACACAATGGAGAAAGGGAAATTTTATCACTAGCCAGATTATCAATTAAGGTAATTCTGATTAGATAAGTGCCCCACCTGAGAATATAAAGAGCCATGAAAAGTCAAAAGACCATTTAACTAGTTTTCCTCTTTTGGAGATGGACAACCACCCAAGGAATCCCACACAGTGGCACAGGTAATTGTCACTGTTATTTTTAAGGACAGAGATCAACTTGGTAAAGAATTTTGCCTCATGGACTGGTGTCTGAGAGTGAATGCATGAGATGCTTGACTGGGTTTTCATACCTCATCTGTCCCAGACATAAAGCCATTTCTGTTCTCTTTCATTCCCACTAATACCCCCATTTCCACATTATTTGTTTCTACATGATCCCTTTTGACTTTTTGAGCTTTGGGAACTATTTCTTTTTCATCAAAATTATTAAATTCAGTAACCTGGTAGGCAGTTATTCCATGCTGGGATGGCTTAGTTTTCTTTTGGAATACTATTAAATCAACTTGGAAAATTGTACAATGAGTGCCAGAGAGCCTGTGAGCATGGGAAAAGGGCAGAGATGAAGAGTGGGATTTTCTCTTTTTCTTCACAAATAAGATTTAAAATTTGGCTCATTTCATCTCACAAAACTACAGACTGTGTCTGAGTCTCCAGTTTCTGTTCCTAGCAGGTGATAGCTCATATGTCATTCCTTATCCATGCTTTAGGGTAAAGAACAGCTTGAGGTATTAATAGGTACATAGAGACACTAATATCTATGTATATTAATATATTATAATACTAATAGCTTTAGATAGATATCTCTACATGTCCCCTCACACCTGGCAGGCGCGCAGGCTAGCTCAGTTTTGCACTGCGGCAGCGTGGATCTGTCGGGATTACAGGCAGGGCGAGTAACCTCCTCACGGTGGGTTTTTGGTTCCCCACAAAGGTCAGTGGACCTGATGGAGTTGTGACTGCGGCGACGGAAAAAGAGTTGACTCTCTTTAGGCAGGGTAGAAACCAGTTTATTAAGGGGAGTCCAGCAAGGAGCTCCACCTCAGACCACTGCTGCCCAGAGAGAGCAGAGATCAAAGCCTGGCGGCCACTTATAACCAGGCGAGGATCCAGGGGGGGTGACAATGGGTCAGCCAACCAGGGAACACAAGGGTGTAACAGGGGTGTCAACTTCTGAACCATTAACAAATCACAGGAGAGGAGGAGGGGATTCCCCGGGCACCAGCCTACCACTCGACGCCTCTCCTGCATCTTTCCAGAATCCAGGGAAGGGTCTCGAAGTGACAGACAGGGCGACCAAGAGGAGAGGGGAGGATTGACAGGGACAGGTGCAGGGGAGGAATGATTGCCATAAAATGTCTGGTTATATAACTAACTCATAGGGGGGAAACTATTACAGAACACAGGGGGGTTCAGTGGACTGAACCATTACAAAAAATAACTTCTTATAAATCTTACAAAAATAACTTAATAACTTAATAAAACAACTCTTGCACCACTACATCTACACTTGATCTCTACTCTATTTCCTCCTCTGAGACTTCCCAGCAGGGTGAAGCAGGGGCTGTAGCTGTAGCTGCTATCTGGCACTGCTGCACCTGAAGTGAATCTGCCAGTAGAGCTGCTTTGATCAGTTTTCTAAGGGTATGTGAGATGGACACAGACCACTGCATTGCCAAGGCTAAAGTGCAAGCCAAAGTTCTCTTCAAGGTGTTCTGACCAAGACCCAAACTTTGAGGAGGCGTTTGGTGACTTAAGAGGGGAGACGATGACAGGAGATGATGACAGGTACCCTCTGGGGTACCTACTCTCTAAAAAGACACTGACTGCATTTACTTCTCTGATATTGATTGTAATCAGAGATGTTACTAAAAGAAAATTAGTAGATTAATTAGTAGATTAATTTCCCTGGCGTTCAAAAATGTGAACCAAAAAAGAACTGTCACCTGATGAAAACAGCCCTCAAAATAATTCCAGGAGTAAGAAAATCTGAATGTTGGACACTAATATTATGACCAGAGTTTTAGAGGTGATTCCCCTTCAGCACAGACAGAAAAATGAAACCTGTTGCTTTGATCATTTTTTGCATGAAAATACCAGATTGAAAACAACTTAAGACTGAATAGTTGTCTTATGAAAGGAAAGCTCAGAGAAAGAAAGCTTAACATCAGAACAGGTCATGTATCTGAGTAACACTGCATGTTTAGAATAGGACCAGACTATCCCCTTAACAAGGAAAATACTGAAGTTCTCAACAGAAAGAATAAAATTTCATCATGATCTGAGACTTCATCTAAGAGAAACATCTCAGACTGAAATTTTGAGAGATTATCTAACTATCATTAATGTGCACCTTAGAGGGAAAATACTGCCTTTTAAAAAGAAATATCTCAAAGAGAAATGGGATTACTTTTGGTTTTCAAGTCAAATTGTTTCCATGAGAGACAGAAAAATCTGCTGTGATTTTCCAGTCTTCCATCTCTGTACTTTCAAAGAATTTGTATTTCCTTTCACAGTAGGATGAAATAGTAACACCAAGCACAGTTGTTGCCTCCTTGAAATCTGAGCAGTTTGGGCACTTTTGCCAGTCTTAATTTCTCAATGCTACTCCCTACTTTTCTATGCTTGGCCTATTTTTCTCTTAGTATGGAAGAGCCATCACTGCCAGTCACATGACAATGTTCTCCCTTCTTTTGCCACCTTAGCAGGGATTGTGCACAGCAAGTTTCACTTAATTTTCCACTATCAAGACACTCTGAGAGGTATCACAGTGATCTGTGAAGGTCCTTGTTCTGACAAGTTGTCAGAAAAGGCACAACAATTCATCTTCAGGCATCTAGATTTAGAAACCTACAAATTATGTGTCTATATGCAAGGAAGGTAGCTAGTATCTCCTTACTCTGAAGTGTGGCTGCTATCTCATTACCCATACTGGAGCCTTGATGTTTGATATGCTGCTGGGTTTTTTTTTTTTCTGGTTTTCATTCACTGGACTAGAATGGGTCTGGTGATCCATAGATCCACACCCACAGAGAGACAGATATTAGCCATACTTCCATCTACCTGTGGAAGATCTACAGCCTTCTGGGTTGGGATCCTGAGCCAAAGCAGGATTGCAGACCACAGAATATTTCATGGAACACTTTAGGTTGGAAAAGAGCCCTGAAATCACTGAGTCCAACTGTTACCCCTACACTGTCAAGCCCACCACTAACCCATGTCCCCAGGTGCCACACTGACAGGGCTTTTAAATCCCACAGAGATAAGGACTGGTGACTCAACCAGTGCCCTGGCAGCTGGTGCCACTGATTAATACCCTTTCAGGGGAAAATAACCCCCAAAACTTTATAGCCAATGTAAACCTTCTCTGGAGCAAGTTGAGGCCATTTCCTTTTGTCCTGTCCCTTGTTCCCTAGAAGAGCCGACCCTCCCGCTGGCTGCTCCCTCCTGTGCAGAGCCAGAAGGCTCCCCATTGAGCCTCCTTTTCTCCAGGCTAAGCCCCCACATCTCCCTTGGTCACTTCTCATCAAAGTTTTGCTCCAGACTTTTTCCAGCTCTGTTCCCTTCTCTGGACAAGATCCAGAGGATCTCAAATGACTCCCACAAACTGGTATAAATTAAATGAGCAAAGAATTGAATCCCTACTTCCAAATCTCCCTGAATCTCACATAATTGGTACCAAGATACATGATTCATGTGCAGACATGAATTTGGATGCAGGCATAATTTGGATGCCTTAATGTGAACCTTAGTCAAACAGAGTAGCCATAATCTCAGCTCTTTTTTATATTCATAAGGCACAATGCTTTACACCAAAAGTGACTATTAATCTCTTAATAATACAAATAATACCAACAGACAGTGAAATGAAAAATAAAACCACAAGTTTAAGTATGTGGTTCAAATGTGTGCACCAGTTTTCCTTTGACATTCTTCATTTCTTGTTATGAACAAAGATGAATATGGAAAACAAACACAGACAATACTCCTACATCTACATAATCAGTCTGAATACCCTTGAGAGACAGTCCTTGAAGACAAATGGATCATTTTATATGAATTTTTTATCCCATCTCAAGTAAGGCTAATAAATATATGGAGAATGATGAATGAAAGGAAAGGGGGAAAAAAAAAAAAAAAAAAAAAAAAAAAAAAAAAAGGAAAAAAAAAAAAGGAAAATAAAAAGAAAATAAACTATCTTGGGCCTCAAATCCAGTGGTGACATGCATAGTCCAATCTAAATATTTAATGTTCTGTATAAAAAAGAGAATGAGACTTAATTTACGGATGGTCTACACATGCATTAATATTTTATAGAAGAGCAGAAATGTTCTAGAAACTTTTTGTACCCTAAATATAAATGTGAATAGGACATTTTTGGCTAGATGCCTCTCCCCTGTGTGTCCCACCTTTATCTTTAATTTTTAATGAGTTTGTATTTCCCTTTTTCTATCCTTTTTCATTACTCTACCTTCAAAACAATTATAATTTTTGTATCACTGGCTTTTTTTTTTTGGTACACATTATATAAACCTAGAATATTTCCAGCTACTTTTTTTTCTTTTTTTGTCTAAAATTCACCTCCACACTTCCAACATCTTTTTAAAGATGAGTAAATGCATTTTATTTGATGCACTGGTGAATGAACCACTTTGTTAGGAAACCTCATGGAAATTCATGTGCTTAATGCTAGAGTGCTTTCCATCCCACACCCATTTCAATTAAAGTTTGACATTGACACAGCCTTAATGCCCTCAACTGCTCATTTGACACAATCTCATGCAGTGATATCTCAACAAAACAGGAAGCTACTCTCGCATCTCATTTACATTATGTATTCATTTTAAGATTAGTCACATGGTTAATGAGCATCTTGGAGCCTGTCCAGTTTGCTGCTGTATGTCATGCTTCCTTTCCTGACACTCCCTTGCATTAACTCTCTGTGATGTTGCCAAAGACTGTGCAGACTGTAAATTGCTCTCATCCATTTGTTCCAGAAAATTATCGCATCCACTGCAATTTGGAATTTATGCCCATTGTTGACTACAATTAAATATTAAATATGTGCTAAAATAATTTCATTTTCACAAAGTGCTAAGTTCTGATTTTTTCCTACATACAGTCTAATAGCAATTTTACCCTTCTCCTCCCCCTTTACTTACAAAAGCTGTATGTTTCTGTCTCATTTTGAACTGCAATGCTTGTAGCAGTCCTAAAATATGGCCATTATACACATTTGATCTTGAAGTGGCATTAAGCTCAAAGTGACCACATTAAAATTATCAATTCAGGTAACATTTAACTTTTTAATCAATGTTTACCTTATATTTTAAATGAATACTGACATATCTATTTCTCTATTTCTGTCTATGAACACTTATTTATTCTCTGTAAAATGTCTGCAGTTTGAGTTTCTCAAAATCTTATCAGCTTTTCCAATCCAAGACAATTAGATGAAATAAAATAAAGTTTCCTGCAACTGAAGGGAACACTTATTGTACAAATTTATTTTGACAGTTTACCTCTGTTCCACACTGTACAGGTAGTTTATTCCAATAAAATCCTACAGGGAAAAAAAAAAAAAAAAAAAAAAAAAAAAAAAAAAAAAAAAAAAAAAAACCCAGCAAGCATAATAAAAAAATCAAAACAGTAGCACCACCAACAAAACCCAACCAAAAAAACCCCAAACCAAACCAAAAAAACAAACAAAAAAACCTCACAACCAATCAACCAACCAAATACACATCATTTTCCTCCAAATAAATTTATATTGATCTTCTTTAAGAAAATCTTGCACTTTTGTGACATCACATCAATTAAATTCTTCAAAAGTTTAAGTGTTCCTTTCATAAATCATAAGCAGAGAGATATGTAAATAATTCTAAATCTATTTGCATAGCCCTTTCAAGATCAAAATTAACACATTTGAAATATATGTGTCACATACAATCCTATAAACATATGTATCCCATAATAAAGAAACTGAAATATCTTTTTAGCAAAAAATCTGCATCACCTCACAATAGCAGCAGCAGCTTTCTGTAATCAAGGTGCTCTGTAAGAGTTCAGAAATATCAGAATAAAAAATTACAAGTAAAAAGTACCACTATATTCTTATTTCCACTATTGCTAGAGATACAAGTCATTGCAGAAAGAGAAAACTCTGATGCATTGGTAACATAATGGTGAAACACAATGAGAAGGAATGATAGGGAAAATCCATATTGCTGAGGACTCTCACAAAAAAAAACAAAAAGGGAAAAATAACACCCTACATCTTCAAAGCTGCAAGATTATTACTGCACAACGTTTAGGATAAATCCCTGACAGTGTGTTTAGAGGGGAGCAGAACTGGGAAGGGGAAGCATATTTGGCAGCATATTAAAGTGAAAGGAATCAGCATTATCTGATCAGCATCACTAAGCAGTTTTCACCATAGTCTCATGTTGGATTAGATTAAAAACAAAACCAAACCAAACCAAACCAAACAAAAAAAAAAACACCAATTCATCTCCCCTTAAAGCTTATTATTATACCAGTTTATAGATAAAGCATAAAATACAAATAAAAAAAAAAGAGGAAAAGAAAAACCTTCTAAGAGGCTTCAGAAGCCAGCTGCCCATGTGTATGCTACTAGAGAGTAAAGACCAGGCCAGGACATAAAATGTATTCATGATACAAAAAAGAAATTCAGAAGAATTCTTAGTATTCAAAAGATTTCAGATTCTATTAAATGAAACAATGAAACTGAATTAGCAGCCATTTATTTTTAAGTCAAAGCAAAAACTACTGTAGATTCCTAGTTTCAGGATTTTTATGTGTTCCTAACTGATCATGCAAAATGGTTTTGTGGAGCTTTTGTATTTTGTGACTGAATGCGATTTGGCTCTGCTTTCCCATTAAGATATCAACCAGATTATATCATTACTGTGCTCATGTGTTTTGGGAACAGTTTATTGTCCCCTATTCTTACCTAGACGACAAACTATTTCACAGGAATCTACAGAAATGAAAAACAGCTGAATTTGTTATTCCACTTCCATTCCAAGGTTTAAAGTGGACAAAGAAATGTTAAAAATGACAAAGTGATTATCAATATTTTGGTAGCCCCACAGTCATCAACAACTTGCCCTGAAAACTGATAGTGATATACTTCTGGAACTTCAGGGACAATGATGTTGTTTACAAGGGCCCCTTTATTTGTTTTAGGAGAATTAATTACAAAAAGTCCCATCACGTACAAGGAGGTACAGCATCAATTCAGTTAGCACTACGTCTATAAATCTTGGCTAAATTTGCAGAGTTGAGCATCATGGTCACTGCCACCACAATTTCATACCATAGAAAACAGCAACAAAAAAATGCAATAGGTAGTGCTATACCGTAGAAAACAAAGAAAATGTGATACGTAGTGCAAGAACATCAGAAAAAAATAGGTAGGTATTTATTAGATTATTTTCTACATGTAAAGCAAATGAGAGAATCCACCTTATCTTAAACCTCAGCTGGAGAACTGCAGTCTCAATAGTTTGGTTAACACTGGGAATCTGTGAATTATCAATTAAACACAGTATAGAATTTCTTTTCTGGACAATGTTATCCATTCAGTGACCTCCACAGAAACCTCTGTTCCTTAAAAATGCCCAGAAAAATAAACCCCCCAATACCCAGGACTAGATATTTTCTAAGAAGTACACAAAAAAGGTAAAGCTAGTGTGCCCATAGGTTCCATAAACAAGATAACTACTGAGGAACGGAAGAGCTGAAATGTATGGCACAAGGGAAAGACAATAAATTGACATCCAGAGAGATCAGGAATCTCTCAGAGAGAAGAAAAACTATGTTTAATTTTCTGTTTTGTCATTCAGCCAACTTGAATGTAGATTTCATACGTGGCCTGTTTTGTAATTTTTGCATCATCTGCTGCAGGGTTACCATGAGAAACAAAACTCTGATTAGAGAGACTGCTGCTCTAATCTGAGATGATAACTTCCCCATAACACAAAGCATCTCTGTCTACCTCCTCATGACTTTTGAGGAATAACCTTTTCTCTGGTATCTCCTGATATCAAGCATAGTCTTGGAGCTGGGAGTGCTCATTTTGGATCCCCACCCCTCCCCTTTTTTTTTTTTTTTTTTAAGGCTGATGGTCTAAATAGTAAAAATATCCTTACCAGTGGATGTATACCTAAACATAACATTAATTGTGTGAGTTGAGACCAGTAGAGTAAAAGTAATAAAAACAATCTCAGTGCCATAAACTTTTGCAGTGGGCTGTCATTTCAAAATTGTGTTTGTTATTATAGATGTGATAGCAAGTGATTTTTTCTACTTGATTTTTTGGTTTTATGTTCAACTTTAGGGAACCAAACCACAAATTTACCCAAGAAGAAACAAACATAATTAACCCAAAGCTATTCTCTTTTGTTTAGTGTGTGTTTTGGAGCCCAGATATTAATAAGACTTTTTCGGGCTGTCCTCATCATGTTCTGAGAAAGAGAAGTGCTGAAGAGAAAAACTTGTACTTTCAGTTCTGTGTCTAGACAGCTGGGTGAGATGGAATTCAAAAATTCCCTGTTCACTTTTACCCTCTCTCTTCTTTAGTGTTGGTTTTACTGAGTAGAAACACTTTCTCACTTAAGGAGACCTTCATCCTGATCGGGTTCTCTAGGTATTCCTGCAGAACTCAGAATGCATCATAAGCTTTCCTGCTCTTTGTGATTATTTATAATTCATATTGTGGTGGTGTCTAGAGACCAATATGTTAAAATTATGATGAGATACAATATAGGGATAAATACTGATGGCAGGTGAATAGCTAATAATAAATATGGATGTATGTACATAACTTAATGATGTAGATAACTAATAATGTTCCTCTTTTCCAATTAGATTTTTTTTTTTTCCTTCCCTAAGAACAGCACAGGAATTTTTTCCTAAGAACAGCACAGCAATTCCACAATAGTTTTGCCTTCTTTAGAGCTGACACATCCTATTGGTGTTTTTGCAATTTTTTTTAATAGTTATAAAATTACTGCTGACACAAAGAATTTACATTTTTTTTAATTATTAAAATTGCAACCATTTACCAAGAGTTAAAATCCAGGAAATGTGGAATACTGTAGAAATAACAAATAAAACGAAAAGCTGTCTTTGTCTGCTGTGTATAGCAATACTGCAGTTTTATAGAAGTTAAAGGTGAGTTTGAAATATCTGAAAATTTCAAAGAAAACAAACAAAAAAATTTGGCTGAGAGGAATTTTCTCTCTTTTTTTCTCCCAAGCAAATCTTTGTAAATGTGGATGGTTTTAGTGCCTTTTCCACTTATTAGACTCAGATTCTGCCATCTTTTCCTAGTTATAATCAAATATTGCACATGGATAGTGTGTATAAATGAAAGCATAAGTAAAACTAGGTAATAAAGGCACTCTTAAATGAATAAGCATGCAGTTCTGACAGTCACTGAGCATTTAAAGTTTATTTCAGATAAAAAACATGTATTGTAAAAAAGTGCAAAGTAGATATGCATGAATTTCTGTTATTACAAAAGTTTATAAAATAGGTAAAGCCCACAAAGTTAACGAAGTGTGAATACCCAGAGCACAACTCTATTAAATTGAGTAGTTACTTGATGTTCCTAGAGAGGGTCATCTAAGACTTTAATACTGGGAAATAGCACTAAAATAACGACTTAAGGAAACCAGACAAACCAACCCTACTCCAGACTGGAGTTTTCATATTCTTTAGTAATTTTGTTTCATATTCTGCAGTTACAAATGCATGACATTAACAGTTATGGTGCATGAATGCAGAACCCTGTTTTTGAAAGAGATTTTTGTATAAAGAACATCAGGAAGAAGTATTTGTGGTAAGACCATGGCACAACTCAAATGTCATCACAAAATTAAGGTGTAATCTAAAGTTTGCAAAAGGCCCTTGCTTCTGTCTGAGGGCCTTTTAAAGCAGCTTCTCACTATCTCACAGTCTCAATACAGACAGAAAAACTGAAAAGGGATGAAGGGGAGAAAAACTTATCCTCACCTATGGTTGGGTCATGGTAGTCAGGGAAACGATGACTAATGAACTGCATTGTCATTGCTGCGGAGAAAAAAGAGAGAAGGAAGAAAAAATAATTATATCACCACCATTAAATAGAAACAGGCAGAAGAACACACGGATAAGTCACAAATGTGAGTATCATTTTATATTATGAGCACAAAGTTTGTTTTATGCCTACTTCTGCAGCAATGCATTCACTCTACATTGATAACTCAGAACAGATGAATGAAGAAAAATATAAATTCAACCTCTTTATTTGTGTTAATTTCTTAATTTTTAAACTTTACTGTATCAACACTTGCATTAAAATCTTACATGTTTTTAACATTTGGTAAATACTGTTAATCTGATATTGCATACGGATGAAAATTGCCATGACAAAAACATAAAACATCATTTACAAGAATGATTCATAAAGGTTTTCACTATGCTTCAAATTACCACTAGCTGGTGTGCCTAATTTGATTTACAGTGAATTTAGGGATACCAAATTTATTAAACCTGATGCAACAGATGAAGGCTTCCCTTGACCATCCAGAGTTGCTTTCTTCTGAAGACACAGTTTTATGACTGAATATTAACAGTTTTCAGAAATTTTAGTAAAGCTTCATGAGACTTCAGGAAAAATGCATTCTGCCATTTGGAACAAGTGGCAAGCTGGAAGTGAAATTCCAATTTATATAGAAAGACATAAACTTTCAAACCTGTCCAAGATGACATCTGAAATTCATTGGCCTTGAAAAACCATGAAAGTAAACTTGGGTATTCAGTGACTACAGTAACATCATCAGGAATTAGAAGAACATGGGAAGCTGCATTTTCTTTGTGGTTTTTTCCTCATAAGTTTGAATTTCAAATAATTTGAAAAGTAAATGTATCTCCCAAACTGTGATAGTTGTAAATAAAGGCCTTTAAAAATTAAATATGTGAATTCTAATCAAATAGAAGGGAAAAAAGAAGGGTCAAACAGAATTTTAAAAATATTGTTTGATTTTTAAGCCATTTTTTCCGATTTTTTTAGGTTGATAAAGTTCATCTACAGCTACAATATGGATATTTGTTTAAAAAAGTAGTCCACCTGAAACATAAATATCAGTCACAACACATGAAATCCGACATGAGATTTTGCCTCCTGTCTTGCAAATCTCAGCTACATTCAACAACATGCATGACAGGTTGTGTGCAAGATGTGAGACATTTTAAAAATCTGCATATAAATGCAACGACTTTTCAAGCAGTGTTGTTTTATTTTAATGCTTGTCCTTCTCGTATTTTCAAGAAACAGAGGCTAGTGAGATAGCCTGTGTTAATTGATGAGATGATAAAGAGAAGAAGTATTAAACATTCATTATCACGTTAATAAATTATTGCATCTTTAGTGTAGAAAAATATAAATGCTAAGAAGCAGCATTATAAATTCATAGATAACCAGAGAGGGGAACTGTGTAAGAAAAAGTTCATTCAGTCCATATATACTATAGAGTACAGTCACACTCATGTCTTCTGTATCAGATGTTTTTAGATGCATAATTTTTAAGCATTATGAATGTTTGGACACTCGCTTTTATTTCCAGGACAGACACAAATTCATGCCTGATGTGGTCTGCCTCGTTTACTCTTAGAAGCTGAGGCAGCTAGCAGAGATGCTGTTCATATAGTTTATGACTACACATTTCCAGCTTTCTGAGGTCCTGTACCACAAATTAATTAAATTTGCTTCACTACCTGCTACTTTGTTTTGGCAAGGTTTTTTGGGGGGGTTTTGTTTGTTTGTTTGTTTAAATGTAAAAAACATCCCAAACTATTCTACATCTGATCTCATTCTGTTTCCTTTTGGAGCTATGCCTGCATCACAAAATCTGTAATTATATTTGAAACAAAAATTTCTAGAGGACAGGCAGAACTCATAGTAAATGTTTTTCCTCTCGCCTGAGACAGCCATGAGTCAATACATCATTTATATCTTCATCAAATCCACAGGATTCAAGAAGACTGAAATAACTTGAAAGCATCACACTGTATTAAATAACAAGTTTTCTATTGTGGCATGCAAAAGTGGAAGTGTTCCAAAGGAATGTGAATGTAAGGACACAGTTTAGTGGAGGTCTTTGCAGTGCTGGGTAAATATCTGGACCTGATTTTAGAGATCTTGTCCAACCTGAATGATTCTATGTCTGTATGATGGTATATAAAATGAATCTAGAGAGGTACAGAATTTGAGAAAGGTGTCAAAAGAAGCACTCAAACTAATGAAGTGAGAACGGCTTACATTCATCTCCTTGGGAAAATGATGATTAAAATTTCCCTTCTCCATATATCTTGTCCCACAGTTTCTTCCCTGACAGCCTTTGCCACAGGCTCCCCCTAATCACCAGGGGAAGGAACTTGTTTGGCCTCTTCAGTCTTTGTTACCTCTCACACGGGGATTTAGCCCTCTCACAGGAGCTGGGTACAGAAGGAGTTGAGGTACACTGATCTTTTTAATCACGGAATTACAGTGCAAGATAAGGAAATTGGTGTATAAGTAGTGGGAATTGCAATCCATGTTCCTCTGTGTGTTTCTTAAGATAAGAACTTCCCTTTTCTGATATACCCAAGTTCATATTAATGCAGAAAGTATTTTCAGAGAAGGCATACCTGGTCACTTAATCTAAGGGAAAAGAATAACTGAATTGTGGATACAAAAAAAAAAAAAAGTTCCTTTTACCAGGAGAACGAAGAACAAAGATGTCTCCGAACATCTGATGTGCAACAGCAGCTTTGTCCAGCTTTACTAGATATTCCACAGACTTGGCTGCTGGCTGTGCAGAAATTAGTTCTGAATGATGGCTGAAAGTTGATGGAGTGCTTCCCAGAGAAAAAGGACCTTCAATCACCACTGGCATGAAACCATGTAGCTCAGCACGAGCCTCGGGAATTAGACCTGCCTAAAACCAATCCTATCTGGGCTCCCCAGCAGGACACCTGCCTCAGCTGGAATATGCTTGCCTCTTCATTACTACTAACATCAGCTCAAAAGTAGTTTTCAAGAGTGAATTAATTTTGAAAACTAACACAAAAATTATATAGGTATTTCATGCTGTGTATTGAAAATATTCTTCTTGGTCTCATGGTTTTCCCCATCCATTACCTTTTTCTTTCCATATAAATTAACACTCACACCTAACAAATTCAAACTGTCATTGAATGCTATTGTGACTTTTTTCCCTTTGGAAATCCAAATTATACTACACCAAATTTTTACAGGTCTATAAATTAGGAACCCTTGACTTAGATATATGCCACACACAAAGCACAAAATGTGGCTTTAAAGCAGGATATGAAAATAAAATAAATTAATAAGACTGATGCCTGAATAAATACATATATATGTGAAAACTATGTGAAAACAATGTCAGTTAGGACATGGTTAAATAAACCAAATAAAACCAAGCAAAACCCTTTTAATCCATAGTAGACATTGTGAAACATTTTGAATTGCAAGTTGTCTGAAAATTTTTAATGAATATTTTATGACACTGTGACGATCATTTCATTTAAATGGGACATGTACATCACACAGCAGCTATGATAAGTAAAAGGATCATTGTTTCAGATGAATAGCATCTTCATTATCTCCATCTGTGGCTAAGTAAATGCAGGTGGCCCCAGCTGAGCAAATGTAAGCCTGACACGCATGAGTAACTATGCAACTTTAAAGTTCTCATGTCTTTTTAAAACAAGAAAGGGGTTCAGATCTTCCAGAACAAATCCTTCAGATTAATTTTTTTTACAAACATGCTTATCTAATGTTCATTAACTGTCTAAAAAGCTGTACATTATACCTATGCTGGCATAGAAATATATATGCTTTCTCTGAATAATAAACTTAGTCCTGTCTTCAACTTTCAATATAATTCTAAATCCCCCTTAGAATTATTTTATTAACCACTGAGTAGAAAATGTCTTACTTATAAAAATACTGAGGTCACATATTTATTCTGAAGCATGCTTTTGACCAGTACACTGATACTAAATTTCCTCTAAAGAAAGCAGTAATCTTAAAAATATATATGTATGAGTGGGTTCACAAGCCAATAGGAAAAATATTTTGATACTCCTACAACTGTGAGAGCAGATAGAATAGAATACCACTCTGCTTCTAATTTGTTACAAATTTTATTTATACCAACAACTTTGAAAGCAGTCCTAGATCTGTTTTTTAAGGTTGGAGAGTACATTGCAAGTTTACACAATATTTATTATGCTAATAGCATCCCTGATGTGAATATCTCATCCTGAGCTTCCTACCCCTCTTTATTCACCCAAGGGTTTCCACATATTCTCTTCCACACTCTCTTAGGTGATGGTGTGATAATAAATCTCTTTCCAACAATATCTTTACCCTCATCACAAAATCCTACCCTTTAAACACTCTAACAAAATTACCACAGTAGTTGAAACTCAGAAACCAGTGATTCCATAGGTTTGATTCACATAATTTTAATTTTGATCAACGCTTCCAGTGGATCCTTAACTCATGTTTTTTATAAACATTGAGGTTTCAATGAGACTAACCTACTCTGCTTAGCTTGTGTGACTTGACACTGGCAAAGTCAGTGGATTTGAGGATTAGTTCATGAAGTTCATGAGAAAAGAAGATATTAGAATAGAGAAGGTGTCAAAGAAAGTACAGAGTCTGAAAATGAAAAGTGCTCAATAGGAAGAGACATTGCCATGGAAAAAGAAGAGATAAATATGTTTAATTTTAGCATGCAACCTTGCCTCTGTCTATATGTAACATTAAATAATTTTCTAAAACATGGTCAGGGAATACTGAAAATATCAGATTTTATCAATTAATAAAGTATTTGCATGCTGATAAATATATACAAATTATATTGTATCAAAATTAGACTATTTCAATCACTAGTCAAGCACTATATTGCAACTAAAAATATTATATTTATTTCTGAAATACTACAGAGTTTGAACAGTTCTGGTTCTTCTGGTGGCTTCATGCCCACAAGACCTTAGGAGTCATTCTCTAAGATGTGTAGTCTTTTCAAAAGTTCATGCCTGAAGACTGGATTGTATACTTCTATTTTGTTAGCTTGGAAAAATTACAAACATCCGTATAACTAACTATGAAATTTTAGACTGGCACATCAGATAAACCGTCATTTGCTGTTATTCCTCTGCCTATTGAATCTTAGCCAACAGACACCACATGTGAAGTTCAACAAGGGCAAATTCTGGATTCTGTACCTGTGATGGGGCAACCCCGGATGTAGGACAGACTGAGCAATGGGATGTTGGAAGGCAGTGCCAGGGAAAGGGACCTGGGGCTCCTGGTCAGTGGCAGGTTGAACACGAGCCAGCAGTGCCCTGGCAGCAGGTGGGCCAACCCTGTCCTGGGGTGCATCAGGCCCAGCATGGCCAGCGGGGCAAGGCAGGGGATTGTCCTGCTCTGCTCTGAGCTGGGACAGCTTCATCTCGAATACTGTGAGCAGTTTGGGGTGCCTCAATATAAGAAAGGTCTTAAGCCATTAGAGAGTGTCCAAAGGAGGGCTGTGAGGATGGTGAAGGTCCTTGAGGGGAAGCCGTGTGAGGAGTGGCTGAGGGCACTGGGTCTGTTCAGCTGGAGAAGAGGAGACGGAGGAGAGACCTCAGTGCAGTTACAGATTCCTTGTGAGGGAAGAGGAGGGGCATGCACTGGTCTCTGCTCTGTGGTGACAGCGACAGGACCCCAGGGAATGGGCTGGAGTTGTGTCAGGGGAGGTTTATATTAGATATCAGGAAAAGATTTTCCCCACAGGGGGTGTCTGGGCACTGGGACAGGCAGGAGCCAGAGAATGGCCACAGCACCAATCACAACAGAGTTCCAGGAGTGTTTGGATAATACTCTCAGTGGGTGGGATTGTTGGGGATGGTCCTGTGCAGGACAAAGTTGGATTTAAAGACCCTTGTGGGTTCCTTCCAACTCCGAACACATTTTCACCCTGCTATTTTGTGACTAGTAGGAGGTGAGGATGGGTTTGTTTTTGGTTCTGTTTTCTTTTTTTCAAAAATCTAATGAGCTCTATGAACTGCATTAACACTCGCAGCTACTTTGAGTGGTTGGGGATACCAGTAATTATGAAGCATATTAGGAGAAGGAAAAAAAAAAACAATATTCTCCAAATGCAATCTGAGAAATATTTGTGTTCAATTTCTTCAAGTTTAATAACTCAAGATAAGAAAGAATGAGAAAAGGAAAAAGTACTAAAATTAAACAAATAATTTTACTATGAAACAAATGAAAAATATTAGCTATGAACTAATTTAGGTTATGGACAAGAAAATATTTTTATACATTATATGAGGGTTGTTCTTGAACAAGATTCAAACATGAAAAATAGAAAAAACCTTCTTTTTTTAAAAGAGATTTTCAGTGAAATTATTGAATCTGTGAAATGTTACATTCGTTTGGAGATTTTCCCCCTGTATTCTCAGTTTTAGGTAAGAAAAATGTTAATAAAATGTGTGACATTTTAATAAGGATAACATCTATAATCAGATACACAACTAATACCAGTTCTGGAAATGAAAGGATGGTTTCCTAAAATAATACATTCTTTAGATCACAAAAACTTTACAAAGCGTTTTGCTTTCCAGGAAGAAATTTTGATATGGAAAGCATTGTTTTGTCAAACTCAAGGATAATTTAAATGGCCCTAGATTTATGATCTTCTTGGGGTGAGAGAGTTAGTGGGAGAACCTGAGAAAGTTTCATATACAATTCATGAAGCACAGCCAGCTCATCTGCAGCCTTGTGGTTTTGAACAAAATATGTTGCATTTCTGAGATTGTTTTCCTACAATTTCCTAAGAAAACTTTTCTCTATCAGATAGGTGTTAGTTTTCTAAAGGACTACCTGATTGGAGCATGTAAGATATTTCCTTTGGTTTTATTTTTATTTATTTTATATACACTATGTAGATTACAGTATGTTTTAGAATAAATAACTGATAGGTTTAGTCACCTGAACAAAACAAAGGGAATGGTGGGGTCTGAGGAACATTTATTTGGGTCAAAAAGGTGTATGAGAAGAAGAGTGATGTCTAATGTAAGGTATTTTTTACTATACTTCATGAAATTCAAAGAGTAAAAGGCAGGTACCTAGAGAGAGAGGACAAACTGTCTAGCAATATGGTATTTTTGCACATTGATTATAGTTATTTGTCTGACTGCCCCATGACACAGTAAATGGCAAAGTGTATAGCTAGATTAAAAACCTTGATGTTTTAAAACTGCTTGCAGTATCTTCATGCTTCCAGAGGATGGGAGGATTTCTAAGCAGAAGTTTTAATGTCTTTTACTTTGTTCTTCCCCAAATACCATTACAGACTAGATGCACTGACAGGAGATCAGCCTAAAGACCTTTGTTATGGACCAATACAGCCATTTTGTCCATTGTAATATCCTTGAAGGAACTGGCCAAAAGCTTTACCACTTGTTTCAGGAGTGAATTCTGAAAGATCTGTGAGCTACAATTATTAATTTTTTAGGTGTTACAACGTATTAATTACTGAGCATTAGCTCTGAAATGAAGACAAACAGATTTTTTTTTTTTTTCTTTTTCTGTGTTAAACACATTCTGGTGTACTAAAAAAATACAGAAGTCTTCTGTAACACAACCTCCTACGTGGGCTGGGATGCTGATACAGCCTTGGGGGTTTTTTTGTTTGGGTTTTTTTGTTTGTTTGTCTGGAGGTTGGGGTTTTTTTGGTGGTTTTTTTTTTTTTGTGTGTTTTGTTGTTGTTGTTGTTGTTGTTTTGTTTTTTTGTTTGTTTGTTTTTTCTTTTTTTTTCTTTTCTTTTTCTTTGTTTTGGTTTGTTTTTTTTTTTTTTTCTTCTAAATTGGTGTTTTGGTCACCTATGGAAGCTGAAGTACACTGAAAATATCAGACACCAGAAAGAAATAGTCTTAAAATCAAATGTCTTTTAAATTAAATCCATATTATTATAGTGAAAATTAAACACACAAAACCCCATGAAACTTTTAAACAGAAAATCAAGTTCCTAAGGCACCTGGAGCAGAAACAGAGAACTCTTCCTTATCCACTGTAACCCTTACCACTGTAAAGTAAGAGCAGACTGTAATCAAAATATGTTGAGGTGGAGTTAGTGGTGACAGAGAAAGGAAGATGCTTTCTTTGGAAAGTATTCAGTTTTATAATCACTCCTCTTGCATCAGAATGAAACAAAGGACTCAATGCAGAAACCTTTATGTTGAGATAATGTGTTCCCTAATGTGAAAAGTGCTAAGAATAAAAATAAAGAATTAGGAAGAAGGTGAGTGGAAAGAAAAGGTAGAAAACCATCTTTTGTTTTGGATGATCTTGAATGAAATAAAAATCACTAATCATAGAGCAGTTTTCACCCTGGTCTTTCCTATAATCATTAGATATAGAGGTAAGAGTTCTCATTATTTTCCTTTAAGGTGTCATTAGAGGAAAAATTACAAACTAGGTAGTGGTTACAGTTTTCCAGCATGGACTGAAGTATGAACAGAGAAATTGTGCAAAAAATTCATCCTAAACATGAGAAACTTGTAGGAAAATGCTGTTCTGGAAAATTGCTCTCAGGGCAAAAAAGCTCCATGTCTTCTGAATCAGCACATTCTAGTGATAAATGGCTGTACTGACGACTTCTAACTACCATTAATATCTACATCCAGACTCTCTTGCAGGTCAGAAGGCAGAACACACTGCGTTGTAAAATTTGTGTTAAAAATTCCATTTAGCGGTTAAGTAAACAAGGAAGTAGGTAAGAGTTGCGTTTATTGTCCACATAAGAGACATCGTCATAATGTTATACAAATTAACAATAATGATAAAGTAGATTGCTACCACTTACAAACCATTTCCTCTTCAGTGTATCTCTTGATTCCTTCCCAAAAATTCTCCCACAAAAATAATGAACATTCCCTACTCCGCTTAGCTTGTGTGACTTGACAAGATGCCTTAATAAACAGAAATTACTGCTGGTAAATGCTACCATTAGTGCATTTTCCCAGGGTGTTTCTTCCATCAAGTTAAAATCAGAGACAAAACTTAATGTGTCTTCTACTGTTCTTAAGTTAGCAAATCCAATGTCGACTTAAGCCTTCCATCAGTGAGTAATCCAAAATATAATGGTGTAAGTAGGTTTTAAAGCAGGCTCCGGGATGATGTGATTTTTAAAACAGAATACAATAAATAAAGCTAGAAAGAATCAATTTTAACATCTTATTTCAGAGAAGAATAGAGCTGATCTTGAACCACTGCAGATAGACACGTTTCAATTAAAGTCAATGATTAAATTTCATTTTTACAAAGTGAGTACGGCAAACAAGAGAAATATAGGGTCATTCATGATATAAATGGGTTCTGCTTGCTGCTACCAGCCTCAAGTATCATTATTCACTAAAAAAAAAAAAAAACCAAAAAAACAAACCCAAAAACACTTTCAGAAAAGGATAAAGTAATTTCATTCAATGGGGGAAAAAAAATGCTGAGCAACTATATCTATTTCTCTTCCATTCTTTTTTTAACTGTTGACATGTTTCCCTGTAATGATAACTTGAGATGCTCAGGCTTGGTTTGCTGCTGTTTCAGGTAGCAGCAAATTGGGGTTGTTTGCAGGTTTCCTAACATAAATTAGTGGTTAGCTCCTGTGGTACCTTCTATGTGAAATTACACCCCGTACATCAAGCAGTGAGGAATTGGCAATGACAGCAGCTGTATTTTCTTGTGAGTGGGAGAGAGTAGCTGCTGTTCTGTAATGTGGTACCAACTTCTCTGTACATCAAACCTATGGCCTGGAAAATTGATGATCCATCAAAGAGGAAGACACAACTCTTCTATTTAAATCCTCACAGAAATCTTATTCAGGGTTAAAACAGAAATGAGTTTTTTATTCATTCTTTCCTTTCCAGTGACAGGTTTTCTCAAGGTATCAGTTATAGTGAATTGAGTATAACATCTAGATTCACAGATACTGTTGGCAACTAATTCCCTTTAACTAAACAGGCTTGAGGTGCTTATCTGCCCATGGTGATCTGAACTATAACCTTTTGTGCCTCACACAAACACTCAGATGTCTTTTTTGAAAGTTTATAGAACCACGGAATCATTTAGGTTGGAAAGGACCTCCAAGTTCAACCATTTACCCAGCACTGCCAAGACCACTACTAATCTTTGTCCCCAGGTGCCACATCTGCATGGCTTCTAAATCCCTACAGGGATGAGGACACCAACACTGCCATGGCAGCATGTGTAAATCTTTTAGTAAAGAAATTTTTCCCTAATATTAAATCTAAGCCTTCTCTGGCACACCTTCAGGCCATTTCTTCTTGTCTTGCCACTTGTTACCTGGGAGAGGATGTTGACCTCCATTGGGTTCCAACCTCTTCTCATGGCATTTGTAGAGAGTGATGAGTGCTGTTGATGATTTAAGTTATGATCTTGTTTCCTGCTGCTGCTATAACTTCCATTGAAATGAAAATACTTCACTGTGAGAAAATTGGTTTAGATGAAATTTGAGACAGGAAACTATACTAAATTGACACAAATAACTCATTTAGATTGATGGCATCAACATTTTTGAAAGTGTGGAATTGATTTACTAAGACCATTGTTATATATTTTATAATAAATTACATAAATTTACCCTTCTATAAATTAACTTGGTTCATAGATAATTAATTATTGCATTTTTTTTTCCATTTCTGTTTATTAAGGTAGCTTAATATACTGTTATTTCTTTTTCAATGAAAACATAAACAAAATCTAAAGTATTGTATTTTTCTTAGAAAATTTTCTCATCCTTCCTTTCAATATCAGACACATTTTTTTTCTGTTAATAACCATGGTGGTCAAAGTCCTAAGTCAGAAAACTGACTCCAGAATATTGCTAAAATCTCAATAAATATTTCAATTCACCAAAAGCATTTGATTATTCCCAGAATGTTGTCCTCTGCAATTTGTTTCCTACTCATATATTTCAATTTATGTTTCTCTGAGTGGAGCTATTTATCTCAGTGGAGCTAGATACCACACCATTTGCATTATATGAGTGAAGAAGTGTTCCTCACTGCTGGGGTGGCTTTGCACTCAACACATTTTCCTTGTCATATCTCATGTTTTCTCTCTCAGCTAATTAAGCAACACTTCACAACAAAGTCAACCCTGCCACATTAACTCTTAACACCAACATGAGTTCTTAATATCTTTGCTACTGCACTGAAAGCATTTCTCTAAGATTAGGGAAGGGGCAGGCTCCTCAGTTGATCCCCCCTGCATCTACACACGAACACACCCAAATCTAAAAGCCTGGAAATTATGAACTTGTAGAGGTTTCATGTTCACCAAATTCTGCTTGCCAAATTCAGTGCAGTGGTCCCAAGGTTTACCCTCTTTTTGTGGGAGAGGATCAGGAGGAGCAAAGCAGGCCCAAGATTAAAAAATAAACTGTTTTATTAACACATACTAAAAGAATGGAAAAGTTGAAAAAAAAAATAAAATGAAACTTCAAAACACTCCTTCCTTCCCTTAACAAACTGTTAGCTTTCTTACAAACAATACAGAGAGACACAACCTGTGATTTTCAGTCAGTTTCACCATTTAAACATAATCTTTCATCACTTTGGGAGAGGAGTCTCTCTAGAGTCCTATGGGGACATTCACCACAAGACAAAAACAGTCTGGTGGCTCCCAGCCTTTCCCCTGGATACTCATGGGCCTCTCAGCGTATCTGGGGTACTGTCTGAGGAATGCTTCTTCGAGTATAAAACAAGGATTCTCTCCTTCTATCTCTAAAATTGTCTCTATCTCAAAAGAAATAGATACTTCCTTTTATCCCAGGAGCTGATGGCTTCAAATCACTTTCTCTCTAAAATCACCTTTGTCTCAAAGGCTGAGATCTCCTTTTACCCCAGGAGCGAGGAGCTTTAAGTTTCCCATCTAAATATCAATCATATTAATCCTCAGCTTTGACTAGAACCAACATATCCCCAAATAACCTCAAGATGTTAAAAGAAACAGTCCATTTCTAGTTTACCCCAGAGAAGTCTGGTTAAAAATGTCCACATCCTCAATCCCTCCTTCCAATAATCTGTATCAGTTCTTTCACTCTTGCTCCACTGACTTCGTGCTGTGCCTTTTCTACGTCCACTCTGTCTCTGTCTTCTCTCTCACAGAGAAGGGTCAGGCCTTGGAAGCTGCACGTGGCCAGGAAAGGATTAAATCTGCCCAGGCCTGCAGTGTCCATGTGATTTCTGCAGGACAGCAGTCTCTCCCCCACGCACCTCAGATCTGCCGGTTTCCTCACTCCACTCTTTTCCTCTCCTCCTGGAAATCCCCGGAGGAGGTGAGGGGGAGAGCTCTGCCCACCCCTCGGTGGCCATCGGGACAGCCTCGGCCCAACCGGGCCCATGGCCGCTACCAGGGGCCCGGCGGAGAGCCCTCCCTGCTCCGGGGAGGTTTTTTTTCAAAGTAGTTGATGTTAAGCTGCAACCTCTCCTCGCCGGCCAGGAGCCGATGGAGCCCGGCCAGGCCTCGGGCCAGCTCCCCACAAAAGCGGGAGGGGGGAAGCGGCAAACCCAACTCGGTGTTTTCTGTTCCGCTGGCTAGGAGGAAAAAAAGGGGTAGCCTTCCCAAAATGAGGTTTTGGGTACTTCCCAAAGTCTCATTCAACATTCTTAGTGGTCAAAGCAGATGCCAATATCCCAAACTGGCTTCTGATAGGTCCTTGTCCTTTCTAAAACAATTTTCAAGGTCCTGACAGGGTAACACTCTCCACTCGTCTTTAACTAAAACCCAAACTGTGTTAACCCATGACAAAAAACAAATCAAACCATTGAGAAAGCCTGGAAATGAGAAAATGAGATCTTCAGGATGGAGAAGAAGTTCTGTGTTGTAACTTAGAATATGGTTATGCAGGGAAAATGAAAATTCCAATAGTCATGGAATCAGAGAAAAATTTGGGCTTAAAGGGAGTTCAAAAACCAACCCCCTTTCATTGGCAGGGGCACCTACCACTAGGCCAGGCATTTCAAAATCCCATCAAAGCTAGCCCTGAAATTTTAAACATGCTTTAACAGACTTCCTACAGTTCTAAACAGTAGCTTTAACATTTTAAGGATATGGCAAGGAATGTAGTATCTGTTAATGGAGTTAATTGGGAAGAAGAGAGTTTCCAGATCCAGAAAAAAATAGGTAATTTGGAAACAAACCATTGGGAAATAATGAGCTGTTTCAGAGGATAACACAGACCCTTACGCTTTCTGTTATTTTCACTTTACATAGTAATCACAGAAAAACTCCTGAGAACTTTTATGAGATTGTATAAATCTGGGGAGACGTGTTTTGAGTTTTTGACTCTTGTACCAGCTCTCTATCCTTTGATTATCACCAGCATCTTTTCTGCCTCATTTTCCAAACCTGCAAGAGAATCAAGGTAACACCAATATGGACTGGAAGATTTACACATAAAGGTTTACACACTGGAAGGTTTGCCACATAAGATTTGGCTGTGAATGCATTCTCTAACTGTTCAGCTGAAAACCAGTCTGTAAAACCATGAAATTTCTAAGGAAAAACCAAACCAGCCCCTTCAACATTAAATTATGTGGGTGAAAGGAGACAGTAGGCATGAGATCAAGCATTTTGTATGAGACATTCAATATCAAAAGACTAAAAAGTACAGGGATGAAAAAGTGAAATGAGGCCTCTCATTCTCTTCCTGCTCTCTCAGTACAAACTTGACTGGAAGTTGACATCTGCCAAAAGCACATTTGTACTCCTTGACACATGTACATTCTACATTATGGTGATATATTGACAGCAGGCACAGTTGCGAGACATGTTTGGGGGTGAAAGGTAGCACTTCAGGCACTAAAAGAGGTGATTTATTACAGCACTAGTGTGCCACTGAAAAGGTCAAAAAGCTGCAAAACATATACAAAAGTTCTAGAGGGTTGATTGTAATTTCACAGAGAAAACCTGCATTATCCTATTCAGTCTTGTATTTTCACTGTGAATAAGAAATGTTAAAGCTCTCAATACCAGCAACATGGAAAGACTTGTCAATGTTGTTGTTGTGGGATTTTGTTGTTGTTTGTTTGTTTGTGGTGTTTTTTTTTTTTTCCCCTACAGCTCAAAAACTCATAACTCATGACCCAGGAACACTTAGGCCCCAGAATCTGGTGTTTCAGTCTTTCATTCTTCTGGGGTAAACTCACTTATGTGTATTTTGTAATGCACTCTCTGCCCTTGCTGTCATTTATTCTGGTTTGAACCAGCTGTCTCAGGGGTTTATGGTGCTATGTATGACCTTCGCTTGATGGCTGACAGAAGCCCTATTTGGGGACCCTAGACCTCTCCATGAAAAACAGCAGTAGGTAAAAAATCCCAGCCAAACCACAGATTGACATACCAAACTGAAACTGCCTTCCAAATCTTCCCATTTTCCCAAAATAAACACAGTTATTCTCAGGATTTTTGAAATTTAATTGGGAACACAATATATTGGAGTGACATAGGTGAATAAAAATGTTTTTGAATTTTGAAAAAAAACATCCTTAGAATCAAAATTAACTTCTGATTCAAAAAAGACCATAAAAGACAGATATATGTAGCCATTTCTGGATTTTCCTAATTACTGTGAGAACTTGTTCTATAGTCACATCTCCTTAACAAAAATAATTTTGCCACAGGGTCAGGAGATTTACTTAATCTGCTCCATCATTGAACTAGGATTTATGTTTTCCCAGTCTCTACAGTAATTGTAACACAATTTTTTTCTTGGTGGTGCAGAGGCATCATAACTCTGTGTCCTAGGTTACAATGTAAGATGTGCCCAAAGTATGTATTTTATCACCATCTACATGAGCTGTTGAAACTAGGTTGGGCAGTGTTTCCCTTGCCCCCTCCCTCCAGACTATCTTCTGTTAATGGCCCATCAATGCCCCGCTGCATGACTCATAGGTAACTCCCTCCGGGAGCTATCTCTGGTTAATGGGCAATCAAGGACCCATTGCAAGACTGATAAAATGAGATCAGCCCATTGTGAGATGCTCCGCCCAGGGGGAGGAGCCAAGAATTCCCACCTGGATATAATCTGGGATTTGGGACAGCACAGGCAGCCTTACCCACTGGACTCCCAGAGGACAAGAGCTACCAGACCTTTCTGTGGGAACACTGCTTCAACAAGACCACTTCATCTGGACTGCTACCACCACAGTTTCAGGTTGTATTCTGACTCTGTCAGTGATCTTTTGTACTATTGCATGTGTTTTATTTTATTTTACCTTTTTTTCCCCTCTCCTATTAAATTGTTATTTCTGACTTGGAGTCTCTTGATGGTTTTGCCTTCAAGCCAGCACACTCAGCCCCCCCAAAATCTTGATTTAGCAGCTGAAAACCACAGAGAAACTTTTTTAAGATCCTGGTAAGCTTATGACTGCCTTAAACACAAGAAACCCCATATATCTTTAAGTTACTATAACTGGAAATGTTCCCTTAAGTATATAAAAAAGAAAGGACTTAGGAATACTTTTAGGGGCTCAGTGAGTAAGATGATATTGAAGTACTCTGCATGCTAACAGTATGATGATGTTCTGGTGTGCTGATTCAGAAATGACTCAGCTCAGTTACCAGAAAAGGGGAGAATCAGATCATTTTCAAAGGTGCAGTGATATTCATGTGACAGAATGACTCATCTATCATCAGTGTTTTAATCAGCAAAGTCTTTGGCTGAATGGCAAGTATTTATAACCGGAAAATAAAGTCACTCAATCAAAAGGAAGTAAGCAAAATCCTGGGTATTAAGCCTGGTTTCTAACATCCAACTATGAGGTCATTTCATTCCATAACCTGAACACCATTTTAGTGCTAGTATCTGTCCATATCCAATCCACTGAACAGTGCTTTTTGCATTTCTCTCTGGTTTTGATTCAGGAATATATATTGTGCAGGACTCACCTAAGTGCAGAGTGAATAAACTCTGTCCATTTTCTTATGAAAATATTTTTTTCTTCTGCAATATGTCTTCCACTATAGGGTTTACTTCAGTTTTACGTGGCACACATGATCGGGTTTGGAACCTTTTTCTTTGAGAGATCCTTGCATAAAAGTTTTTAAGGACATAAACAAAGATACATAGATACTGTATACATAAACAAAGGTACTGGGAGTTTCTCCATTGATATTAGCTGACATTTCATCTAAGTTTTTACTTGTGCAATACGCTTTACACAATGTCCTTCAGCAGGATAATTTAAATGTCTTCCATAAGAAACCATACTGAGTGAATTTGTATCTCTGAGATAAGTGGCAAACCTTTGTATTTATGCCAAAATTTCTGTTATATCTACATTTAACTGTGGTTATTTGCCTTTGTTTTGCAAATGAATATGCGTACTTATAACTTTTCTTTGGTGCATGTATAATTTCCTGTCTCAAAATTTTGATCGCTTTCTAAAGATGAAAATAAAGAAGAAATATTAAATATAACTTTCTGTTTGATTTTTTTTTTTTTTAGGAAAAAATATATATTCAGCTCCTGATTAATTTTTAAATTGAAAAATGTCATTTCTTGCAAAGAATTTTTTTTATATAAACACTCAGATCTAGAACTCATCTAACTCCATTAGCCAAGACATAAAAAAGTGCTACAATTATACAGGATCTTCAACTCTCTTCATAGGTGAAACCCAAGGAAATAGAGAGTATATGGGACATATTCAAATTATTTGCTGCCAATTGCAAATTGACTGATTTCACTTAATGACCAAACCAGAGAATGAGTAGTCAGTGGTATTTGGGAGGCCTTTATTCTAAGCTAGGTTATTTCATCCAGTAGATTTTCATTTTTCCCACAAGTTTTGAACAATGAGAGAACTGATGCAAATATATATATATATATATATATATATGTGTGTGTGTGTGTGTGTATATACACACAGACAGATAAATAGATACGGGGGGGGGGGGAGGGGAGAGAGAGAAAGAGAGACACCCACCAGTATTTTCTGGGGGGAAAAAAGTAAGAGATACTTACAAAACAGTTTCACATTCCAGTTTCTCATCTGAGTGATGAAATTTGTGAGATGTCTGACCCTGTAGCAGCTGAGGAGACTGATCACAACACCAGTGGCTGTGCATGTGAATTTGCCTTATTATCTGTGTGACAAAATTTACCTTTTCAAAATCATTTGGCAAAAGTTTTCTTCTTACTCTGAGAAAATATTTGAAAAATGTAACATCTTTAAGTGCTTTTAAAGCTGTCAAATATGTCCGTAAAGCACACAAAAAAGTCAAAAAAATCAGAAATAATGCAAAAGAGCAAATAATAGAAGTGAATTCAACAAAATTCTTGTTGCCATCAGCGTATCTAAATGTATCACTACATAAGGCACGTTCATTGCTACCTCTAATCATATATGCTTTTGAAGTCGTAACTGGAGCACTTGCTTTACTTTAAAGTCAATGAGGATATTTGTATGTGTAAAGACAAAGTTATGCTCATGTGAATTGCCTAAATTCAGTATAATCTGCTAATTTGCAAAATTTAGCAATACTCATTGAATTATTTTATTGTAATTTTGAGTTAGAAGAAAGGTACAAGGTTGAAAATCGAATCATACCAATCCAAAAACTATTCTGGAAAGATGCAGATATTTAGAGACATTGTTATAAAAATGGTGTGTTTAAAAAAAAATAAATAGTGACATTTGTGCAGTACCCTTGTGGCTTTAAAAATATTTATATATGAAATAAATATTTTGAGAAGCAAAACTTTTGAAGAAACTAAATAAGCTTGTAAATATAGAAGACTTGCATCTTGGTAATTGGTTAATAGGTTGGCACAGTTGACACTCAGTTTTTTTAACTTTTTTGTTGAATCTGAAACAATGTAGTTAAAATACATAATGAAAGAGAACAGAACTTTGTAAAATCCCTTGAGAATGTACAGCTCAGGAAGACTGCTCTGTGATGGTCTTTGAACTGAGGCATGGAGACCAGTGGTCCCTTAGGGCAACTTTTGACGAGCTAAATCTAGTATGGTAGAAGGAAAAGATAAATTTACTTCCCACATATGGGATTCCTTTTCACCTAGGTCAAAAACAAGTGCTTATGCAGCTGTACAGAGGAGAGTTTTGCCTCCTTGGCAGTTTCAACACTCTGAACTAAACAACTTCTTGTTTTTTAACCATAGCAAAGGTCAGACAAACAGAAGGTCTGACAAACAGAGAGATAAATAACCTAGGGAGTGGGATGAGGAGGAAAGCTTTATTACTACCTTAAAGACTTCTGGCTTACAGAAAGCCAAGTAACAGGTAGCAAACAACATGAAATGTTTATGCATGTCTGTGGAATCCAGTTATTCTCTTCTGTCTTTCTACCTTCCCTAATTTACTGTTCTAATCAAGAGACCTATTTTCTGCCCCCTTGGATACTACTATCCCCCTCACGGGTTTGGCGTAAATAACAAATAGCTCCAGCCCTCGGGTTCACCAATATGAAACACTAGATACAAAATGAGTTACTGTAAATAATGCAAGGACTGGTGTCGTAAAGCTGTCACCTTTACCTCCAGTATCTTCCTTCCTAATAGACCTACACAATTCCCTGTTATCATCCGCAGTAATTTCTTTTTCTAAAATGCTGAAGCTGCTATTAGTCAGATAGAAAATCATTTGGGGGCAGGAAGAAAAGTCATGTTTCCTTAATAAACAGCAGGGTCGGCAATAACCATTAGGAATTTTAAAGTTATTTCTCTGAAATGGAGGTTCCGATTCTGCTCCTTGGCTTTGATGATAAAACTCCTGAGTTTTGAGGAGCTAGGAAGGATCTGACTAAACTCTTTAATGAAGATTTTTAGGTCACTGAAATGCTGAAATAATGATATTCTAAGCTACAGCTGTGGATGTATTTATTTTAGGTGGATGTATCTCTGCTGCCACTCTACCTGTTTTATTAAATTACAGTTTGAGTCTAATTTACCAGCTATAAATAACAGCAAAATTAAGCAAACCACATATGCAGTTCAGTTAAATACATATAGCATAGCAGTTTGAAGCTGACATTTGGCTTAGTAAGGGGGAAATCTCAGACAGTTTTTGAGGTCTGTTCACATGAAACAATCAAAAGTTCAAAGATGTAGTGTGATATTATGACTCTGCTACATAGAAATGTTTCAATGGGTGAGTTGGTTCAGCTTTATGAGTTCTTCATGGCCCTTTTTACTAATTTTTTAATATATATTTTTGATATTTTCTGTTACCCTGTAATTCATGCTTATACTGGGGGGACACCCTGCAGTTATAGCCTTTGCCTCCATATAGATATGTGTGTTCAGTCCTAGAGCTGAATGACTTTCAAATATGTTTTCTGTCTTCTGATCTCCATCTGATGTTCACTGAAGCCCAGTTTAAGCCCAGGTAAGTCATACCCAAAGCCCTAAAGTGAGCATTCATTTCAGCAGCTTGGGTGCAGATGTTTGATGAGGCAGGTGTTTGTGCACAAGTCAGGCAGAATGAACATCCCAAAAGTCACAGATGCCTGCAACTGCGAAGTTTTGACTGGAAGATCTGAAGCAGGTAACTTCACCTTTAGAACAGGTGCAGCAGCTTACACACAATATTTAGACTTTAGTTGCTTGAGCCATCTGAGCGCAGCAAACGTTCCAGTAACCCTGAAGCTCAGAGCACTGAGAATTGAGAATCACCATCTGGCCCAGTCCCACCAATGGTGGGACCATTTCTGGGAAGAAACAATTTACATATTGAGCTCAGCTAATAAACTTCATGTCTCTCATTATAATAGACTTACGCTGAAGGTGCACTGACTCAGGTTACAAAAACATTAAACCACTAATCCTGCATCAATGCTTACCTTTACCCAAACTAATTGCTCAAAAGTCTATCCAAGCTTCTTCTGTGGATAAAATTTAATTCAGAATTCTGTAGCTCATTTGATTTGATTATGTCATCACACTTCCCTTTCATTTCAACAACATTCACTTATTATTTCTTTAATGCCTTGAAGAAGTAACAAATAAACTGCATCCTAGACACCATCAAGGAGCTGAATTTCCACTGCTGAATTTCCATCCATGCTTAGGAATTGGTGCTATCTCATGGTTTTTCAGAAGAACTATTTTGTTCTGCCATTTTACCAATGTAAAGATCAAGGCACATAAAATGCCTATCTAGATACAAGAAGAAGACAAGTATTTCTTACTTCTTACCCCTTACCACGATCCCATACTTCCTAAAAGTTATCATGAAATTTTTGGCAACAATGGGCTTGTGTTTCTCCCAGAATCAAATGGAAAAAAATCAGTTATTTTTACTACTTTTAAAATAGCTATTGCTCAAATAACTGAGAGGAGCATTGCATATATGTAACTCAAAGAGAAGAAATGCTCTATATCTGTTCTCTATATTTTTGTACATTTGAGAAATATAGATGAAACTAAGTTATCTGAAATTTTTCTTTAGCATAAATCTTGTGTTTGAATTTGCTGTGTATGCAATGGTGAATACTGAATAAGCAGCTATTGGCATCATCCAATAATAAATCATGGTTTTACCTGTCCAATTTTGCATTTCATACAGAAGTGTTAACCAGAGGGTGAAAAATTATGCTTATATACACAATCATGCACTTAATTGTTCATAGAGACACACATGAACATAAAAAAATAAATACAGACATGTACATTTATATTTCAAAGCTACAGACTATTTATTTCTGCACTGCCGTAATGCACTTTTTGAACCACTGTCTTTCAGCCTCTTTTAATGTGTGGCATTAAGGTTGGATCAAAGGGACAGAATGAAAATCTATTAATGCACAACTTAAAAAACCACAAACTTCTCTTTCTCTAGTGACAATACTGCTACAAAAATCTATACTATGTGCCTAAAAGGAATATTAAAATACACTTTTTGAGGCACTGCAGGTAAACAAGCACATCTTCCTTTAAGATTCTGTAGAACATAGAAATTGTATACGGAATGAAACCAGAAGTCCATTATAATTTGTGTGACACAATCTTTTTCTGTTAAGAAGCCAACACGTATATCATATGCAATCAGTTTAATTTGCTTATTATATTCTCTGATCAAAAAAGACAGGATTTGAGGAAAAATACTACGAAAAAGTCAAAGATCACGAAATTACATTTCAAGATAAATCAAGTAAAAATGTGGGGTCTTTTTCTGTTTTTGTTTGGTTTTGATTGTTTGTTTGTTTCTTTGTTTTTTCTGATTAACTGGTAAAGTGTAAAATTAACATTTTAGCTTCTGGCGGTATTTATGTGGGAAATACATTGATTACTATAAAGTATAATAAATAACCTGAAAATATGGTGAATTTCATCAAATTAAAGATTCTTGTATTGGGAATATTTAAAGACTTTTGGGTAGAATACATTAACAAACCCCAAAACTTCATCCAGTCCACAAGGATGTATATCTGACATTCAGTTTACTATCTGCTGACATGAAATATCCTCTGCATAGTCCACAGGCTCATACTACAGGTGCTCTGAATTCTTATTTCATGAGTCCTTCGTGGAACTACTTAGAAAGTTTTCAAGACAACTACATTTCATATTTAAAACAGACATATTTTCAGTAGTTTAGAGGCCTTGAAAAGTGGCATACCACTTTTATTTCAACCCCAGGCACAGTGCAGGTGAGTTGTCTGTAAGTCAGCTTTGTTTTAATTGTCTTTATGGTGATACCAATACAATTGTGTATGTCAGCAACCAAACAATAAAGGATGTTTTTAAATCTGAAATTACAGGATTTGCCAGGGTGGCTTGTTACTAGTTAATAATAAAAGCCTCTAAGTCAATATGATTTATTTCCTTTGAGTGATGTTTCATGGTAGTAATTGCTATAAATAGTGGCAGTTGTGATTTCACACCTTGTGCACTATTAAGTTTCATAGAATCAAAGCATCATAGAATGGTTTTGATTGGAAGGCACCTTAACGTTCAACCAGTTCCACATCCTGCCACTGCATTCCACTATCCCAGTTGCTCCAGACACTGTTCGACCTGGCCTTGGACATTTCCACGGTTGACACAGCTACAGCTTCTCTGGGCATCCTGTGCCAGTGCCCCAGCACTTTGATCATGAGAATAACTATTTGAAAGTACTGCTCTGAATTGACTCCTTCTCTTACAAACACTTAGTCCTCATCCTATAGTTATATATAGCCTATATATAGTTACAGGCTCAGTCAAAATTCTCTCTCCATCTTTTCTTATAAATCTCTTTAAGAAAAGCCTCAAAAAGCTCTTCCTACAGTCTTCAACTCTTGAAAGAACCCCATCTCTCTGCCTCTCTCCACAGCAGAGGTGGTCCGAATTTTTGGTTTGTTCACCAACAACTAGGAAGCATTCTGGAAATCTCTGCTGAGTTTATAATACAAGACAGATAGGCAGAATAGATTTTGTCAGACTTGGAGGAGATTACTGATGCAGTGACATATATAAAAATATATTAAAATAATTTACAGCAATCTATATATTTGTCACAAAATAAAAGATGCCATAGTTATATTTTCCCATAATTGCTGAATCGTATCTTGGAATTTCTACTCTCTCCAGTGAGCATAAAGGCCTTTAGATTAAACTAGCTGTAAACAACTATGTTTTAAGCATTTACAGTTAAGTGAATTTCATATGGATAAAGTCCTGAGCAAAACGCCATATGCTTTGTTTCTTTCAATTCTTAACATTTTAAATATTCCCGTAACATCAGCCCTTCAAGAAACTACCCAAGTGCAACAGGTAAACAACTGCTGGAATATTGCCGCTGTTTATTATGCTTAGCTTTAAATTCTCCTTTTTGACTTTTTCCTCCTTCATCCACTTGTAATACCTGCTCTATTGTTTAGGCTATTTAGGAAGACTTGTCCTAGATAAAATTTGCTATAAATACCCTGAGGATATTTATCTTTGGAGAGGCTTTTTATTGTCAGAGGAAATTGGAAAAGGAGAAGTGAAAAAAAAAACCAAAACCAAAACCAAAAACAAAAACAAACAAAAAAAAAAAACAAAACAAAACAAAAAAAACCACCAAAGAAACCAAAGAAACCAAAGAAGGAAGTGCACACACACATATGTATATGTATATGTATATGTATATGTATATGTATATGTATATGTATATGTGTATGTGTATGTATATGTATATGTATGTATTATGTATATGTAACCACCAATATTAATTTAAAAGAATTATTAGTCCCACACTATGATGGAGACTTCAGAATTAATAGAAGTGAAATGAGACAGTATTTTAAGTCTATCAAATTGTTTTCTGCAAAATAGAGGTACAACTGTTGTCAGCACTAGTGGACGTGTTTAAGACAAAAAGGATAAAAACTGTTAAAACTGAAGAGAACCTTAATGGAAAAAAATTAGTTAAAAGCTGTCAACACAAAACTGAAACTCGGGGAAAAAAATACATTTTAGGTACTTGTGTCTCTCATGCTTGCTTAAATAATTAAATTATTTGTCCTCTAGTCATCAAACCTAAGCAACTTTGGCATAAACCTGTGGTACAGATTGAATTTTGGACTAATTCTGTATATTGGCACTACCAAATTCTACAAAGGATCTCTGGTATAGAGGTATTTCAACAAAACTGCTAAATTATTTATTTCTGAATGTGTTCAAGCATGTATTTAAGAGGTTTTATTCAGCAAGATTCAAACATACAGTCACAGTTGAATGCTTTTGGAATATCTGCTCTGAGTTGTGGAAAATTCATCCATAAGAAAATTTACATGAATCACTGAGAAAATATCATAACAGACTTTATCCTAAGGTCATATTTTCAGGTATTAAATGCTGGACTGGGGAAGATTTGAAGATGTGTACATTGAAGATTATAATTCATCCTTTTAGGGTGAATATGGTATTTAAAATGTTTTTCTCATGAACATGTGAAAAACATATTTATGAGAAAAACATTTTAAATTTTTCTATTGTTCCAGCATTTTGAGGCAATGTGCACTAATTTTGTACATAAATCTTTTCTTAGCTCCCATTACTAAATGATGCCATTTTATTCAGCATGACATATGAATTAACAAGACATAATTTCAGAAAGAATACTTTACATCACCAGATCTGATAGCCCTGAGCCTCTGAAGAATTTATGGAAGATAGGTGCATGATCCTGAGAGTGATTTGTTTTCCTATTTCAGCTTATTCATGCTTTCTTCAACACTGAAGCACATTTCAAAATAAAGAACTCAGTGAATTACAAACTTATATCTCTGCATGTTATTTCATTTTTTATTTCCAAAGTAATCATAATGTGTATGTTTATAAGACTAATATTTCACATATGTATAATAATTTTCATGGTAAAACCACTTCAGAAATGTTGAGTACTATGATGTACAAATTCACAGATGAAGTAGAATACAGACATATTATCGGTGCATTGGCCACTTGATCAGATCAGCTTGGAGTGATGACTTAATATTTGTAGGAAATACACTGCCAGAGTACACAGATCCCTGTAATGTTGTGATTTACTTGTTCAATACCATCCAGCACTTTATCATTTCAAGACAATGGCTGGGCCAGTGATTTCTGACATTTCAAGGAACATATGGGAATCTTTAAATGCTGTGGGGTAGGTGAATCATGCCATAAGCAGAACATACATGGGACTGTGTTCATCCAGAAACAGCTTTCCAGTGGGTTTCATGAAGAGTGTAGTGAAATACACATTTTTCACTGCCTGCTGATTTCACAATTGTGCAAATGTGCATATTCTTTGTATGAGCCTTCTTTATTAAAAACATTTGCTGTCCGGGAAAGGAGTTAGATAACTCTAAAACGGTCAGATGACCACTCTTAACTAGAGTTTTAGAACCAAACCTGCTTTCTTCTTCAAGAAGCCTACTATCACAAAATAGTATAACATAGAGAGAATTTCAAGAAATAAGCTGGATTTCATATGGAAATTTTGAGGAAATAATATATTTTTAATGCAAACCCTGCTGTATCATACATCATAAATCCAGGGTATCCATGAGTTTTATGTATCAGAGTTCATATGCAGGATCTTGTGGCCATAAACCTTGTTGAGAAAATCATGTTCCAGTTTCAAATTTTCCTTTAAGATCATCAGTGATAAATAAATGACAAAATCTGTGACAACATGGCATGTATTTTGACAAATATCCTCAATATTTAAAATAGCAGCACAAGATGAAATATGCCAACAACAATTCATTTTACCCTCCATTATTACTCTCTCATCATGTAGCACATCAGTCAATGGAAAAAAAAAATAGTATAAAACCATTTTACATTGATCCAATTGATTGGCGTATATAGAATCATTGACCATGCTGTGTTTGATGGGTCAGCATTTGTCTGCCTGTCAGTTTTATTGTGTGTGCTATCAATGCGATTGGACCCAGGGGCTGTCTCAATTACAGTGAAAATGGCAGGCCATACTGGGAGGAGAAGACCAAACTGGAAAGTAACAAAATAACTGAGGGAATGCTTTCTCTGTGCATTAGCAGTTCAGCATATGCAAAGATAGATGGCATGTGTCTTGAATAAGTGCCCAAGCTGAAAATATGCCACTCTAGTGTTCTCACCGCATAAACAGTGAAGTGCAAGAAGTAAATAAAGAACTAAGAGTTATGAAGTCTAAATGCACATCGGCACAAATAATGGTTACTGTGTTTAATGACCTTTTTGGGAAAGGTTGCAAAACAAGCTTGTTGGCTGCTAGATGAGCCAAGGCTTGGGAATATCTGCTCTGTTCAGTGTGCGGCACACAGCTGAGATTCTTTTCCTCCCTCTTCCTCAAGAACGGATGAATTTCCCCTTTCTGAGTAGACAAAACAGACACATACCTTCTGTGCTCAGCAAGAACACTACTCTGTAAGCTGATTTACTTTACGTTTTCTGCCCAAGTGATCCTTGCTGTGTAATTATAGTCCTGTCCCCATGTTAGCACATTATTAATCTGGATTAGTGATGCTCCTTCAGAATATCTCAGAAGGAAGAAAATAGTGTGAAAGATTCATAAGATTACAGAGCAACAATTTTACAAAATTATTCCTGCCTTCTCCTAGGTTCTGATCTGATTGTTGCGAAGTGCAATGCAATTAGAAACTATATGACTGTTTTTATTACAAGGCAAACTATGCAACATCAAGGAAGTAAAATTTTCAGTCCCACTGAGCTACACAAGCTGAGGATAATTGCAGAGTTTTAGTTGCCAGGATCTGAAAATGTGGGCAAATACATACATATCAAAAGATAGCTAAAATCGTCATAACATACCTTAAAAAGGCCAGTTTCTGGAATACAAAGAAATTGCTGCTTATAATGAGAGGTTAAATGACTCAAAACAAGGAGATTTTGACTCATCTGCGGTATCATACAATATTAACAATGTACATGTCTTTAAAAAATAAGTCTGCAAAGAAAATTTGTATAAGGCATATTTTATTTTAAATAAAATATATATAAAATTGCTATTTATTGCACATGAGATTTAAAAGATTGTTTAAAGCCTGTTGTAAGATTTTTCCCAGTTCCTTCCTAGAAGCCCACTATGAACATAAACAGCATATTTCTCTTGAGATCTGTAAAACCAAAAGGCAAGTTTTCATACCTTCATTTGCTTTCTCTCCCACAAGTAAGTGAGTAGCATTTATTTTATCGTTAATGTATGTTAAGAATCTTCACTGTAAGAAGTATATCCAAAGAGAGCATCCAGGTCTAGTTGAATGTGCCCCTGCCCATGGCAGGGGAGCTGGACCTACATGATCTTTAAGATATCTTCCAACCTAGGTCAATCTGTGGTTCTGTGGTTATGTGATTTTTTGATTACCTAGCAGCAAACCTATTGACTAATATAATCTTAGTTCCTGAAGATTTGTTGGCAATTTTTGGATATGATATAGCAGATCTATGGATCTTTATTTCCTATCAAGGAAATATTTAGAATTATGAATTCATATCATTATTCTAATTGGAAAATGTGTCAGAAGAATTCAAGATCAAAATACTGCTCAAAACAGTGTCATTTTATAATTATACCCATTTTATGGACAACTGATTACAAATCATGCAGTCTAGTTCCCAAGTATTGCTCTAGAATCTTGTAGATATGTCTCTTTAACAAATACTGTGATAATTTCTGTTACAGTTGACTTTCAGTCACACAGGGTATAGCTGAAAAAAAAAAAAAAATTGAAGAAATAATGGCTCTGGGAAAGCTAAACCTACATTTAAATGTTGCCAGTTAAAGATACTCACTTCTACATCACATATAAAGATTAGACATGTCAAAAGAAAAATGTAAATAAAAAGACATATAAATAATTTAGGTGCCTGAAGACTCTGAAAATACATCACTGAAGTCTTCAGCACCAAAGAACATGGCTTGCAGAGCTGCTCTCAACCATTAGGAGCTTACAGCTGTCCATAGTTATGGTCTGGGCCAAAGGGTACCAGAGACCAGTCACTAGGTTAATGAGCTCTGTGCCAGTTAGTTGTGCCAGAAGGTAATGTATTCCTGTCAACAAACCAAATTATCAATGAGACAATAAAATAGCAGGTGAGAACTGCAATATCACCCTCTTTGTGCCTAAAAAGCAAAGCAAAAAATAGTTCCAAATCCCTAAAGAAAAACTGAAGTTTTACCGTGGGTCTGAGTTTCTGCCACAGTGTTAAAATAGAAAGATAATGCATTGTGGAAAGGCAATTAGCAAACTCTTGATTTTTATGGAAGTCATTTACATATTTGATAAACCCAAATCAAAGGATGAGCATGGCATATTTGACTAGGAAGAAAAGCTTGAGTAAATCAGAAGATAGGAAATTTCTGTTTTCCCTATATTTCAAAGCTTGCTCACTGTCAATTAATGTAGCTTCTGTTTGACTATAGGTTTTTTGTTAATTAAAGTAATTTCTTCTGCAGAGTCTCTACAGAGTGTCAAAAGCACTGTCTCTCCAATAGGGGCTTGAAATCAGCTGAAAATAATGATTAGTCCTGGCTCACATAGAGCAGATTCATCTTTAAGAAAGACAGGCAGGTCCTGAGAGCACAGTAATAGCTATCACTGACCATTTCATTTGTAAAAAGATGATTCCATTTTTTAAAATAATTGCTTGTTATATATAGCTTTGATTAACTTATGCTTATGCCTTATGTTGCAACATAAAGATGAAGTATTCATGTAAAAATCAGTCAAATACTCCTTTAGAGAATATTCTGGAAAAGAGGTTATCATCCAGGAAAGCTAAAGTTTATCTTGCTTGATTTTATTTCCATTTATTGTGTTGAAGTATGGGAAGTACCTTTTTGCTTTCTGTCATTTGTACTTGCACAACTATCATTTTATTTAAACAGAGTTCCATTTTTTCTCAGTTTAGATGCTGAGCTGATCTAACAAAGAAAGTTTCATCAATCTCATAATTTCAAATGATGGCTGCCCTGTCTGAAGCATTTCACTAACATAGGACCTGCTCCATATTCCTTTAAATCTATGGAATCACCTCCATTTATTATATTGAGCATTAGATCAAAAGTGCTTTAAATTATTCATTATTTCAGTTGTGTTTTTTTGAGTTCTTGGCCTGATTATTAATTCTCAGTGTATGTACAAGCTGCGCAGCAACGTTTCCTATGGAGAGAATATTTCTAAAAGAGCCTGAACACTCATACATATTTTTTTTTTCAAATAAAGCAGTCTTTGAGTACAAATTTAAGCAGAACACCCCACCTTGGCTTTCAGAGAATCTAGACCTGAATGTCACTTTTGCTCTGCTACAAATTATAACTCTCCAAACCGTCACTTCCATGAAGAAACATCCATTCTCTATATCTGAAGATTTTTCCATTCAGTTTTGTATATATAACTGTTCAAACATCTATTTCTGGACCTTCTCTGAAGTAACTGGATCTGAAATTTACTCTCATCATTTGGTGGTTCATAAACTCCAGATACATCAGCAAAGAGGCTGTTTAGGATGGATTTTAAACGTCTTACTTTATCAATTCTGAAAATGCACAAGAATGTAGCAGTGCTGCAGTGCTCTTTTAAGCAGTCACAAAATCCCTGGAAAATAAAGGAAGTTTTAATCTGATTTCAAGTTATTTGATTCGGACCTCTCAAGTGGAGGATTCAACAGTAGGTACTGTTTCTACCTGAGAGAAATGTCTCTTGAGATTCTTTTTTGTGCATCTCCGTTTCTTCAAATGGGTCAAAGGCACAATTTACTTTCTGTGTACTCTGAAAAACCACTCAAGAAACATTCAGGGAATGAAACACATAAAATTTACTCAGTCTAAGTCTTTTCATCTAGGACAGTCTCAATATTCCCCAATAACTCAGATTCTTCATATGTTTGGATTCTAACTTTGCACATTTTTTGGTCAGAATCAAATCCCTTGACTCTGTCTTCCAAAGATTAGGACTTAGGAGAACTATGAGAAGTTGCTTCTTGTCAGCAGAAACCTTAAATGCATTAGTTCCTTTCTTCCTCTTGCTTTACTTGGCTTACCTATATATGAAAACCACAGGGGTCAATCAAGAATATTGCAAATTAATACATGTAAATTCACCTGGAATAGAAATGGCAGTGAGCTCTCCATGTTCTATTCCTTACTGCTGCCATTTAGTTCAGTCTCTCCTCCCTTTACCTCTCTTTTTTATTTTATGCAAGTCATTAGGAGTGCATGTTCCTATCAAAAGAAGATATTCCTCTAGATAATCTAGGCATTTTATTCTTTTGAATACTCACTGTGGTTTAACTTTTCATTACTGTCTGATAAATAGTTACATATCAAAATCAGATCTGCTCTCTTTGTACACTGCTAGAGACATTTTCCCAGTACTTTGGTAAATACCCTATTCTACATTAAATAAATCTGCCTATTAAGATGAAGCAGAAAAAATAAAAAAATTAACATCAAACAACCTCTCAATGTGAGAGGTCTTTAAACTATTCTGTAGCTGAGATCTTTAATTGCTCTCTTGAGCACACAAGGCTTCTTAGTTTATAGAAAGGTTAAAAAAACCCAGATATTAGTATGCAATTCAATTTATCCATTGACCTTTTTAAAATCCCTATTTAATTTATTTATCTCCATGGAATTGCTAGATTTGGTTATGTTAAGAATAGAGATGCCTTTCCAGTGTTTTGTGGTTTTTGGTTGTTTTTTTTTTTTCTGAACAAGGAAAACCACCAATTTAGGTATTGGACAGGGATCATCTCTTTCCTCCTAAACATTAACTGCACAACTATACCCTTAAGTGCTTCCTTCAAGTGAACTGCATATTTTTGTACCTCCAAAATCCAAAAGCGAGACCTTTCATGCATGGAATGTAGGAATTGCTCTGTTCTCCTCACCCTCTAAATATTACAAGCAAGAAGTCTGTTTGATGTATGAATGCTAAGATGGAGATCAGTCCTATTCTAAGTACGAAAAGACTTCTGTACCTGAGCCTAAAACTTTTTGAACTTATCCATCACATAAGATGTCAAAATTAATTCTCAGTGACTGAATTGGTATTTTGCTGTGTTTCTGTATTCTCAAACTGGGCAAATTTTAGTCTTATTACTTCCAAGTACTTATAAAAATCTGAGATTCTTCAACATATTTGTACAACCAAAAAGAAAACAAAGAGATAGTACTGTGAAGAACACTGCATTTCACATAAAACTGTAACTCCTGTCTGTTGTCAGTGTAGAATGGAAAATCCTGTAAATTTGTAAAAATTGTAAAATCCTGTGTATTTGTCATTGCATGGGAAAAACTCTGAGAACTGAGGGAAGGTTAAGGGTAGTTATGTATATAAATATACAGTCAATCTTCCAGTGCAGTTAAAAACAGAGAAGGTGGGCATTACACTTCTGTTCTCAGCACAATGAAGTCAACATAAATCTTGCCACTATCTTCAGCTGGCTTTGGAGGACCATGTTAACAACAACCTTATGTAACAGAAAGGAAAATCAACCAAGCATTCACTCAGACTGATCCAACCACTCACAGAAAATCCAGAATAGAAGAATTACCTTTTCCATTTACTCTTTATCATGGAGTGTTATATTGTTGGTTCCTTAGATTATTGTTGAGTAAAATTACCCCCAGAACTTATTTGTTTTTATCTTTCTTTGAAAATCTGTTATCCTCAAGTGGATAATGAGAAAGCAGGTGCACAGTGTGTTTTTACACCTTTTGCAATTACCGAATTGATTTTTGCAAAGAGCTGGTTTTGGAGCCACTGCACATCAGTTTTAAAAAGTACAATATTTAACAGAAATTGGGCTTTACCTTATTTTTATATATTTCAAGACACTTGACAGTAGTCATTTCTCTCACAGAGGGACCTTGTTTGCTGTAATCTCTGCAAATCTTGTACCTGTATTGATGTGCTATTAAATGGGATTTGGGACAGGTTTCATCTGCTTTGAATCCGACAAAGGCTGGGTGGTTTGCATTTCTCTTCTTTGGAGCCTTCTGGAAAGCCATATATTGAAGCCGTTGAACACATGATCTCATTTCAAGTATGTTTTCTGCTAAGTAGCTTTATTTAGTGATAAGGATCAAGAAAAAATGCTGATGTTTTTCTCAATGTTACTTTAATTCCTTAGGCTTTCCCTTGTTTAATCCTGAGGTCTGGCTATGCATGGAATGTTCTACAGTTGATCAGAAATAGATACAGAAAAAAATCAGGGAAATCCCTGCGGTTTGTCCAATAGCTGATGGGGAGAAGATATTCAGCAAAATGCTACTAAAATCCATTTAATGTTTATGATTGACTTTCAAGATGGGATCTGGAAGAGCAACAGAAACTGAATTCTCTACACAGTAAGAAGGTCCTTCTTGGCTGAATTTCTTAAGGGATGAGAGCCCTTGCAGAGGGATCTACATGGACAGGAGCATTGGGCAAACACCATCACCGTGGAATTCAACAAGAGCAAATGACAGATTCTACATCTGGGACAGACACAAGCCGGACACAAGCAAATTCCCGCTGGGGAGGAGTGGCCAAGTAGCAGCCCTGGGAAAGGGAGCTTGGGGTGCTGGTGAAAAAACAGGTTCACATGAGCCAGCAGTGAGCCCTGGCAGCCAAGAGGACAAACCATGTCCTGGGCTACATGAAAAAAAAGTCTGAAATTTAATTGACTCAATCAAATAATGATCTGACAGAAACAGAATTCAAATAGAGAAAGTATCTTCATACACAGGGAGACTTTCCAATACACTGATAGTAGCCTCAGTCTATACTTCTATTTTAATGGTATGGCCAAGGATATTCCTTTCACGGGGGCTACCACATATAAGAGAGTGACATGGTATCATTCTGCTTTTGGAATTCTAGTCACCTGAAAAATTACCCAGTTACATCTAAACGTGTTCCTGCTCAATGTCTTTTGACTTTTTAATGGAATACAGCTCATTACAAGCACAGCACTGGTCAGGGGCAACTGAAATTGACCTGCAGTGTGCACTAATGGAGCTGTTGCATCCCTGAACACACACAAAGCCACTGTAAAGATTGCTTTCCAATAAATTACTCTCATCAGACTTACATCAGTTCGCAGGAAGTATTAGGGATGTAGTATAAGGCAAAATAACATAAGAGATGGCCTATATTGCAATGACACAGAAATTGTAATATGACACAGCATTTGAAATGTAAAGAAAAAATCCCTACTTTTTGCACAATAGAAAAAAGAAATTGACTAGATCTATTGGTTTAATCTGAATATATGGTGACAGAGAGAAGCACAAACAAAGGGATGAGGTGATGAGAGCCTGGGTACAAGCAGGTACATGATTTGTGTCCCCTCACCTCAGGTGTGCACCTCATGCCCAGCCCCATCACATGCGCATGAGCTGTTTACAAATATTGCACCAGACAACTCCACTGCTTGTGGAGGAAAGCAATTTGTTCAATTCAGTTACTGTAGTCAGCCACTAGATAGCCTAAATTGCATATCATCTCTTCCTTATGCAAAGTTCTCACTTCATTTGTCTCTGATTGTTTCACATGCCACTTTGTCTTACAGGAAATAACATAAAAGGCATCAGACAGCATTTATCAAAATTACATTTTCTAGGTCTAATGATCTGCAAATTTTACTCCCATTCGAGAAGAGGAAAGGTAGTCTCAGGGATAAGAATTTGGCCTGTGACTTAAGAGCTCTCCATTCATCTCTTGGGCCTAATAATGGCTGTTTTCATAGTTTTCATTTCAGATTTTCTATAGTATCTAAAGCCAGAATATTATCCCAGTTCTTTTAGTTGGAGTGAAAAAGCTGATGTCAGCTGCAAGTTTTGAGAGAAGTACACTTTACAGGGCTATTATGCTTTTGAGAGATCAATTTTGACATAAACAAGCAGGCATTTAACAAATAAAGGTCTATATATCAACACTAAGACATATTGGAATTTTTTTTATCCAAGTAAGATAAGTAATTTAAAAAGGGAACTCCTTGCAAAAAAATTGCTGCTAGTATAGATCTATACAACTTTCTGGGAATTTAGTATATAGCATTAAGTAGTACTTAGCATCAAGGAAGAAATAAATTCCTTTGTACACCCACTTAATGAATTATGATTATTTAGATAATTCCTCTTTGTAACATGCTATCTTTATTCTTGTGTGAGAAATTGAAAACACACAATTGTGCTTGCTTTCACCACAGAAATGCCAGAATTGCTATTATCCATAAGTTTTCTGCTCTCTGGAGGAATTAATTGTCTTGAAACCCAAGGGAAAGAAATATCATAAACTACAAAGTATTTGTTGTCTTAAGATGAATTTTTCAAGTCTGTGGATCACTGACCATGATGAATCAAGTGGTGCAGAACAAGAGATCAATCAAGAACAAGTGCCAGTGAAAGTGAGAAGCACGGCAGACAAAGCGATATTGATGTCAGAAGACACATCTGCTCCACAAAGCTCTGACTCATCATCCACCAAACTCTCTAAATATGGTGATACCATTTTGAAACTGTTGACTTAACTTGCTTCAGTGAAACCATGAATATCAACTAACTGTCTAGTAAGAATTGTCTCCCTGAATGCAAGGAAAGCAAACTCTTGCAAGCTGTCAGCTGCCTTCAATCCTGCATTTCTGGAAAATCTAGCTACTATAAGATTAAAAATAATCCTTGCACAGATGTACTTTTTGATGTTGCTTCTTTCATAAGAAATCCTTAAAACTATTTGCAGTAACATACATTTTTTAAAATATCTACAAAAATCTAGGGTACCTTCTACAAACAAAATTTAGACTGTCTAAATAACTGATTCCCCTTTTTGTCATATGCAGAAGTTAAGTGGTTTCCCCTTGCAAAATGGATGAATAGAAGATTGCTGTAGGACAGCAAATGCTTACTGTTTGCCTCACTTAAAATAAAAAATTCATAAATCTAACTTGCTTTAATAAAAGTGGAACACAACTGGAATCTCCCTCTGGGCATGCTGAAGGTTGCTGTGTTAGGGAACTCCAAAATTAAATTCATCAATATGCAGGAGCTAAAAGAAACTAGCTCTTTAGGCTAGGGACTGAAAAATCTCACATATTGAGTAGATTAAGATCTGAGGAAGATACACACCACACTGATGAATACACTATATATTTTCCTTTTAAACAAATCCATTCTTTTCAGCACAGCTATGGACAGTTTTACTAGAGGAATGATGTATTAAAAAAAAAAAAAAAATCGAGTTATTCCATCAGCTACATCTCATATAAATTAGAGACACTGTTAAACTTTGCAGTATAAGAACTGCTAATGAATGCTACAATTCATCATTTTTAAAAACTCCTGGCATCAATTACATCAATCACCCTGGCCCAAAATTCAATGGCTATTCCCACCTATCTTTGACAGCTTTACATCCCAGTTGCTTACTCGTCCAGGTTTGTCTCAAACAATAGAAAGCACTAGGTGTCTAATACTGCCCTCTTCAATCCATGAACTTAAGAGAGCCTAGACATCTAGATTCAGAATATTATCTGCATTACTTAGCTTGTTTTAGTGTCCAAATTTCTCCCCACAGAATTTACTGAATGCTTCTTTCTGGCAAATCCCACATCTGCCTGAGTCTTGAATGCCCAAAGAGATGTGTCATGTTTTAGTCCATCAAGTTTTGAAATAAACTATTATTTGTTTCCTGGAGTTTCTGTTCAGGAGCAAATCTCAGGGAAGAGGATGCTGCCCAAAACATGGATGAGAAGGAGCTGGTTGTACCTCCACACCTGCCCAAAAATCCAGTAGTTTTAGCAACTAAGTATTATAGAATCATAAAATAGTTTGGGTTGGAAGAGACCTTGGAAGTTCTATTCCCTGCCACGGGCACCTTCCACTATCCCTCGCTGCTCCAAGCCCTGTCCAACCTAGCCTTGGACACTTCCAGGGATGGGAGAGGGAGAGCTTCTCTGAGCACCCTGTGCCAGAGCACACCACTCTCACAGTGAGGAATATCTTCCTAATATCTCATCTAAAACTGTGCACTGTATTCAAAGTTCTGTTTGAAGAGATACGCACTGATTTCACAGATTGTTTAATTTACCAGAATGTATTGTAGATTCTCTTACCTTGAGCCATTATGCCTAGTTGTATCATCTTCACAGAATTTATCTTAGGGTTTAGGTTTATCTCTTAGTTTGATTATTGAGGTGGCACTGCTGGATAGAATTCAAAGAACTTGTCACCTGGAACCAGTTATGGAATTATGCTGCATGTAGTGACAGCTTGTGGCTGAAACATCTGCAAAGATGTATCCCTTAACAGCTTTCAAAATGTGTTCTGCATTTGAAGTTCAGAGAGCTTCTTGCATACAGAGTAAGGAAAATGATACCTCTGGTCTCATTTTCTTAGTGAGAAACAAGAGCAGAGAGATGGACACTAGACCACAAAATAGGACAAAATATGTAAAAAGGTTAAGATTCTATCTTTCAATGCAAGTTTTGCCACTAGATAATCAGAGAAAAGTGGCCCCAAGTTGCAGTGTCAGGGAACTGGGCAGATTAGACCACAAAGATATTTACATTTACTCATTAATTATGTTTGCAATAGCTTTCTCAATTCAACCAGCATATGCACCAGCTGCTGCAATACCAGTTATTTGATTGCTACACATGACAGAACTTAAATTTCTTTGTATTTATAAGTGAATTATGAGCTTATTAATCAGGCACATTTGTGAACTGAAAAACTGAAAATTAAAATCCAAGCAAAGATTTATGGCTGTCTAAGAACCATTAGAGATGACTTCACTCAAGCTTTCTGTGTATTTTCAGTGTCCAAAAATTAACAAATAGATATGTATTTTTCAAAAATAAGTACGGCCCAAGATGGTGACAGGGGAAACAACACAAAAATATGCACCCACAAATTACATTTTTAAGAATTATATTAGATCAGATGAAATAGGGAATAAAATAGGTGGGGTATTTTTATTGTTGTTGTTTTTAGGGGGTTTTTTTAGGCTTTATGTCCATTAAATGATTTTAACTGAAAATAGGAGGGACAAAACCTCATCTGTCTTTAATAACTGTCAGTACTGTTCACTGCATTCTTCAATACTGACTACATGGGTTCTGAATCACCATTCCCTCCCACTGAGAAGATCTAAGAATTTGCCAAAAATGTTGACACGGCCAAGAAATGGCCAGGCCTAAAAACAAACAAACAAACAAACAAAAGTGAAAACACACTTGGACAAGGACTACTGCATCCAGTGTCACAGAGATAATGAGAGCAACAGCACTGTTACTAAGGGATCTGTCCCACCAGATCTGCAGGGTGAATACTGCTGACCCATTCCACTGGCCCCACTGCTTTTTATCTGGTTCCTTCTTATGGTTTATGCTGGCTCAGACCTCCTCAGCTGTTACAGAACATCTGAATTTATCATCCCTGAGCTTCAAAAGCAGCTTGGGTTCCCAGGCTGACCTGGAAATAATGTGCTGTACGGAGAAACTGGAATTAAAGACCTACTGTGGAGGATGACTGCAGTACTGGTCACTACGGGCTTGGAGAAATTTCTTCCAGGAATAGAATCTAACAGATTTAAGTCTCCTTGGAACTATAGGTACTTTAGAAATAGCAAAAAAATATTGGTGATGCTGACCCACCACTTGGCAATGATGATTTAATTATGCTTAAATGTGCCAACCTCATTTCAGTTGCAGTAAAAGTGCTGTGCCCTGTGCCACAGACTTCCTCCTGTGTGGAAAAAAATACAAGCACTATGTAAATACCTCAGCACCTCATCATAAGACTGAGCTGGATTCAGTGGTGATGTTCCCCAGAAACACAGCTGGACAGTGAATATTTCAGGTAGCCTTCAGGAAAACCATACACTTGTAAGGCGTGCAACACAAATGCTTCCATGCCAATGGCAGTCAGTTTCAAACTATCATGTTTCTA
>JANEHK010000039.1:16504894-16546237 GCA_025960845.1 Tachycineta bicolor | reverse complement strand
GCTGAGGTGAGGTGTTTGATCGATGTCTGGAGAGTGTTCTGTGACACCAAGTCCAGTGGTGGGGTAAGAACAGCATCAGCAGGCCCAAGTGGTGCTTTTCAAGCTCAGTGCTTTTCATACCAGTGGAATCTCTACCTTTGCACTTCATCCTTTTCAATGTAACTTGGATTGTACATTAATTTATCTCCAGGGAGTTTACCAATGACCACATTGGGACAGCTCTCCTGCACACAGTCCAAGGTGTGCTATTTACTGGGGAGTTGTTATGAGGATGTACTTAAAAATAATAGGCACACAATTTGCTTTATCAAGGCAAAATAAGAGGCAAAACTGGCCCAGAAAAAGAATGACAATTGATCATATAAATAAAAGAAATTTGCAGATTCAGTCTAATTCCTCATACTGAAGTTCTTGCATCAGAGAGAACATAATTGTTTTCACACATCTTGAGAGTTATTGTGTACACATGATCTTGAAATTAATTGGATGAGTCACCTGCATCTGTAGAAACACAGTCTTAATGCCACACTGGAAAAAAAAAGCCCAAAAAAACCCAAACCAAACCAAACCAAACCAACCAAACCAAACCAAACCAAGCCAGCAACAACAACAACAAACCACACACAAAAAAACCCCAAAACCACACACACAAAAAAACCCACACAAAACAAACCAACCAAACCAAACAAACAAACAAACCACAAACCAAAACAAAAACAAACAAAAAACAACAACAACAACAAAAACAACAACAACAAAAAAAATGAAATCAATGGGTAAGAATGCCTGTCTTAGCCAGCCCAGTCTGAGAATACATTTCCTCACACTATTCCTCCAATATCCTTGAGAGAGTATTGTATTAGTTTCTTCTCTTCCTTTTTTTACTCTTTTTAAGATTGAAGGCTGAAAGTGCATTTCTATCTACTGTCCAATATACAATAAAACTGGAAATATATGTTTTGCAAAAGTCTTGGGATAATTATTTTAAAGTTTCTTCCAATTTTGTATGATGACAATGGATCATCTGGCAATCAGTTAGAGAAAAAAATATTGGAAAATGAACATTTTGCCCAAGATAAAAAAAATATATCTTATAAGCAAGAGAAATTTATTAGTTTTGCTTTTTAAAGAATTATTCTTCTTCAAAATTCATCTGAAATGCAACTTCTATAAGACAGCTAACAAGAAATGAACTTTACATCTTTGATAAACCTATGCTATGCATAAATGAGTAATTTTATTTACCTGGACTAATTGTAGATCATCTTCAGCCCTAAATAAACCATTGATAACCAGGGTTAGAAAAAACAATTAAACAAAAAACCAAGAAAACACTACAATAGTAGTTTTACTCAGCCAAGAAGACGCATATAAAGTGGATTATGGTGTAATCTGATCAGTGTTTGGAGATTGCTTAGGTAATAATTTTTCGTCAGAGGGAGGTTTTTATTTTATTCAGTTGCACAGGTACATCAATTTGTTCATTTTAGCATTCACTTTGCAACCGTGGGTTAATCATCACTAATGTTCTGCAGAATGTGCTGCAGTTAAGTATTGTTATCAGTGTAATTAGTTTGCTAAATATAAGGCAGCAATGGATGGTCTCTTTCAGGATTGAAAGGCTCTTTTGTGCATGTTTTTTATTTGTAACACTGAAAAACAGAGCTAACCCCAGAAGTCTGATTTGTCAGACAAGGACCGTGAGAGTACGTTGTTTACTGATCTCTGAAGGTATTTGTGAACAAAGCGATTTTCAGAATCACCAAGGTTCTTAGGTTTTGAACCCTATGTCAGGTAACCTCAGGTAGGTTTGAGTGGTACTGAGGTATTTGATGATATTTGTTAGAGAAGAACAAGTGCTAAATTCTCATTTTTAATTCAAATATAACTATTGTTAGAAATAGATCATTTTTATATGGACTGCAATTGAAAGAGAGTCAATACAAAATTTATTTTATTTACATCAGTTTCATTTCAATTTAATTATTGGTTCTAGCATAACTTTGGTTTGAACTTGCATCAGCCTGTACTTGATGTTCTTGATGACGAACACAACTTACACAACAACATAGGAAATTAATATATTGCTCTGAAAACAAAAAGAATTCTGTTTTTAGAAGTCTTAGAAGGGATAACATTCTAGAGAATCTATACCTCATAATTACAGTACAAAAATCAACTCCTATAAAAATTTATATCTAGCTTTGTACATTTTCAGTAGACAAAACAATTACCTGTTTCTTCTGAAAGCTGGGTTTTGAGGTGGTGTTTTTTCCTTCTATAAAACAATGGCCGATATAGATAGATAGATAGATAGATAGATAGATAGATAGATAGATTTTTTTTTTTTTTTAATTAGTTTTCCAGAATTGGCTTTGAAATGTGAGAACCCTTAAGTAACAATTCTCAGACCATTTAGTTTACACATTATTACTCTGCATGTGATGAGTGTCAGACTTGGATTCACAGAGTTCATCTTTTATGAATTCCTGTGAAATTTATACCACACTGCATAAGTTAGCTTAAGTTAGAGGACGTGGGCTGCCCTCCTGGACAGTCTGCCATCTTGGAGCAGAAGAGTGAAGAGACAAGCTTGATTAATCCAAACAGATTTTTTTGTAAACACCAATGTCAAAAGAACATCCATTTTTGTTCTCCTCCTCATTCTACCCCATGCACAAGTGTCACAGTAAGACAGTAGGGGAGGGTTGGAAACACAAGATCAAAATGCCCAGGGGATCTCTGGGAGTGAACTACCTCCAGGATAAAAAGAAATCTAACAATTTTGTGTCTTGGTTCCTATGGAAAATTCATTCCAAACCTGAATTATTTAATATTTGAATGAATTGAGGAATGGAAAGGCTTTCATCTGAAAGAGGTTTCCCACTCAGTAATTTAACCCCAACAGTTGCTGTTTTTATCTGCTTTAAAAGCAAGAAAGGAGGGAGAAGATGGGAAAAAGAAGGCAGGATAGTATGAAAGCATCAAACTACATATCACTAAATTCTCAAAATCTAAATTGGAAACTGAACTATTTTTCTTTCTTTCATCCTTATTCTACTCTGATTCATTTTTGTGGTCAAATTCATGATTTCCTGGACACACTGAATCTAAGTCACTAGGGAAAAGCAGACATCATCTTGTAATATGAAAGTAGTCATTAAGGCCTTTTTCTGTTTTTAATCCAATGTAAAGTAATCCTGTTCATGTAACATCAGAATGAATTAGTGATTTATGGAACTACATCTATTTTTATTTTTTTATCTCTCTCTGAATTCTATCTGTTGGACTATATCTCAGGATTCTACTGAAATATTTTGGTTCCATTACACATCAGAGGTTCATAGCCAGTAAATGTTAAACTGCTCACCTCCTTTCTTATGAACTCTTAATAACACTCAGTTGCTGGCTTTTGGGGTTTTGTTTGTTTGTTTGTTTGTTTGTTTGTTTTCACCCAGGAGTTTTACTTTTATAGTAACAAGAGAATGTTTTCATTAATCCTATAGAATTTCATAAATATCCACTTTTTTTTTTTTTTTTTTTTTTTTTTTTTTTTTTTTTTTTTCTTCTTCAGACTACACAATTCTACTTGTTAAATATGTGTTTTTCAGCTTTGGAGATGTATCATACCTTGTTCAACCCCGATATTTAAAGGCTTTATTCTTATTAAATTAACAGCTAACCTTTTCTGAAGATACAGATTTGAATTAACTGAATTTGTGACTTCAACTCTTATCTAGTAGGAAATGGAAACTCAGAAATTTCCTCCACATACATGTAAAGTTTAGTTGTTATGGTTCAGTCATGCTGTGAATAAAGTTTGTAATACTTTGTGGTGAACAAATTTGCAAATTTGCATTATTCCTATGTTTTGAGGGGGGGAATTGCTGCCATTTTTTGGACACACTCAGGGAAAGAAAATAAAAAATAAAAGAAATCTTAAAATACATAAATAAGGGGGGGAAAAAAGAAGATATTTTACTGGAAGTTGCAGCTGGCGCATCCTGGATTTCTGCTTTTCTATGGAAAAGATAATCTGAAATCGCAGAAATTTATTCCAAGATTACCAATATTTTGTTCTTTCCCATTTTATATGGTGATTATGTAGTAACATCTGTGCAAGAACTGTTTGCTTTGTTAAGCAATACTGATGGGAATAGCTTTCAGTGAAAGATGTGCCACTGAAGTTGAAGCCAAATATAACAAAAATACAAGGATTATGGATACAGAAAGAAAATTATGTTCACTCACAATTTTTAACTTTTTGCACCTATACTTCATCTTATTGCTTAAATATAAATAATACTTGTTTAATCTACACAGTTATTACAGTTTAGTGTCACAGCTATGCATCCTGAAAATTCCTTGGAATCTAGCCAGGATATATTGTGTTATTTCATGTTATGTTATGTTATGTTTTATATTATTCTGCTTTTTTTTTAAGTTTTTTTTTTTTTTTTCTCTTTCTGTTGAGCTTTTGAATTTCCAGAAGATGTAATCAAATTCTTGTTGTGTGGCCAGCTCAATATCCTGACTTCTGAGGCAAACTCAGTGGTTCGGTGTGTATTCAGCAAAGTCTTTTTAAGAACAGAGAATGCTGTGAGAATAAATCAAAGCTGATAATATCTGGGAAAAAGAACACACTGTCCAGAAAAAATAATGACTCCTCTGAAGAGATATCATTATCAGACACTAGCATATCTTGCCAACTGTAGACAGAGATATTAAAATACCCTGCAAATCTGCCTCATATCCTGAGGGAGTGAGACTCAGGCAGGCATACTGTCCCAACCAGAGAGGAGACTAAAACCAGTTAGAGGCACAGTGATGCTCAAAAAAACAAACCAAAACAAAACAACCACACACACACACACACACACACACACACACACAAAAAAAAAAAAAAAAAAAAAAGTCTGTCACTGCAGGCACCCCCCACAGTCTGTGCAGCTGACTTTGCGGTTAGTTTGATTTCTGCCTGAGCACAAGGACCTTCAGGCCAACAAGTTACATCCACACTGTCCAGCAAACCACCACTCCTCACCAAGTGGGAGAGTGAAATGGGTGCTTGCTGTTGAACTCACAACAGCAGCCTGACTTCTCTCTCCTCACACACAACAGACCCAAGGTCAGTCCTACACATAAAAAAAAAATAAAAATTTAAAAGGCTTGCAGTGTTTCAGTCTGTAACAAATTAAGCTGACTCATTGCCCCAGTCACAAACTATAGTCGTTTATCCAAGCCATGTGCAAGAGAAAGGTAAACAAAACCCCTCATTAAACAATGTCCTTTTCAGGTGAACTTTACGCTCCCAATTCACCCCTTTCTCTCCAAAATATTGTTGCTGAAACTTACCGCTTTTGCCAACTCCCCCTGCTCCCAGCATCACCACCTTGTACTCTCTGGAGCACGCTGAGGCACTGCTCGAGGAGCTGATCTTTGCATTTTCTATCTCCATCTTGCACGAAGCAGCAGAAGGGACCAAAACAGTAAAAAAACAACTGGCAGGTGTTTTCTCTGATCTTAAACAACTATAAAAACTGTGTTAGGGGGAAAAAAAAAGGCAGAAAGGGAAGGTATAATGCAAGAGCTATGATTTATCAGCCTCACACGCGCTGTGCCTGTGTTAGCTGGAGAAGGTCTCATAGCAACCACTTTAACAGCTTCCAATAAAAATCTCTCTCTGCCCCCTTATAGCTCTGTATCGTTCTCTGTTTCTCTTCCTGGACAGCAGCAGTTTTGTGAGGCTCAAGAGGTCTGCTACCTCTGGGGTTGCAGTGTCATTGAACAAATAGATCAGATACTTCAGCAAAATAAAATGGATCAAATTTCTTAATTATTAAGTTTTGGGGTTTTTTTTCTATGTAGTACTTGCTTGAATTTTAAAACAAACTGGACAACCTTGTTTTCATCTTGGAGATTAATATGCATCCTATAATCATCAAGTTTACTAGTTTTACACTTAATACTACTATAAGTGAAACAAGTAACAACTTTTAACAGACTTTTTTCTTCATGAAACTCACTGCAGACACAGAAGTTTTCGAAGGCTAGATTTGCCCTCAGATCAATACCCAGTTTAGTTGAGTTTACATCAATTATTTGCAGAAATAAGCCAGATACTTTGGGGAAATAAAAACAACTTTACTTGTTGTTCCCCTCCTTTTTCCACACACAATTTCCAAAGGAGACAGGGATTAATATTAGTTCATTCAGAAAAAACGTAAAGAAGAAAACCATCTTTTTAAAAGCATTTAATACTAATATAAGTGATTTATCTTAGCAAGCTAGTGAATGACATTCAGTGTGAAAATCTCAGACTGAAATTATTCAGTGAAAACTTACAACAAAACACAGCAGCTCTTCATCAATTTCTGATTTTGTTCTTAAACAAAATGGTCTATTTAAAGGCTAGCATAAAAAATAAGATAACTTGCCCAGCTTTAACTGTTATTTGATATTTCTAGGGATCAAGAAGCATCTACTGCAAAATGAGTGGAAAACAAAAATTTTACTCCTTTGGAAGTCCTGGGCTTTCATGAAGAGGAAACTATTAAGGAGACATGGACATGGAAGCAGGAGAAGTAACTAATAAAGTATATTGAAGGTCTGAGACACCTTCATCTGTCCATCCTTCAAATAATTTCAGAGAGTAAACACATGGTATTACTTAGGAATAGGTTAGAATTAAAAATTGAAAGAGAAATTAAAAAAAAAAATAGACTGAAGAAGGACATGATTTAAAGAAACTTAAAGAGACAAATAGGTATAGAAGGGACATATATTTTAGAAAGGTAGCTTAATGGGATAAGAAAATACATTATTGAAAAAAAAACAGATACATAGATATGATGATAATAACAATTAGAATGGAGAAGGTGAACAGAACATGAATACTCATTTTCCCTCCTAATAAGAACTTAGGAGACAGTGGATGGGACAGAAAGTAGCCCAGTTGAAACAAACAAACAAACAAACTTAGAAAAGTAACCACTAAGTTAGGAAAATTTTTGATGCATGAATTTGTGGGCAGAATAATTGATCTTGTAATGAAAAATAATTTAAATATGAAGTAAAACAAACTCCATCATGGACTATTAAAATCACCATCTTTTGCTTAAGGGGTACTCACATGAACAGATCCTGAAAAAAGAGAGAAATCCAGTTATGATGGTCTGTTTTCCGCCAGGCAGCAAAAGAGGGCAGGGACAGAATCACTGTGTTCTGAGAAATCCTCCAGAATGAGGATCTGCCACTGTCCTGTGGGACTTCTGAGCCAACTCTGCTGCAAGCAGCTCTGTAGTACCAGGGAAGGGTGCCTGTATATATGTCTGGATAGAAACCTCAGCACTTAGAAGGGTTTGTTCATCAGAGCATAAAGCCGGATGTAAACAGGAAATGCTGCATACAATTATATGTTTTCTAATATTGAATTTCAGCAGGAACAGACAGGTAGGCCAGTTAATCCCCATTGCAATTAGAATTTAATTTTCATTAAAAGTGTTCTTGTGTATGTAATAATGATATCAAAACCACTGCTTAGAACAGCTGTGTTTTTCTGGTAATTTCCCACCAACACAACAGGCTTTTTCTGAGGAGCTTTTGTTCCCATACCTGGCAGCAACATTTGACTGACATTAAAATGTCAGGAAAGTGAGTGGCTGTGAACATAACATAAAAGACAACCTAAGCAAAATATACTCATATATAAAAATATAAGTGAACATAATGTACATATCATAAGCAAGAATGAGTCAGATTTTTTTTTCCCATTGTTTTGTCATAAAAAATTAGAAAGTCCATTTTTTCTTTTGTTCTGAGCTGGAAAATGAGGAAGGAATTTATGAAGTGTAAGAGGCTACAAAGGGGAATTAAGTTAGGGCACGAAGATGAGTAAGGCAACCAAAGACCTTTTGATTGTCTTCTTCATCTTTTAAGGAAAAAAAAAAAAAAAAAAAAAAAAAAAAAAAAAAAAAAAAAAAAAAATTGACAGCACTTTTTTTGTCTGAAAGAGCAGAATTAAGTATTTGTTGATGAGAATTAAACACTTAAAATGCTTGCTTTAAAGACATGTTCATGTTTATTTAAGTTTAGCAGTTGATTAAGTATTATTACATTACATAAATAAACATATTGGACAGACATATCCTCTTAAATTCCAGAAATTTGTCTGTAGCTTAAAAAGGTGATACTGCATTCCTCTTTATAAAACAGGACTTGTTCTAATTTGTTTTCATCATAACTTGCTCTTGACAAACAGCCGCCTCTGCCCTAATTTCATTCAATTCCACAGTGGAGGAAGAGTATTTAGCTTTATTTCCATTTACAATAACATCAATTAGTCTTCCTTCTCCCACCAGCACAGCAAAGTACAAGAGTATACTTTCAGTCTGCTGCCAATAAAATACTTAGGTGATTTGAAATTACCTGGCCTGAAACACACATTAATATAGGAGGAAAAATCAGCTACATAAATATTTTATAGATAACAGGAATAAACTGCACTACATACAATTATTTAACCTGAGATACTAGAGTTTTTACAGTGTGTGACATTCCACAACAAAATCCAACTGTCTATTTTATCTCTGCTTCACTGCTTTAAAGACACATTTATCACAATGTAAATTCATAGAAAGCTGTCCTTGGGCAAAAAAAAGTGTAACTGCAAAGGTGGGAAAAAAGCCTGCAGTACTAGCTTGTAATGAATCATTTATTTAAGAAATTTAGTCCTATTCCTGTTTACATATTGCTTATGACTTTATGACAATTCTGTTCTTTCTTCCTCTTATTTTTATTTTAAATTTTCTATTAAAACTCACTGTAAAATACAGCAAGCAATTAAATCATTTGGTATTCAAATTCTAACAACAGCTTTGTTTGAATTCATATTTTGGTAGTTAAGGCTGAAAAAGATCTTTAAGGATGCTTAGGTTTAAAAAAAAAAAAAGAGCATGAAGATATCTTAGAAGATAAGTAGATGAGCTTTTTTCTAGAGAAAATGCCATTAGGAAACACAACATTCATCCTACATCCCCACTTGCTCTGGGGTTGTTGAATAAAATAATGAGATGTTAGCACAACATGTAAGTGTTCTGAAATTGTTTCCTAGAGCACTTTGTGTTGAGGAGATTTTATCAATTAACCTGGATAAATATTCTTCTTGTTAGGCAGGGAGATCATGAGTTTGAAAACTTGAATAGCAAGCAAAATGCAAATCGACTGATTTGCGCTCCATTAAGTGATGGGTAAGAGGCATATGAACCATCTAATAATGGTGAGTATGCATGAGCCCACGGAGGTCCACACCATTATGGAAACACTGACCAACCTTTTGTCCCTCATACTTACATATTAGATACAGCAGAGGGAGGAAATATAGAAAAAATCCTTCATAAAAAGGCATATAAGGCAAACCTGCTGAATTGCTGAAGTGCCGGTATGACAAGAAGGAATGCTAATTTAGAAATCATTGCAAAGCACTGGAGAACTGATTCAACCTGCTCCTAAGGAGAAAACAAAAAACAAAAAACAAAAACAAAAACAAAAACAAAAACACCCCAAACAAACAAACAAAAAACCAAACAAACAACAACAACAACAACAACAACAACAACAACAACAACAAAAAAAAAGAAAACCCCACATTTGATCAATTAACTTGATCAATTCTGACAAAAGCTAGCATAATAAAGCAATTACTATGGAACCTAAAAAAAAAAATTCTAAATTTAAATTTCACATTAGCTTGTTTAATATATTCAGTCTCAAATATGGTGAACATTTCTGAATTGTGTTGCTTAGGGACATCCAACAGACTACAGAAGCATCTCTATGTTTTTGGAATTCGTATTTCTACTAGAAATACCCAGTGGTTCCATCACTCACCTGCCACATGCACCCTGACTTCCTTCAGTAATCCCCATCCCTTTTCTATTCTGCAGATTACTCAACTGTGGGATGATTCATTGTGTCACACATAGTGTTGTTGATTCGACACTTGACAACCTCACACCTTGAAGATGGCTCCTCAGCTGTTAAATAGATGCCTTTTGTTCTGAGGTTCTTGGTGCTGTTTTGTGTCAGGTATATTTCAGAACTGCCCCTGCTGAAATGCATTTTAATTTAACCTTGTCAGCCATGCCATGAAGAAAAAACAAATGATAGGAGAAAAGACGCAAGACTGACTGTTAACAGAAAATGTGAAATTACTTTATAGTCCAGAGAGTAAAGCAGCATTTTGGTTTTGGTCTTGTCAAAGAAAAGTTTGTCACGAAAACCAGCTCCCCTTTGGTTATCCCAGTCTAACAACACAAGTAATACTGTGCCTACGTGTACAAAGGTTTGAGAAATAGGGGCAGTTTGTCACATTCTTGACAACACTCATACAATATTAACTTTGAAATTCCTACAAGTGATTACTCTAACTTCACACAGAACAGAAACATTGAAGGTCATGTCTTAGTCTATTTCAAAGGGAAAAGCTATTTTCTCTGGGTTTCCAATAAAGTTTCATAAATGATTTATGATCCTAACTGTCTAGAAATACTAACGATTCTAGGCCATTTATGGATTTCTGTTGAGTTTTAATTGCACTCACAGATAAGGTTTCTACACTTTCAAATGTAAGACTGATATTCAGAATGGGAAAATCTTTGAGACCCTAAACCCTTGCTCCATATGAGCATGTTCCCTGTGAGAATGAATGTAGATTTACTTTAAATTGATATACCTTCTTGTTGTTTTGTTTGGAAGGAAAATTATAAGCATGAATATAATAAGAGATACCGTATAAATAGCATTAGAAGAGCTCTGAAGAGGTCATCTTTTTCATCCCTGCCTCATGCCACAAATCCATGCAAGTAAATTGAACAATATTTACTTAGCCGTACATTAAAGTCTTCCACAGTGAGAAATTGCTCAGTCTTTGAAATAAATTGCCTCACTATCCCATTAGAAACATCTCTGAAACCCAAATGGCCTTATTATACAATAAGATTATCACTTTTCCTCCTATTTACTGCAGCTATTATGAAAAAGCATAGTGAATATACCAAGCACATATTTAAATGTCTGGCTAGTGAATAAAACAAACATAAGTATGGATAATGTTCTCAGCATTCCTGTCTCTTCTTTTTCTTTCAGGCTTCCTATTTTTCATCAGAAAGGTTACTCTATGAATTCTCCTCCACAGGTAATTTTTTGACCTTCTATTCCACTTGTGTTCCCAAAGACTCCCCACTGCTTGTCATGAAATGTTGGTTACAAAATCTGCCCACATTAGTGTTTCAAGACTTTATACAATACAGATTTACACATACTGCCAGTGCATGTCAAGCCTGATATAATCACAATATAGGCAATCAACAATAAGAGACACTTTTTTTTTTTTTTTTTTTTTTTTTTTTTTTTTTTTTTTTTTTTTTTCTTCTCCTGATCTGTATTTGAATGCCCTCAGAGACAGATCACAGTCTACTGGGATTGTCAAAATTTCTGACTTTTCATGTTCTGCCGAGCTGTTCATTTTCCAGTCATCCTCGTAATATTGGTTTCTAGAAAATAAAGGGGATTCTTTCAATTTCAATTTGGACTGCTAAAAAAAGTAACACAAAAATATTCTCGCATTTCAGTTGTTACTTCAAAAATGTTTGTAGATTATAATAATGCCTGCATCCCCGAAGTCCTTCTGCTTGTAAAGCACTTAACTTTAAGCACTTTAAGGATTTTCACTCTGAACCATGTAAAATAGTGTCTCGGTTTAAAAAGAAAATCCTTAAAAAAAAAAAAAAGGAGTAGATAAGTTCTTCAAATTCATCCATGTTCAGTCATTCATATGCTTTCCACTTCACTGTGTATACTGAGTAAATGTAAGATTAGCTCTAGCTTCACCAAGGAAACAACAAACAGAATAAATTTGAATTTCTCTGACTTAAACTTTTCTAGTGTCATAGATTATTTTCCGTTATGATTTTTTTTCCTAGAAATCAAGTTGCTTATTTGTATTGTTGGTTGAACAGAAGGCAGAACTTTAGTTCTTAAATCTGTTGTGATTGAAAATAATTGGAACTAAGTGCATATTTTTGCTCAAAAATGGTAAGAAAAACAACGCCATTTCCTTTAAAATCATTAGTGAAATATTTTTTCCAAGAAAATTCAGGGGTTTGACTAGCTAAATCTCCCACCATACATGTTGTTACCCATTTTGAACAGGGGAACATTTAACAACCTTTGGAGTAACAGAAGTTTGGACTCATCTACATAATGGGCTGAACAATGCCTTACAAGAAAAAAAAGACAGAAATTAATATATATACTGCTGTTGTCAGAAGAGTAATGCAATCACCTCTTGAATAAAAGTTTCTGCTGCCATTCTGTGCATATCTTGCTGGATTTCTGATCAAACTACTTATTTTGACATATTTCAACCTGTTTAAAGTAACCAGTTCCATATGTAAAAACAGCACTGGAAACACTAGGAAACCTGTATGAAAGACATAACTATGTTTTACAAATCTGAAATAAACTCTCTCATTTAAACACTGCCAAGTGGATTATGAACTAGACAAGTATGCAAGTTCATTTATTTGGAAAGCTCTTACTGAGCTGTGTTGTAAAAGACTACAAATATCCCACTTGTCAGTCCCACTGCAATCGATTTGAGATCTGCTTCTACCAAAGACACCAGACACTGCAGTCTGTCACTAGTTAGTCTGTTAATCAGTTTAAAGATGCTATTCTTACAAAATATTGTAAGATCAATAATCTTACGTGCTAAGAAAGTGCTAATCTAACCTTTGTATGGCATGAAAAGCAAAGAAGTGTAGGAATTTCATAGTGTTGTTAATTAGCCATGATTGCAAAAATCTATCACTGTAGGATTCACTGTATCACTAATTGTTTCACCATAAAAAGCTCAGATTTAGCACTAAAAAAATAAAAAACAAACAAACAAAAAAACATAATCAGTATTCTGGTTCTTTGTATTGAAATGCCTAATAGGTCTTATTGGAGCCAAATATTTGAAAAAATCCTAAAAGAAAATATTTCATATTAGATTAACCTTATATTTCCATGATTTAGTATTTATTATCAGTTTTCATATCAGGTATAGTTTTCATTGTTCTAAAAAGAAATTAATTTTCAAAATTCCTTAAAGCTCTGAGGTTTGGGATTAAGAACTATATTTCTCTGTTTAAAATAAATGTATATTAGGTACTAATCTTGATGCCAACTGCAATAAAAATGCTAACAAATACACCCACCTTCCAAATTTCACTCTATTATGTCCACAAAACTCTGCTATTTTACTTCTAATGGATTCTGGAATCATATATATATATACATACTTATAAATTCATATATGTCATTCATATATATATAAACATTCATATGTTTTTATATATATATATATATAAACTCATATACTGTTTATATACACACACACACACACACACACACATATATATAGAGGCAATATAATTTAAACAGCACACTTTAGGATTAAAATGCTACCCTGAAACATTATTTCCAAACCCACATTCCGCTGATGCAAAGTTTCACTATTTTGTTAGTGGCTATGTTTTTCCAGGGCTCCAGGAGAATAATATTATTTAAGTTTAATTTGCTGTTTGTAAGAAAAAAAAAAAAAAAAAAAAAACACAAAACACAAAAACAAAAAAAACCCCCCTTTTTTTTTTTTTTTTTTTTTAAATCTTATTATTTTCTTATGACAAACAAACAAACAAACAAACTTGAATGGTAGGCACATTTGGTCAGCTCTCAAGTTCAAGATACTTTTTCCTTCCATAAGATCAGGTTCAGAATTCTGCTACAGAAAGCCCTGAGGATCAGAACACCTGTGTTAGACTAAAGTTTGCAGAGCAACATAATTCTCTGTGTGGCTATGAGACAGTTTATGTTCCTTTTTGCAGTCTCTGGATACTGATGTAGCTGCAAGGCATGAGCAAGTGAAAAGGGGTAGAATTCAGAATTTATTCCCCTTAGTTTTGCTGTGGCTGTTTGCTGTGGATGGAGCTTGACAATATAACAAAACCAAACTGCTGAGGCAATGATGGATCCTTAATAGGAAGGAGCACAGAAATACCATGTTAGAGAGAGGCCAGCAAAGAGATCAAATTAATTATGTTCCTTTTATTAACTATAAACAGTAAAAAAAGAATTCTTGACTAGTGGCAAACAGCCAAGCCCCTGATCCACATCAGATGAAAGACACAGCTTTTCCTGGACCTTAAGTTAATTTCACAAATCCTTTATTAGCTGAGTACCATCTTAGGACAGCCCCTGTAATATCCTTATTTTACAAATATCGAGTCTGTGTTGTGTTTCTGCTTTCTATATTTATCTTCCAATCTTTGGGACAAGAAGGATAAAAAATTTAATTCCAAAAATCGAACTCTTAACTCTTACTTTGACTATTTTCTGTGGTATCCTTTACTTCTATGTGGATTTAATTAGAATTTTGGGTGTATTTCATATGAATCCAGACTTTTTTTTTTTTTTTTTTTTTTTTTTCCCCTGTGGAAATATCTTTCAGATCCTCAAGTGTGAATAAAAAGAAATGCTTTTCATCCACACTTAAATTACTTTAGAAGTTGTACTTTCTAATAGCATTAGAATTAACTGCCCCTCAACCACCATATCTGGAAAGGCTCTGCATTGCAACATGCCTTCACTTTTTCTGAAAGTTCTTCAAAAACACATTGAGATATTTATTTTTCCTTCAACAACATCTTCTAAATATACTGCCTAAAGTTTTAGTAAAGCATTTAAAAGGGTTGGCCCTGTCTGGATGCCAGGCACCCACCAAAGCCACTCTCCCATTCCCCCTTACAATGGGAAAGTAAGTATAAGAAAAGATTCATGAGTTGAGATAGGATAGGGAGAGATCAAAAATTGATTACTGTGATGAGCAAAACCGACTCAATTTGGGGATGTGAACTCAATGTATTACTAACAAAATCATAGCAGGATAATGAGCAATAAAATAAATCCTGAGAACACCTTCCTACCACCTCTCTGTCCTTCCCGGGCTCTCCCTCCTCCCCCAGCAGCAAAATGAGACAAGGAATGGAGATTATGGTCAGTGCATGCCACATTCATGCTGCTGCTCAGGGAGAAGGATTGGAGTCCTTCCCCTGCTCCAGTGTGAGGGAGTTCTCCATGAACTTCTCCAGTGTGAGTCCATCCCATGGGCAGCAGTCACCCATGAGCTGCTCCAGTGTGGGACTCTTCTCCACAGGGTCAGTCATTCAGGAACAGCCTGTTCCAGTGCTCCCCATGGCATCACAAGGCACACCAGCAATCCTGATCCAGCCTGGGCTCCTCCCTCTATGGGTCTGCTGGTCTTGACTGGGGCCTGTTTCAGCACAGGACTACTGTGGGGTTGTTACCCTACTTTTTCTGAGCTTTCTTATTAGCCTTCTTGAAATTCATAATGGAGTCAGATCTTTTCGTTACTGTACAATATTAGGAGCAGTTTTCTACCTTTCCTATAGATGTAACATAAACAAACCCTTTGTTTCTCATTCTTTGTCCTTTGTTTGCATATTTCTAACCTGAAAAACAACTGTAACTGACAGTGGGTCTGGCCACTGATGATGAGGGGTGGAAACCCAAAAAGCCAATCTCCTGCCAGATCCACAAATGTATAAAAAAGTAAACAATAAACAAAAAGGTCTTCTTCTTCTTTCTCCGTGCTTGGAGGAGAAGCTGGAAGAACCTCTGCCCTGAGAAAATCCTCGTCTGTGCGTTATTGCTTTGTGTGTCTTGGTGACATGGGGTCACAGCCTCCTTTGGGCATCCCCCTGCTCCAGCCTGGGCTCCTCCAGGGGCTGAGTTGGATCTGTGCTCCCCCTGTGCCCTCCCTGTGCTGCAGGGACACAGCTGCCTCACCATGGACTGGTCCAGAGGCTGCAGGGGAATCTGAGCTCCAGGGCCTGGAGCAGCTCCTGCCCCTCCTTCTGCACTGCCCTGGGTGTCTGCAGGGCTGCTCCTCCCACATGGAATTCATCTCACTCCTCTCTTCTCTGGCTGCAACTACATTTGTGCAATACCTTTTTTTTTAATACATTTGTACGATACCTTTTTTTAATTTCCTTCTCCTATCTGTTATCCCTGAGGTGTCACCACCATCACTGAGGGCCTTGGCCATCCTGGATCCAGCTGGCACTGGCTCTGCGGGACATGGGAAAGCTTCCAGCAGCTTCTCAGAGAAGCTGTAGCTTCTCTGTAGCACCCCCACTACCAAAACCTGGCTCTACAAACACAAAACAAGCATTTACACCTGTACAGTAACCCTTGTGATCATCTAAATACCTGTTCTTGGAGCAGTGTTGCCAAAAAATCTCTTAGCATCTTAGCTACCAGATGAGCAGCAGCAGACTACGTCTTTGCATAACCATTGCCTGACAATTGTCAATATTCTTCACAGCATTTAAACCCCTCCAGAAAGATGACGAGATACATTGTCTTTGAAAAGAAAATATGCACAATTTTTTAATTTAAAATAAAATGTTTACTTCTCTTTCTTTTTTTTTTTTTGTCTTTTTTATAGATAAGTGAAAAAAACAACTTCTCTAACGCCACACACTCTATTTGATTATCCTGAAAGCAGATTATCCTCTGCCCTGAAGAGAACATTCTCACATTCTTTATTAAATCAGCTCCTCTTTTGCGATGATGACATAGCTATGTCTTTTCTTGCATAAAGGAATAGATGTTATGTTCTTCCAGCAGACAATCTAGTTCCAAGTTCAACTCAAGAAAATGGTGTCTAGATTTATCATGCACCTCATTAAATAGAGTTAAATACTTCCATGTATTAAGCAATATTTCTTTGTGAAATACTGACTTGGAAAAATGCTGCAAATTAGCAAAACCTACAAAGAAAATGAAAGCAAAAGACCATGATAAGGATTCATTGGCTGTAAAGGTGGATTTGAGAGACTGTAAATATGGTTACAAATAAGTAAGAAAGATTATTTCTTTATTGTTATGGTTATTGCTACATAACAAGTGATACAGCTTAGCAATTTTTAAATTATCTTTAAATATTTCTTTTAATTTGGCTAATAGTAACACCTACTGGTCATTGTCACGGGTTAGTATAGTTTAGTTTTTTAGTCATAGAGGAAAGTGGAATGATTTTCCAGGTCAGGACCTGGAAATTGCTTTAGAAAGGAGAGGGGCCTATCGGAGGGTTAGTTGGAATATTGGCATCTGTTCTGACCACTGAAAATTACTAGCTGCGACTTTGGGAAGTACCATATAAAACCCCTCTATTTCCTCAGGTCAGATGGTTTTTTTCCTTTGGCCAGAGAGAGACAGGTAACATCGAGCTGGGCCTGCTGCTCTCCCCTTTTGGGAGGAGCTGGCCTGAGGCCTGGCCGGATTCCATCGGCTCCCGGGGGAAGGGGGGGAAGGAGAGGTTGCTGTTTTACAACAGCTACTTTCTTCAGACTTCCTTAGAGCAGGGAGAGATCTCTGCTGGGCCCCTGATGGGAGCTATGGGCACCATTTAAGCTGAGGCTGCTGCAATTTACACCGAGGGGTGGCTGAGAAGGCATTTATGATCTTACCTGGGTTTTTTTGTGATTCCAGACTGCCCGGGTGCTCTGATCTCGGATGTTTCTGTGTGAATTCTTCCTCCCTCACCAGCATGGCCTTGAGCATCTAACACCACAAGCTACCATGGAAGAAAAGACTCTGGGCAGATTTAACCCTTTCCTGATAACATGAAGCTTCCAGAGCTTAGCCCTTCTCTGAGAGAGATAAGAAAGGGATAGAGTGAACATAAAGAAATGTTCATGTTCATAAACAGCATGAAGTCAGTGGAGCGAGAGTGAAAAGACTATTGGGACAGGGGGTTGAGGAGTTAGTTTTTCCATTCTTATTGAGCCATGGAAGCGAACTCTATATTTAGATCATTCCTTTAAATCATGGGAAAGATATGCATTTGGGGAGATGATTGTTTTAATTTGTGTGTAGATTTGAGCAAAGGTGTTTGTGATGGACTAAGTAATATTAATCCTATAAGATGCTTGAACAGAGATAAAGATGAGAAGCCCCCTGTGCCAGTGAAGAAGTGAGAAGATATCTCTGTACCTTGAGGTGAAGAATCCTTTGCTTTGGAGTTATTAATCTTTAAAAAGTGACACCCCAGTATGGAAAAGTCTAAGACCCATGACCCGTAGGCAGCTTGGGAAACAGCTCCTGGGAGGGTCACAAAAGCAGGTTTCTCCGGGCGGTTGTTTTTGTGACAGTTAAAAAAAAACACAAGAGAACTGTTCTGGGTTGTCAGTGGGATCCATGACTCTAAGAGAGACTCTTCTCCTAAAGAATTGATGAAAGACTATTTTCAAATGGTGAAACTGACTGAAAATTACAAGTGTTGTCTCTTTATGTTGCTTTGTAGGAAAGTGAATAGTTTATAGGGGAGGGAAGAGTGTTTCTGGAGTTTCATTGTGTTTTGTTTTAGTTTTGTCCCAGCTTTCTTTTTTCATACTTTTAGTGTGTGTTAATAAAACTATTTGTTCATTTTTTAAGGTTAAACCTGCTTTGCTTTTCTCCTAGTCTCTCTCCCACAGAAAAAGAGTGAGTACTCAAGACCAGAATTTAGTCAATGTGAAACCTGTGTGAACTATATGAATTGGTGTTTCCACTAAGTTTTCGAAATTAAAACCATTACAGTCATGTAGAACATGTCCCTGACAATGGCTGTGTTATCAAACAATAATGAGTCAAAGTATGTTTGATAAATTTTTAATTTCATATTAATTTTCACTCACATTAATAAGCATCTAAAAAAAGTATCACCACAAATTTGGCCTTGATTTTCTAAACATCTTTATTATCCCACCTTTTTAGTGAAAAATATGCCTTCTCTGACCCATTTCTTAAAATCTCCAGTGGAACTTCCTCTAACTACTTACTGCTGCAGAATGTCACTGCTGCTTGAGTGCTAAATGTTCACCTTCTTCTTCTTCTTCTTCTTCTTCTTCTTCTTCTTCTTCTTCTTCTTCTTCTTCTTCTTCTTCTTCTTCTTCTTCTTCTTCTTCTTCTTGTTATATTTGTGTTCAATGTCAGCATTCATTTCTCTGAAAAAAAAAAAAGAAAATAGACAGGGTCATCTCATTTAAATCTTCCTGCAAATCCTATTCTAACAGGTTTTACAAAACTTTATTCTAAAAAAGAAAATCTTAATGGCCAGGTTTGCAAACAGAGTTGAGGAAGGCCTTTGGAGCAAGTTCTTGCCCTGAGCCCTTAAAATCCCGGAAAAACATTCCCAAAGCAAATCTGGAATACTGACTTTGCCAGCCTGAATTTCTTTCTCTCCTCATGTATATGCAATAGCAGTTCATCTGGCAGGTATGGGCCATGAACCATGTTAAAGAATCTTCCAATTGCAGCAGAAATGCACTATAATGAGTCCCATAAAAATCACTAAGTCTGACATTGGAAGGACATTGGGAATATTAAAATTGAGATTCAGGTGTCTGGAGAGCATGGGTGCACATTACCATACATTTCCCTAAGCCTGTAAACTATTCTTGTCCTGCTGCAATTTGCACAGTGCAGCAATTAATTGTGGATTATTTTTATAGGATAATGGTGAGCATAATCAGTCAAATTTAATTGACAGCCCACTGGAACTTAAGGAGATTTGATTTTTTAGAGTTTTGAATTTTGGAAACCTCAAATTAAAGGCAGACAATTAAGATTAATGCTGTCAAAGACTGATCAATTAATAACAATTTGTTTCTCAATGCACACATCCTGTTGTACCAAATACAATAATAGCAAATAGATAATTTCTTACCACATTTTATTTTTAAGATGGGCTTTCATTTCCATTCCTGTTCCTCTAGCAATATCAGCAGTATCTTATTACTTGCAATGGTTTGTCATTCACGTGTAATTCTGCAGCTATTAACATTTTTTTTTTCTTTAATGTACTTAATGTGGATAACATATATAATAATTATAAATTTCTGTGAGAAGTCTTTCTAATGTTTCATGAACAGGATCTTATCCGGCTCATAACTGAAATTGCATCTTTATTCCATCTACTATCCCATTATTTGCACGTCACAGAAACCTGTAGCAGAAGAATACATGATAATTTGCCTATTCCTCATTGCTTCCCCAAATCTTTGGCAGGATTAGTCAGTCACATGCAGTTATAAAAGTGCGGCTTCCCCTCCCCCCCCCACCCCCCCGGACTTTGTATTTGGTTTATGTGAAATAAGAATAATCATAATCTAGGAAAAATGAAATGAAGTTTGAATTGTGCAGTTCTTCAAACCACATGGGCTTCCTTCCATCCACCTACTCACGTTCAAATTGAGGAATATTAAAAGATAGCAAAAGTCTGATGATTTAATCAGCTCCAGAACAATCATTGGCACCCGACTTCTTCCTCAAAATCATCCATAATCACAGGAGACTTTTGCACTGATGTTATCCCACTTTCCTCTTCGACAGCATTACTATGTGAAGTCTGTTTCTGCCTCTGTGTTCATGCACATATCCCTAGCATGCAAAAGATAAGAGTGGTTCCTCAAGGTATTTTCTTATCTAGACAGAGGTTTTATGAAAAGGCATCTTACTTTTGAGAATGATACTTTCTCTGAATGTTTATTTTTACCCATGCTGAAATTATTCTGTACTTACAATGGTCTGGTTTGAATGGCACCCTTATTATGAACATAATTGTCGCACTGCTCTGAATTTCTGTTGTTTTGCCCTTTGCCACTCTGGCTGGAATGAAGAGGAAGAGGGCAACTGACCTGATGAAGAGCTGGAAGAAATATCTGTGGTGAGTGATTGAGGACTCTGGGCTTGTCTAGACTAAAGAAAAGGGGGTGTGGGGTGATCTTACTGCTCCTTGCAGCTTCCTGAGGAGGGAAAGCAGAGAGATGTTGAGCTCTTCTTCCTGTGACATGGCATATAGGAACAGATTAAAGCTGGACCAGGGAGATTTAGATTGGACATCAGGAGACATGTCTTCAAGATGATGGTCAAACATTGGGCAGACTGCCCAGAGAAGTGGTCAGTGTGACAAACCTGGAAATGTTTAAGGGCATTTGGACACTGCCCTTAACTACACACTTTAACTTTTGGTCAGCACTAAATTGGTCAGGCAGCTGGACTGGAGGACCAGTGTAGGTTCCTTACTACTGAAATCATCTATTCTATTCAAAAGTCTTTAAAGGTGAATCTAGACTAATATGTTTGTTTGAACTGGGAACATCAATAAAATTTGAATAAAATCTCCTGACTGGACTCAGTGACGCATTTAGCAAAGATGTTTGGAGTGATTCACTCTGCAAAACCATTCTTTTTGGGATACATGCTCATTAGCAATGTTACTGCCTAGTGTCACTTCTGGCTGCTGAGAAACAAGGAGTAGGGAAGGTCAGGGAAGTGCAGTGAGTTTTCTGAAGATACAAAATAACTGGTAGTTTGGGTTTGTTTTTGTTTATTTTTCTCACCGCAACTTTTGCATTAACTCACTTCATATATTTCAAAGAACTATCAGACTCAAATATTCAATAAATCAGGCATAAGTGTTAAGATATAACTGAGTCTGTGTGTAGGAATGTCAGTTTTAGGTACAAGAGTTAAACCAGAGCTTTGCAAAGTTTTGATAAAGGTATAGTTCCATCTCCAGAAAAAAAAGGCTTTAACATTCTACCAAAAAAAGGAAAACTATAGAAACTACAAAAATGCTTTCTGTAATATTGGCTTAAAACATGGAGTATTAAAATAATTCTTCCTGAAAGAAGAGGAACAGAGAACTGCAAGGTGACTGATGTTATCAAACACAGAATTTAATTAAAAGCTTACTTTTTGCTTAACATAAAGTTTTAAACATCTGGTTTCCCATGTTCCTTGCTGAGTGCAAAGGGAAAGACCTTTTCTACTTCACAGAAATGTCACATGGCCTATTTGAGTAACAGTATTTGCCATGTGCTTTAAGACTAAACTTGTAATGCAGCTTTTATATCTGGGTAACTCATCCAAAAAATCAACCCAGTGGAATATCTTTTACCAATAAAATTTTACCGAGAAATTGGTTGTGAGTCCTCTAGTAAAACTTATGAGGGTTTTTTTGGTCTCTAGGAGAGTAAAAACTGTATAGGTTTTTCTTAACTCTTACCTTAATTCATGGCTGCCTGACCTTATGTCAGAAGTCTTTGAGAAGTATTGTCTTTTAGTAAAACCTTTAGAGTGCAGAAATCTGCTTCAAGAAACCAGTAAGAAAAGCTTACAGAATCTGGACAGCTCTTAAGCTTGCATAAAACCACTTTTATCCCTAATCTTGTTTTGAAATAAGACCTGAAAAAACAATACAAGCCACTGACTATTACAGGAGAAAATTATAAACAGTTTTCAGTTATATCCTTCTTCTGAAACTCTTTCACACATGATTATTTTGAAGTTTACATCACGTTTACATCACATAATTAAAAACTTCTTGTAAGGACTAGACTCAGACAAGTCCGTAAATCATATGCTCATGTAGTCCTTTCAAGGTCTGAACAGTTTTTAAGGATTTTGAGCTAACAGGTGTCTCTGATATTACCTGAATTGCTCAGGGACCCAAAAATATGAGAACATGACAGGTATAGATTTCAAACTGGAGTTTCATTTTACATCTGGCACTGGAGGCTAAGCACTAGTGCTGAGCAGAACCCACAGAGCAGTCAGAGCATATGGGCCTAACATAATGTATGACAAGCCCTGATTTTCAATAACATCCCTCCAGGGCCTAGGAGAGGGCCCTATAGCAACACTTCTATAATGTTTCACTGCCACTCTGGTGGGGCATACAAGCTTATGTTTATGTCTATTAATCAACACAACAGTAGTAGTGATAATAACTAGAATTTTCAACAGAATTTGGGAGCTCCTTGTGGAAGAAATAATATAGTAAAAGATACCAGAGTTACTACTGTGCTTCCTAACCTGCTGCAAAGTGAACAGCAACAGATTCTCCAAATATCTCAGAAGTGACAACAATTCCAGCTTTACCTGACAGAGTAAGTAGGCAGGATTATTAAGGAAAAGATACAGATGGAGGTAGAAGACAGTAAAAGAAAGAAAACAAAGAAAGGAAGAAAAAGACAAGGAAGGATAGAAAGCAAAACACATAGAGCAGGAGGGAGAGAGGGTTCATTTAGATTCCTCGTAGCTAAAAATCCAGATTGTATAAATTCCACACTTGCACAAATGCCTGGAAGTTGGTATCCAACACTACCTTTCCCAGGGCAAATGGAAAGTAATTTCTGGCATGGCCTGTTCAGATGTTTCCCACGATACTTATCATGCCCATAGATGCTATGACATGGACAACAAGGTAATCTGAAACGCCATATTTTTGATTCACCAGGTATTTCTCTTAAATTTCTCAATTCAGTCTTAAAACCGTGTGTGCTTAAAACCAGCCTATAACACAGAAGAATGAAAAATGTCATAATAGCTACAACTCATTTTATATAAAGAACCATTTTTCCATTACAGTTTCAAGCCTTTCTGAAATCACATTTCCTGTACCATAGAAGAAACACTTTACTTTCAGTCTATTTCACAGTAAAGAGAGGCACTTCCACTTATTGTGCTATCTTCTATACCTTCTTCTATACCTATACCTACCTTCTATACCTTCTATACCTACCTTCTATACACAAAAACACAGGAGAAGAACCAGGAATGCTATTCCAGCTGAATATGTCTCTTTAAAGAATTGAGGTATGTAATCATGTAACTCATATATTGCATTGGACCATATTAAAATACTGATTATTGGCTGCCAAGACAGGTTCCATTTGTCTGACTGTGTCTTCACCACTGTATGGACAAATGGCACTATTAGGACAGTATTCTTAAGAACACACTTCCATCCTGTTTTTTGGGACCTTAAGCTAAGGATGAGTCCTGGCTTCCAGCTAATGGTTTCTAAAGAACTCACAACAGTAGTATTAGAAGTTACAGTATCCTTATCTTATCCTGAACTGCAGAATAAGAAAGAGAATGTCTACCAAAATGACATAATACTTCAGCCATCTGCCATCTAACCTTGTTGGCATGTAAATTCATTCTCATTTCAGCAAACCTCCAAAACCTTTGCCAAGTAATCATACAGCATGTACATGGAATATTTCTATTACTTCTGGAGAAATAATCACCACTCCAGATACAGTATTCTACAGTGTCTACATAGCTCTAGTTATTGACTAATGCCTCTCTGCGTGGCATCAAAAACCACATCTACACTCACTCTAAGCATTTCAGATAAGCACAAAGATACTGAACTTCTTAAATCCTCTGTGTACTTGTCCCTTATTTTCCTGAGATAACATACATTTGTCAGGAAGTTTAGATTTTTATTATCACTAGTAGCATGGATTGATTGATACTGATATGATAAGCTGAACATCATGTTCAGCATCATTTCCTCGGGTAGATAACATACATTAAATAACATGATGATAGAATACAACATGAAATTGTGTCAGAAATGGTTCAGTGTTTGGCATTCCAGCAAAATAAATGGATTGCATTTAACCAGCTGAGAGAGAGCACTCTTCCAACCATGAAGGAAACAGGCTCTTCAATGATTATTGAATCACTGTAGTTATTAAAGAAAATAAAATTCTTAACAAATTACTTCTAGGCCAAGTGGAATGGGGCTCTGAGAAACCTGGTCTAGTAGAGGCTCCACTCACCATGACAGGGGATTCTATGGAAAGGAATCTATGAAATATAAAGTGAATATTCAGTAGCTTACTATCGCTCACCTAACAGTTTATGATTTGGTAAAGAATTTTTTCAGAAACTCAGGTCTCAACTCAGGCTTAAAATATCAAAAATCACGAGATCCCAGAATGCTGGTATCCACTGGTGCCTGAGTCAGCATTCATTCCTGTGACTTCCAGTTCTCCTGTGTATCATTTTTAGTAGCATGAAGCTAAAACAACAGGCCAAAACAACAACATGCACTTCAGCACATACTAGCAACAAATTCTGACTGCAGCTCTGCGCAAAGAATCAATAACATGATGGGCACTTCTCCCATCTCCTACTCTTCTCCAAATTTACTCTCTTAGTGAATTAATATTTCAGCATATCAGATTCTTGCCTACCAACACAATCTAAACTAGGAGATGGAAAAAAATTTGCAGGAGAGATAACTCCTGTCTTTGTGTCATGGGTTAGTACAGTTTAGTTTTTTTTAGTTATAGAAGAATGTAGAATAATTCTCCAGGTCAGGACCTGGGAATTGCTTTAGAAGACAGGGACCTATCGGAGGGTTAGTTGGAATATTGGCATCTGTTCTGACCACTGAAAATTACTAGCTGCGACTTTGGGAAGTACCATATAAAACCCCACAAATTTCCTGTAGGTGGGTCCTTTTCCTTCTTCCTTTAGCCAGAGAGAGACAGGTAACATCGAGCTGGGCCTGCTGCTCCCCACTTTTGGGAGGAGCTGGCCTGAGGCCTGGCTGGATTCCATCGGCTCCCGGGTGAAGGGGGGAAGGAGAGGTTGCTGCTTTACAGCAACTACTTTCTTCAGAATTCTCTGGAGCAGGGAGAGATCTCTGCTGGGCCCCTGATTAGAGCTATGGGCACCATTTGGGCTGAAGCCACCCCGATTTACACTGATGGGTGGCTGAGAAGGCATTTATGTTCCTGCCTGTTTTTTTTGTGATTTCCGGATTGCCTGAGTGCTTCGATCTCTGATGTTTCTGTGAGTTCTTCCTCCCTCATCAGCTCGGCCTTGAACATCTAACACCACAAGCTACAGAAAGAGAGACTAAGACTCTGAGCAGATTTAACTCTTTCTAGCAGCATGAAGCTTCCAGAGCTTGGCCCTTCTCTGAGAGAGTGAGAAAGGACAGAGTGAACATAAAGAACAACAGCATGAAGTCAGTAGAGCAAGAGTGAAAAGACTATTGGGACAGAGGGTTGAAGAGTTGGTTGTTCTATTCTTACTTGAGCCATAGAAATGAACTCTATATTTAGATCATTCCTTTAAATCATGGGAAAGATATGAATTTGGGGAGATGATTGTTTAGATTTGTGTGTGGATATGAGCAAAGGTGTTTGTGATAGACTAAGTAATATTAATCCCATAAGATGCTTGAACAGAGATAAAGATGAGAAGCCCTCTGTGCCAGTGAAGAAGTGAGAAGATATCTCTGTACCTTGAGATGAAGAATCCTTTGCTTTCGAGTTATTCATTTTTAAAAGGTGACACCCCCATATGCAAAAGTCTAAGACCCATGACCCGTAGGCAGCTTGGGAAACTGCTCCTGGGAGGGTCACAAAGGCAGGTTTCTCCGGCGGTTGTTTTTGTGACAGTTTAAAACCCACAAGAGAACTGTTCTAGGTTGTCAGTGGGATCCATGACTCTAGAGGATATTCTTCCCCTAATGAATTGATGAAAGACTATTGTCAGATAGTGAAACTGACTGAAAATTACAAGTTTTGTCTCTTTATGTTGTTTTGTAGGAAAGCGAACAGTTTGTAAGGGGAGGGAAGAGTGTTTTTGAAGTTTCATTCCATTTTAATTTTTCTTTTTCCAACTTTCTTTTTTCTATTCTTTTAGGGTATGTTAATAAAACTATTTGTTAATTTTAAGGTTGAGCCTGTGTCGGGGGCTTCCCCAACATTCAGGTGGTTTCAGGGTCTTTTTCCCCCCTGCACAGCTCCGAGCCAAGCCGAAGGAAGAGACGGAGTCTTCAGGTTTAGTTTTTTCAAGGTTGCATTTGTCGTTTATTGTTTCTTACCTTACAAATTTCTCACAGTCCAACATGATGTTTGCAGCTGCATGGACTTCTCACGTCTCCCCCCGAGCTGGGCTGTCCTTAATCTTTTATACTAATTACTACGTGTTCGTTATTTACTATTTCTTACCAATGTCTATCACTATTACTAAAAAGGTCACCTATACACTGACCCAATCCTTACTAACTACTTTGTGCCAACGTCACTGCAGAAATGGAGTGAGGGAAGGAGAAGGAAGAAGAAGGAGACAACGCCCCAGATTCTCCATTTTGTCCCCATTCACTCCAATGCTAAGAACCTAAAATTACTATTTTTTCACTCTATGATAAACTAAACTACTATTTTTCACACTCCTGTGGCCTGCAAACCCTCTCTCAGTTTAGGAAGTTTTTCCCATGGACTGAGATCAAAGCCAGTGTCTCCCTGAGCTCTGGGCTGGGGTCCCAGAGCCCCCTGCCCAGGTCCCTGACTCTCCAGGGCAGCCAAAGGAATGTCCTGGACTCCAACAAGCCGCCTTTGTTTTTGTCCTAGTCTCTCTCCCACAGAAAAAGTGCGTACCAACACCAAAATTTAGTGAACATGAAACCACGACATTAATTAGTGTTTCTGCCCAGTTTGAAATTAAAACTGTGACATTTTGTTTTTCTGGTTCCACTTGCATGCTCTTACTGTGCCCTTTCTTGCTTGCTCTGGGCATGTTCATTACATTGTTTCTTCGACAAAGATGTAAATATATAAAGTCTAAGATGTAGGTATATAAGTGTGTTCCCTTGCCCTGTCCCAATCCTTCTAAGCATAGATCTCTTTTAATGTGTGATTGTGTCGAAAGAATTGCAAATGGTAAAGAATTTACACATGGAAATGAACACTGCAAAATTCTCAGTTCAGTGCCACACAGGTATTCTAGCATCCTTAGGTTATCCACCCCAAAAATCTAAACAACAGAAATGGAACACAAAATGCTTTGCAAGACCTTTACGTGATTGCTCATTATTGCTGTCGCATTTAATATACTTGGAAAAGTAGATATCTACAAGAAATGTGGGATGTATAAAGAATTCAGCTGCTTAAAGACAAGAATAAAATACTGCTCCATGTGTAGGTGGGAAGCTGATGAATTACCATGGGAATTGCAGAGACAATTAGCTTCAAAATGTACAAATGAAGAAAAATGTCCCATAGCAAAGTACAACAATATAAAGCAAATAACTACAGTTATTGCCCAAGAGACATAACTGGTACTAAATGTTAGTGGAAATGGATCTTTGCTTTCTCCAGTAAATCTGAATTTCTAATTAATACAAACTAAAAGCCTAGCAGAATCTTGAGTTCATACTTGTAAACCATCATGGCAGCATCTTTCAGTGCCTGAAAAGCACACTCATTTTCTGTACAGCAGCTTCCATTATAAACAATAGTTGCACAGATTTAGAGGCCTAATTTCATTTAGAGGCAAGAGAGTTTCAAGGCCTTTCTTTCCAGAAGACACAAAGCAGGCAAAGCAAAGGTAAGAAGTAACAGAGGACATGCATTTACTTACACTTTTGCACTGTTTTCTAAAACAGAATCTAGAGATGGTTGCCACACGGACAGCAGTGCTCTGAGACCTTAAGAAGGCAGCATGATTCCTCTTATATAATTTTGGAGTATAAAGGAGATCAGAAAACTAACTACTTTAGATACTTACACAGTAAAAGGAACATCTCCCTCTGACTTATTTTAAAATTCCCAGGGTTTTTTTGTTTGTTTGTTTTCCTTGTGACCTTGAAAGTGACTTTTCCAAATGGATCCTAATACGTGTCTAGTGATGAATACTTAATCTTATTTGAGAATTTATTCACTTTTAACACTGTTAATAGGCACTCACTGAGTATATCCCTAAATTTGAAATTGGTTCTTGCTATTTTAATGGAATCTGTACCTGTTTCTGTCAGAAGGAATAAATCTAAAGGGTTACCAAAGCTCATGACGAAAATTGTAACCTATGTATCGATGATGTTACACTCAATTTATTGAACGATCTGGGTGATGTTTAGCAGGGCAATAAAATGACCAATGAAAAATAAATCAGCCACGTTCAATAAATTACATGTTCAGGTATTTAGTAACTGGGCAACTGATTTTTATTTTTGTTTTTTAACACTGACTTATGAATTACAAATCTACAGAACTGGGGTTGGTTGCAATCATGATATATGTAGGACAAGCATGGCAAATCTTTTCTCCTGTCAACTTCTCTGAATAATGTGCACAGAGACGTCCCTCACACACACTACCTTCCTCCTGACTCACCCAAGGAATCATCCAATGAACTATGAAAAAAACTGTCATACTGTAAGTGGAATCAAAACCCTTTAAACCCCTGTAAGAATAAGGTATGGTCATGTAAATTGATGGGGGGGGGGGGGGGCATACATGTAAATTTGGATGGTTTAGGGGGTTGAGTTTTCTTTTGTGTGTGGGTGGTGTTTGGTTTTTTGTTGTTGTTTTGGTTTGTTTTTTAATAGGAAGCTCAAGTTACAGGGAAAAAAAGAGAAAAAAGTGTGTTGTGTGGGTTTTTTTTCCTTTTCTAGAGTAACAAGAGGGAAAAACAAACAAACAAACAAACAAACAAACACAATACTGGCATAATTCAATTTACCACAATAGAGATTTCTTTTCATAAGGGAATTCTGCATTTTCCTAAATGGAAATCAATATATCTCTTTCTTGATATCTAATTAAGAAGTTTTAAAAAATAAAATAATTCTTACGATCAAGTTGTCTTATGTACTGTACTTGTTACTGGTAAACTTTCATTACATTGGCTTAGGAAACACACTTTCATTTACAAAACTTTTCCTTGTTTGTCAAGAAAAAGCACCCATCTCTTTATTTTTAAACTCTCTAATCCTTCTTTCCTTGGTTAAATGTATGTATGGATGTCCTAAAATGGATTTCTTAGGGGTACTGCGTCAAAAAGATATGCTCTTCACAAATGGCCTATTCACAGCATGGTGAAATCAAGAGGAATTTCTTTTCTCACATCTGCCTCAGACTTCTGGATAAGAACTGCATTCTCAAAGCACAGTTTGGAGATATATGGAAATCTTATTGACTGCTAGCATCCATGTTAATAATACCCATACACATTGACTTGAACACTTAGAACTAAGTTATTGATTTTTTCAGCATGCTTGGATTATAAACTGCTGTAGGATTTCAGCACCCCATGTTAAGCCTTATGCCTTAGTATTAGCATATTTTTTGTCCTTTGTTAAATGAAATAGGTTTTTTTGGGGGTTTTTTGGTTTTTTTTTTTTTTCTGACTATCCACTTGCGTCAAATTAAAGCTATGATTCCCTCATGGACTTTAGCTTGCTATAGCTGAAGCTTGCTATAGATTTTCTTAAAAATGTCAACAACCTTCTTGCTCTGAAGAGATGAGCTTAAGCAAGATAACCTTTGCACAGACAGAGCACTTGCATTTGCTGTACCTCATTCCAGAATCATCTGTAAACTGCACTTAGGAAGCCACATATGTGTTTATTTGATTCTAAACAGTGGATAAAAAATATTTTATTTCATTTAAACTGTGTAAGAATTTTTAGAGTTTGAAATCAATAATTTCCTTTTTTATTTTATTTCCTCTCTTTCTCTAGCTAAGCAAAAGTATGAAGAAAATAGCTCAAATTTCACTCAAGTTCAGTTTGTTAGATCTCTGATACCTGCAAGATTTTTAATGAAGAATGATTATCATACTTAAATCTGATATTCACTCAAAGAATCCCTATTGCCCAGGTATATTCTTCACAGAGAGGTTAATAATGATATAAACCATCAGGAGAATAATCCCATACATTAATAAAACAAGAAACAACTGAAGTCTAACAGCAGTGGATGCTGCAAAAAAACCATAGCCCACTCATCCCAAACATTACAACAGAGAAAATTGTGTCATTGAGGTAATGCTGTGTTCATTTACAGACAAATTTATTCTAAATAAAAAACTGTCATTAACAGAAAAATAAATTTGGAAGATACTGCTGTCATGAGTTGGCGCAGGTTTTTAGTTATGGAGAAATGTTAAATGTATTTCCCTGTCAGAACCTGGGAATTGCGTTAGAAAGGACGGGGACCTATCAGAGGGTTAGTTGGAATGTTGGCATCTGTTTTGACCACTGAGAATGTCAAATGCGACTTTGGGCAGTACCCATATTAAAAACAAACAAACAAACAACCACCAAAGCAAACAAACAAACAAACCAACGAACAACAACAACAACAAAATATCTCTCTCTCACACACACACACACACCAAAAAACAAAAACAAAAACAAAAACAAAGCAAACAGACAAACAAACAAAAAAACCCCCACAAGCAACCCACACCACCCACGATTTCCGGCAGGTCAGCCTCTTTTCCCTTTGGCCAGAGAGAGCGGTAACACTGTGCGGCAGCTGGGCGGCAGCCGGGCCCCCTCTGCCCTGTCTGGGCGGCCGGGGCCGGGCTGAGCCGGGCCCAGAGGAGCGGCCCCGGCCGGGCTGTGCCCCCGGGCCCGGCTGCTGCCAGCAAGGGGAACGGGCGGGCTCTGCCGGCCGGGCCCGATACCAGCTACGGGCCTGGCTGGGCCGGGGCCCGCCCCGATTTACACTGAGGGGCGGGACAAAAAGGCATTTATGATCCTGCCTGGATTTTGGCTTTTTGTTGATTCTGGACTGCCTGGGGCCTCTGATCTCTGATCTTTCTGCATGAGTTCTTTCCCCCGTCTCACCAGTGTGGCCTTGAAAATCTTAACACCATGAGCTGCAGCGAGAAAGAAAAGACTCTGGGCAGATTTAACCCTTTCCTGGCAACATGAAGCTTCCAGGGCTTGGCCCTTCTCTGAGAGAGAAAAGAAAGAGACAGAGTGAACACAGAGAAGAAACAGCAGGAATTCAGTGGAGTGAGATTGAAAAGACTGTTAGCTCAGGGGGTTGAAGAGTTGGTTATTCCATTCTTATTGAGCCATGGAAATGAACTCTATATTTAGATTATCCTTTTAAATCATGCGAAAGATATGCTTTTGGGGAGATGATTATTTAGATTTGTGTGTGGATTTGAGCAAAAGTGTTTGTGATGGACTAAGTAATATTAATCCCATAAGATGCTTGAACAGAGATAGAGATGAGAAGCCCTCTGTGCCAGTGAAGAAGTGAGAAGATATCTCTGTACCTTGAGATGAAGAATCCTTTGCCTTTGGAGTTATTAATATTTAAAACGTGACACCCCAATATGCAAAAGTCTAAGACCCATGACCCATAAGCAGCTTGGGAAACTGTTAATGGGAGAGGTCACAAAGGCAGGTTTCCCTGGGTGGCTGTTTTTGTGACTGTTAAAAAACCCTCAAGAGAACTGTTCTGGGTTGTCAGTGGTATCCATGACTCTAAGAGATACTCTTCTCCTAAAGATTGGTGAAAGACTATTTTTGTTAGAAATGAAAGGGCAGGAGATCAATTTAACTTCTTTTAATGCCTTTATTTCTCAGCTCTTTTATGAGGGAAGGCTCAGGGATGCCTACGCCACCGCTGTTCCCAATGGGCACCCCTGAGGAGGAGGTCCACGACGACTTTGCTGTGTAGCCGCAGAGTTGGGAGCCTGGCCTCGCCAAGAGTCCCCTAGGTCTCCTTCCAGGCTCTTCAGGGGTGGAGGGGTGTCTCTCAGCGAGGACCTCTTAAGTTACTGCGAGAATCTGGAAAATGGCTGGAAGTTGTCAGTAGATGCCTGAGCTCTTTCCTCACCTGGCACTGCCTTTCATTCTCCCGAAATTCATGTTGGCTTGTTGTTCTTAGGGGCTGTTGGTGTCCACCACACTTCCTTCCTGCCTGATTTCCATAACAGGCGGTGTTAGGCCAGGAGCAGGCGAGGAGTGGGCGAGGTCTACGAGTTGACTGGCAGGCGGGGAGGAGCTGATGAAAAAGCGGGCAGCGTCGATGTCGTGATGGGCAGATGGGGAGCAGCAGGTGAGGCAGTGGTGGCTTAGGCTTCTAGGGGAGCAGCGGGGGCTTAACTCAGGATAAGGTAAGTGGTTTGGGGCCTCGAGAACTGGGAAGAAACTGGGGAAGTACAACATTTAATAAAGAACTGGGGTTCAGGGTACAGAGAACAGGTAACATTAATACATAGAACTGGTAACTTATACAGATAACAGATAACATCAATACACAAAACAGAGGATACAAACAACCAATAACTGACAATAGGCAAACCAGACAGTTGATAACTTATAAACTTGGCACCTTGAGATTTCTCATTTGTCTCAATTTTCAAATGGTGAAACTGACTGAAAATCACAATTTTTTTCTCTTTATGTTGTTTTGTAGGAAAGTGAACAGTTTGCAGGGGAGGGAAGAGTGCTTTTGGAGTTTTATTCTGTTTTGTTTTAGTTTTTGTCCAACTTTCTTTTTCCATTATTTTACTATGTGTTAATAAAACTATTTGTTCATCTTTGAGCTGGAACCTGCTTCACTTTTCTCCCAATCTTTCTCCCACTGAAAGAGAATAAACACTAAGGCCACTACACTAAATTTGGTAACCAGAATTTGGCAAACCTGAAACAACTACATACCTACAGTTCCAGTGCTTCCTTAGCTTAGAACGTCTACTTCTTAGCAGTGTCAAAAAACATATCTATATGAATAACTGTTTTTTTTTAGTTTGGTGGCCAAATCTGCAAATCACAGGAAGGTTACAATTTCTAAAACAGTACTCATGTAAGTATAGCTGAATTCTTTTTAGAACTGTAAACTCCTTCAGGCTGTCCAAAACTAATATTTTTTTCCATGATAAATGTCAGTCACAAATATTTTTAGTCTACTACAAGCAAAATATGTCCCAAAGTCATGCATTCAGCCTGAGTTAACATCTTTATGATAACTTTATATGATTTCATCCCATTATCAGTGCAACTGACCTTAGGGATTTAATTTTGTTTGCTTAGCTTCTTGTTAGGGAGACTATTAGTTAACTTTGCTTTAAAATACCTATTTGACAAAGCTGAAGTATGGATTGCTTTTAGTGTCTGCTGGATATGGAAGAAAAACTTTACAAACTACTGACGTGCATCTCTGATAATATTGACAAACACAATTTATGTAAAAATATATTCTAAGCAGACTAGAGGAGATAAATTACAGATAATGAATTCTTTTCAGTTTCTTTAAAACCTATACTGGAAAAAAAAAAAAAAAAAAAAAAAAAAAAAAAAAAAAAAAAAAAAAAAACCACCTTCTATCACTTACCTTGTGTTCTTTTATGCTACCTCAGACCACTATAAAAAATTAAATCTGATAAGTAAATGTTAATTCCAGTTTGGGGTTTTTTGTGTGGGTTTTTTGTTTTTTTTCTGTTTTGTTTTGTTTTGGGGTTTTTTTTGGTTTTTTTTGGTTTTTTTTTTCTTTTCCAAGATTTTAAAAATAAAAAAGAGGATGTAAAGCATCCATTCAAAGTAAGCTGAGCATGAAGGCCTGAATTTCACTACTGGTTTAAATTGAGGGAGAAAAGAATTGTATTTTACTGTAGCGGATCATTAACAAAACTTAACTACTGACTTAAGTAACATTGGTGGAAGTATCTTGCATTTTTGTGCAATTTTTCACAATTAGAAAATAATGTTGTACTTACTGAACTATGATAATCAAACTCCTTTTCTAAAAGAAAAATTCTAATTCACAAGTCAGGTAGTATTTGCATTCTGTTCTTAAGACTAATATGAAAAGATGTCTTTTTGACAAGTGAAACATTTACAGAACATAATTTCTTCATGTCCTATGTGAAATTTCTACTTGGAAGTACATTGGAAGAGATTTTTTAATAATATGTTATGTAAAACTAGATAGACAAAGAAATCTCCATATATAATTTTTTGCAAATAAGAGCCCTAGCCATAAGATAATTTTGTCCTAGATTCAAAATCCATTTGTAACTAGATGATCTAAAGGCACTGGCGCTACTTGTGCCCAAAATAAAATCATCATCCTCTGGTAAAAAATATAAATAGATAACTTGGATGCTGAAATTATTTACAGTATCTTACATGACAGGCAGAGAACTGTGTTTGAGGGGTTCTGGCATGGCATTATTGAAAGATAGATAGATAGATAGATAGATAGATAGATAGATAGATAGATAGAATATCCTGGGGAGAGCAAGTCTAACTCAGTAGTTATAGATCAGAAAGTTGTATTCTGACAACTTGTGAAAATTGCTGCCTCTAATTCCGCAAGTCCCTTGATCTTCCACAGATCAAGTGAGGTTGTCACCCAGAAACAGAAAAGGACATCTATAATTTTTTATCAATATTCCTATCAAGATATTATGTTCAAATGACCTTCTAATCTGTGACATTCCACCCTTAAGATGAAGGGAGCAGACAAGGCTCGTAGATGCTCATGGTTGAAAGGAATGAGAAAAGGCAGAGGGTCCACAAAACCTTGAAAATATTTTATGAGTAAATTCTACACTTGTTGCAGAAGTTGGTGTGGTAGTCCCTGACCTCCAGTATAAGTGCACAACAGTGGCTTTGGATATAGGGTGAAAGAGGACAGAGAGGGAGTGGATTAAAGAGGAGGAGAGAAAGAAGAAGGGAAGAGGTCACCACTCCTGACTCCAGCATCAGTCCAGCTGATGGGATGTCCAGGGTCCTGGGGCACATGTAGAGGGCTTGGAAAGGGGACCTTTTATAGAAAGGTTTCCCTCTCCTGAAGATAAATTTCTTGATTTCTATACAAATCATTTATCCTGCACAGTCCCTTGCTATAGACCTTTCTGGAAATGAGTCATTGGGGTTTAGGGGTCTTTGGTGACCTTGATCCCTACAGCCCATGATTACTTCTTGATCTCATTCCTGCGCTGGCACTGTACTGTGTTGTGCTTTTCTCCAGGAGCCAGAACCAGGATGTTTATATCAATGAAATTATGCTCTCCTTCTGCATGGCTCCTTCTCCAGCCACATCCTGTCCATTTTCATGGTGTGTTGTTACCAGTCATCCATAGCTGGCTCAACATCCATCTGGCTGCTGCCGTTTGAGACACACAATAATCCCTTCACCCCTTCTAGGCTTCTATATAATTTTTCTACCTTGAAAGAGAGATGAAAATAATGACTAATTCCTTACCAACTTCAGTTGGCTCATGATCACATAGTTGTCATAGAAGATTTAGCTACAACACGCTCTGTAGATGGCCAATGACAAAAATACAGATCATATTGTTACAATAGGCTGAATACGGAAACAAGAAGAAACAAGGCTTGATTTTTGTGAGGCATTTTTCGTTTTCAGTTTTCTCTTTAACTTTTGCAATCATTTGGACATTGTTTCTCTGATTTTTCACATTGTTATTTTCCAGATGTATGGGAGACTGCTGTTACCAAATTATCAAATTAAAGTTACCTTAGTAACTTTATCCCCTGCTCCCAGTTTACTTCTATGAGTTGGAAGTATTCTCAGTAAATACTGATGGCCATTAATTTGTAATTTAGGGTTGAAAGACTGTTAGTTCAAGAAAAAGAAGCAGAATTGTCAAATTATTATCTGTCATAAATACAGTAACCTTGGAGAATTGTAGAGCCATCATAAAGACAACTCTCTGGATGTTAACAAGCAGCAGAGCACCATCAGTCTTCCTAAGATTTAGACACAGATTAATCTGCTGTTCAGTGGTTCATAACAAGTCATGGAATGTCTAACTTTCTTTACACAAAGAATGCTACTCTTTCTACTTGTTGGGTTTTTCTCTTAAACATAAATTAACCTCTTCTTTCCTGCAGTGGTAAACTCAGTCTACCCTTCCTAAACTCCAGTTATGACCATCTAATTTTATTCTACTGCGGTTTGTTGTAAAAATATTCACTAAATATTATATTAGATGAATGTATTTCAATTTATTTTTAATAGATTAATTTAATAAATAGGGCTCTTATTGTATTTTGATAAGAAGAAATGGCAGCTAAATTTCTAAAAATATTTCTCATTCACCCTTTTCTTTTTTTGAAAAAAAGTTCTCTCAAACTATTTAACTTATATCTTCCATGTATCATGGAAATCAGTTCACTTATGAATACCACTTAATAAGTAGCGACAAAAAAGCTTATACAATACTTTTAAGTCCAAGAGTACAACTGAAATTTTCAAACTGTTCCTTATCAGTTTTATCTTAAGTTCTTACAGTGCTCTTGGCTCGCAGTTGAATTTGAATTTGTCCAGAAGTTTCATCAATTTCCCACTAGTAACTAGGTCTGGAGCCCTGAGATGTTTTCACATTATTTCATTGTCATATAAACTTTGTAACATTTAAAATTCAATTAGTCAAATTTGATTTGACTAATTTTATTTTTATGTTTATTTCTACCTAAGTAGCCCAGCACTTTTACTGGCTATTCTAAACTATATGCATGAGCACAACTATTTTGAAGAGTTTTCTCAAAAAATATGAAAACTGAAGAACTAGCTTTGCCAAGGTACAAGATGAAAATGAGATCATGCCTTATTGCAGAAGTTATTGTTGTCTGTTGATACCCAGGTTTTTTTCCCATAGTTTCTTCCCTTCTGTACACTTAATTCTGAGAATGCTGTCTATATATTAAGCAAGTTTCATTTGTGCAGTTAATGCAATAGTGATCTGTCTAGGTTTCTCTTTTATATATATATATATATATATATACACACACACATATCTATATATATAGCCTATGCAATGCAATAATTTGAAAATTATCGTATCTCAAAAAAAAAAAAAAAAATCTTAGCAAACAATGACACTTATTGCAACTTACAGCCTGGGTTCAAAAACACAATGTCCAAAATAGAGGATTAACTTTCCATCAATTTGTATAGGGGTTTTTTGTTTGTTTGTTTGTTTTTTGTTTGATTGTGGATTTTTTTGTTTGTTTGTGCGTTTGTTTTTGTTTTTGTGGGTTTTTTTGTTTGTTTGTTTGTTTTTTTGGTTCTAGATTTTGGGGTTTTGCTGGTGTGGATGAGATTTTTGTAATTAAAAATTGTCTTTTACATCTTTTATTTATTTATTTATTTATTTTAAAGGGGAAATATATCTCCCATCCAAATAGACTTAAATGTTTGAAGAAAGTAGTTCAAATATTGAACAGTTCTAAGGTGACAAATACATTCAATAAGAAAAGAAGAGAAAGAATGTGTAGGTGGGATTTATTAAAATATAACACATTTTTTTTCTGCCTTCCCAACTTGATAGTCAACATACTGAAGAATTTTCCTGTTTTCCTAATTTTTTTCTATTTTTCCTGTTTTTCTTTTATTTTAAAAGGTGAAGTAGAGCTTCAATGATAATGTGGAAGTTGATTAGCCATTTTGCATCATTGTTTTTCCACCATTATTTTTTCTTGATTTAAACTACATTAGACATTTTTGGAAAAGGTAATTTTCTCTCTATAAGGTCTTACTATGCCTGGAAGTTTTGTCTTTTTTACAATTGATGTCTTCCATTTTATATCATCCTTTGAAGGGCAACTATGATAAAATAATATTTTATAATTTAAGCATAAAACAATACCAAATTACCTTAAAAAGGAAGTGTTTTGTACTTAAACAGTTCCTGTGAGTGTCAATAATGAGAAATCTCCACCTAAATTTAAGACAACCTTTGCTATCAGCATAACTGAACAAGATTTATGGTACCTGCTGAAGGATGGTTGAAGTAGTGATCTGACACTCAAAATCTGTGTTTCTGTCACAGACTTCCTCCATAGCATCTTAATATCACTGCCACTCTTCTCCATCACTAAACATATTATTAGACATCACACCCACAAAGCAAGAATTATGTCCATATTCAAATGTTTATTTGACTTTAATCAAGCCTATAATTATTTGACATCTGCTACATGGGTACCTGAGGTCTTTAATCTCAGTATCATGTTTATATATTAATATGACAGTGTAACTAAACTAATTTAAGTCATTTAAAGCTGTTGAATTGTCAAAATTTAACTATGTGATGTCATGAACTCCAACATCACCTGTAAGGCCCTTAGAGTCATAAATCCTTGCACATTATATTTCTATGCATAAAATTGTAATAAGCATTCCTTTGTTGAGTAGCTCCACAGCAAGTCAGAGTGAAAAACTCTTCAAAGTTGTATTTTTATCTCTTAGAAAAGCTATACCAAACTTTTTTTCTTTCTTATTCTTGTGATTCAAACCACTATGTATTATTTTCAGATTGATGGACTACCCACAGGCTCACTTTAAGCATTTCAGTGAGCAGTTTCTCCAAGCACCATAACAGAAATGCCTGTTAAAATATTTATATAACTTCATCTCAGTGACAGAGGCAAGAATCTGACTGTAACTGTTAATAAAAGAGCAGATTAAACAGACCAGTGTTTCACATCCATGAAGTCTTGTAATGCTTTCTTACAATGAGTTAGAATGACTTCCTGCTTTGTTTATAATCTGAAGTAAAATATGCTTCACACTGGTAGCACAATTAGAGTTCTAACAGCCAAGACTTCTTTCTAGTAATTTAAACCCTAGAAACAATAGTTTTCTAGGCTTTCTTGATAAAGCTCCTGAATGGACTATTCTTTGCTCGCATGGATAACAATCCTGCTAGGAATCACAAAATACTGACACTAGTATTAAAATGCTCCTGACATCAATCACTGGAGCAGCAAATAACTTGAAATTTGCCAAACCCTCTAGACCTGAATTTTTTTTTTCCGGTATCACTTAGTCATTTATATGCTCATGGATGACAAGCAATTATTCAGAAATACATTGAATTTTTGCTTAGAAGTAGCTAAGAGTCAAGGATTTCAGAGCTGCCTGCCAATATTTTTCAGTCTTATAAATATCAGTAAATGCAAGAGAAATAGGCTTGTCTTTTTCACCTAAAAAATTGTCTTAGATGTTGGTCTTCTGTTTTACTTTTTTCTTGTTATTTTATTTTTATATTGCACAAAGATAGCTGTCTCTTCTTCCCTCTTCCTCACTGCTCTTAACAAGAGTGTCTTGTCAAAAATTGCATCAAGGCATAGGGAGATGTGTGGCTGCTTGTGTCATATTTCCATAACCAACACAGGACTTCCAATGTTGAAATTTCCAAGTTTGCTATCAGGACCATCCTCCAGTCAGCTGAATTCCCTTTGAGCATCCTCTGAGGAATGTTACTCATACCCAATAGCCGGTTAAATATTTAATCCTGGAAAATCCATGGTTGCTGTTTTCAGTCACTTTCCTGCCGTTTATGTGCCCAGGGTCAGAGATGAAGCCAATCAACGTCTAGCTCCCGGACTAGGAATTAGACCAGGAAATCATTCTTTGTCTTTTTTGGGACATGGAATAGGTCAATGGATGAGTGCTGATGACTCATCCCTCTAACTTCAAGACTGAATTTATCAGATAGATCAGATATCCACAGTCATCAATGACCACAGTGTGAGCAAGATAATCACTATTCACACTGCCTAATTTGATCAAGCTGAATTTCAGCTCTTACCCTGGAACCTCATTCTCTGAGGTAGACTTTATACCAGTCAAAGTTTTTCCTACTGCTTGACCGATAAACAGGGTAGAACTTAGCTTTCAGTGAAATTCTGTATTTCTGGAAAAAAAAGAGAAAAAAAGTTTTTATATCTGTATCCAGAGTCTTCACTAGTCCTTAGTCTTACCTTAGGCTGACAGATCAGTGCAATCATTGTCATCCCACAATTCCTGTACTTTTTCTCTGCTCTCTATTGAGACTTTTTTTTTTTTTTTTTAATGTCACACAAATCTATTCAAGATGCAATCTAAATATTTTGGCCTGCAGTTTAAAATGTCTACAAATCCTCTTGGTCAAAGAAGTTTTAGAAGTTTATAAAACTGCAATAGACATTTATAAGATAACAGTTCCCTTTCATATAATGCCAAAATTAACACCTTATCTAACATTACACTAGTCCTTTTCTGCTAGCAAACTTAAAGAAATATCTTCAAGAATCAGAATTCTTTCAAGATTTTCCTTTTTCACTTTTTTTTTCTCTTTTCTGTGGTTCTACTCAGATACAGAAGTTTTCATAACCATTATATTTTACCTATTTCATTATCATGCCTTGTGCCCTCATTTAAGTTGTAGCAGTGACCTATCAGCACAGAAACTCAAGGAATTTAAATCATTTTAGATTGATTTGTTCTGTGTTATGTTTGAATATTGTATCCAAATAAATAGTTTTTGTAGTCTACTAACCTTATTGTTAAGATACCCAAAAGCTCAGTTTCTTTAGTCACTCTGAATGCTTTACTTGATGCATTTAAATTTAGGCATGTTGACCAGGAAGGTCAAAAGACACACATGAATCCTGCCAGTGTATCACTACTGCATTAGAAGCCAGATGTTGAAAAAGAAAACTGTCATGTGATGAGTTAATAAGCCTCTGATAATATGCAAATAAGTTCTTAGAATTTGCCCATAATAACTGATACAAAATATAAAGATCTCTGGATAGATAAGTTTTACCTTTTTTTTTTTTTTTTTTTTTTTTTTTTTTTTTTTTTTTTT
>JANEHK010000039.1:16463064-16504794 GCA_025960845.1 Tachycineta bicolor | reverse complement strand
TTTTTTTTTTTTTTTTTTTTTTTTTTTTTTTTTTTTTTTTTTTTTTCTTCCCCAAAGCAGGGGATATATCGAAGATTTTGGGAGATATCTTTTAGACTTTTTTTTCTGACACATCACACTGTGATAATATTTTGGTATTGTTCACATCATTGCTTCTCACTTGGACAAGCAAGTTCAACCAAAAAAAAAGAAGTGATATTGTGATATATGTCCTAAAGTTAATTCGTGTTGAAATATGTATGTATTGTAATTCACCCCTATAAGTTCTATTTCTACTCAAATATATTATGAGAAAACTGAGACGAAAGCTGCAGAGAGGGGTATGAGGAATTTCCTGTTGGCAGAGCAGTACACAAAAGGGACACTAAGAAACTATGCTGAGAATTACACCAAAAGGGACAGGAGGATACCTCTGCCAGGAATCGTTATGAAGAGAACAAAGACAATGGAAAAGGTGGAGAACCCGGAGAACCAAATGATCACATCAGATCGATATCTCATCCGTCTCCTCCCGACATTACCATCTCTACACCACACCTGGACTTGATGATTAAGGACATTGTTTTCCCAGGCAAATCCATTCAGGACACCAGAACCCGAACATGAATATCTAATGAGGCTGCCTGGGACAGGGAAAACCTCGGAGCCCTGATTTTCTCTCAGCGATCCTGTGTATAAAAAGAGGCAGCTTCAAGCCAGAAATGTGAACTTGGGGGTGGCATACTGGCAAAGTGTGTTACCGTGTTCACCCAGCGCCGATCCCGGGCTCGACGCTGTCCTTTTAATTGTGGTTGTCCGAGACTGTCATTTTGTCTCTCAATAAATTCTAAAATTTTGATTTCTAGAATTCAGTCCATCGTATTTATTACAATATGTCCAAAATATTATATCAACTGAAAAATAAGTTCTGTAGGTGCTTTCTGATATTAGAAACACATCATCTTCCTTTTGATTTGGAAAAACAATCAGCTATATATTTTCCTCCTTGACACACTTTTAAGTGAAATGCAGTTCTCCATATGTCTCCCTGATTACTCAGAATTAATCAAGGTAGGATAAAACACTCACTTTATCAATGGCCATAAGAAAGAAAATTTTGTGAGAGGGGTAGAAAATAGGTTTTGTCTTCTTCCTTATTTTGCATTGCAGCAGTTCTTTTTACCTCTTGGATGATCTGAGTATGAACTATTATTTCCATCTTCAGATTTTAAGGAACTTTAAATACAATTGAGAGCTGGGAATATTTGGTAGCTTTATTTGTTTTCTCCACTCAAGAGAAGGTCCTAAAACAAAAACAACAACAAAAGGTATTTTTAGCCCTCTAAAGAGCTAAAGTTAGAACCTCCCTGATGGCTAATGATACTTCTTTCAATAATACCAGCAGGAAGAAATCAAAATGAATCTACCTGCTAAGCAATGGTTGATCCTCTATTGAAAGTCTGTTTTTCAGAAGAAAAACTGAGCTCCACAATCCAATAAGAATGGATAAAAGTCCTGTTCAAAAATCTTGTTACTAACATTCATCAAATATCCAGAATGGGAAACACAGGGAGGATAGTTAATTGCTTGAATACTGTTCGTAAGGATATAATATAAAGCATGACAACCTACTTCAGACTAAAAGACATGAGAAATCTGACCTATACTCTGCAGAATGATTAATAATCTCTTGCTAAAAAAGAGATTATTTAAAAATTATCCAAGCTCACAAATATTTCCTGGTCTGATAGCATTTATGTCAAGATGCAAAAACAAATGTACCCTTTGATATTAACACAGAATAAACACAATATCCACCTGTAAATTCATATCTTCATTATAATAGATAATATATAGTTTATCTAGGAAAGATAAATCCTTAATTTCAGAATAAAACTAAGAAAACTGCATCCTAGTGCAATACCTGAGAATATGACTATTGTTACTGGGTTTTCAAAGTTTTTAAAACAGGTATTTTGAAAGAAAATGCAGAAACAGATTTGCTGCCCTCCTAGAGTATAATGAAAAAAAAAAAATCTTTTTATTGGCTAAACTTCAGAATTATGCTGAATTGTGGAAGGCAGGAAAGAAAGAAAAAATATCATGGAGAAAGAAATATGTATGGCTTGAGGAAAAAATGAACAGAATTCTGAAAAGAGATAAGATGGTCCCATTTTGCACCAACTTTCTTCTGGTCATCCCTAAGGGTTTGATTTTAAAGTGTGACACATAAAACAGCCTTATGATACCCCAAGGCTTGCAGATGCCTTTGTAGGTATAAGTGGACCTAAAAGGCACAGAGATTTCAGAAAACCTGTTTCTGTATTGGAAATAGATATTAATTCTTCTTGAGTAGAGCCTACTTCAGTTAGCCTGATAACATTGTGTTCCTTGGTTGCTAGGAAAAGAGAGAAAAAGAGCTATCATAAACAACCAAGAAAGCACCTAGCTTGGTAAGCCAAGATATCATCTCACTTTATGAAGTCACATTGACATCCTCTTCTGCAGTAAAGAAAAATGTCTTTCTAGACCGTGCAATACTATTGATTTTCCCCCTTCTTTTTTTATGGGGACTTGCCTCTTCAAAATATAACAACATAGAATATCATTCATTTCAAATAAGCTACGGTGGTTAATCATGTGGAATAGACCCAAATCATTTAAACAAATCCAGTTTACTCATCTCAACCACCAACAAGTTTTGGAGCATTTTGAGGGAAAAAGATGCATAGTCATACCAGACAGATCCTTGGATAATTATCTGTGCTATAGAATCTAAAGAACTGCTAGCTTGTCTTCTAAACTGTGCTTCTAGGAGTGTCTTTTTCTTCCTATTCACTTCTCTCTTTAAGAAAAGACAGAAAAAACTTCAAGTCCCAGGTCACACCCAGACACTTCTAAATGCCCTGGTACTTACAGTCGCCACTTTCTTTCTGTCTAGCAAGTTTCTCATAGAGATGTGAGTTCAAAAAGCTCCACAGGAACATTAAAAAAAAAAAAAAAAAAAGTTCTTTCATCACTTACATAGTGTTTATTCACGGACCCAATAACAAAAAAGTTAGTTTCTCGAAAGTGTTTGCCAAATTTAGAGTGGCCCTGCCAATCTTTGCCTCAGGCACACTGATTGCTTCAAATTTCTTAAAATTTGTCAGCTGCAGAACAACCTTTCAATTGCAAGACCATCAAAAGTAATTATTGTTTGAAACACAATCCAAACTTGCAATTCTGCTGGTCCTTGACATGCTAGATGGCCTTCTAAGCAATCCACTGAGAATCATCCTCTGATGATTCAAGGCCTTTTATATGCAAGAGGACTTAAACAGGCCAGTCAAACAATGAAGTTTAACTATCACCAAAAAATCACATCTTTCTTGACAAGCTGGGCAGCTCCCAATGGTACCCCTGCTCCTACATCTTGGTTAAACAATCAGCAGCCAAGGGTCGCAGATAACAGGACCCAGTCATGCAGCAGGGAATAGGACCACACAGCACTGGCTAACAGGAAAGCCTGACTTTTTGACTCTCTGATTGAGTGGCAAGCTGTATAGAGCAAATTGTGGGACTTATTGAGTTGTATGAGTTGAAAGCACAGAGGGGAAGAATTGGGTACTGCTATCAGAAGAGAAAATATGCATCAGGCAGGAGAGAATACTAGAGAGAGGAAAAAAAAAAAAAAAAAAAAGGCATTTTGGAGGTCTATCAGTGTGGATAACTGTGGCTGGTTCTGTCCCTGCACTGGGCAGGCGCTGACCTCCGGCTAGCTCTGGTCAGCACAGCTACAAGATGTTCCCAGTTCGGATAGGCACACAGGTTATCTTTACCTGCTGGCTCGGCTTCTCAGCAGCAGCTGGACCAAATAGTGTCGTGACAGCAGCAGCAATAAGAAAAGGCTGGCTCTCAGCTTGTTAAAAGATGTTTATTCAGGCCCAGCTGAGGGAAACCTCAGGCCACGGGGGCCAGCAAACGAGAGAGGAGAGCAGAGCTGAAGAGTTTGAATCTCCCTCCTCCACCTTATAAGTGGGGGAGGGGTTCCAGGGGGGTTACAACAAGACGACAAATCAGGGGATTCAGGGGGTAACAAGCTGTGCCCACCCCCAAGCCTCTGACCACTAAAATCCAGAGCCAAAGGAATTCCCCCCAGGGGACCTATCACCTGAAGCCCTCTCCCTGAGTTTTTGCAATCTGGGAGGGATCCCTGGAGTGATAGACAGGCTGCCCCAGAGCGGAGGGCAGGGGCAGAGGGGATGGACAAGGATAGGTGGGGGGTGGGATGATTGACACAAAACACCTTATTTTACAGAAAACACAAAAGTGTTACAGAAATGGGGACACAGTGAAATGAACCATAACATAAACTTCTTATAAAAACCTAATAAACAATTCTCGCACTGCCACAGATAACACTGAGTTTAAAGGCAGAGGAATAGACATGAAGGAACCTGTAAGAAGGAGGGGCATACAAAACTGGATTATTTTGACTGTTTCTCACCATTCTTTCACTGAACTTATGATACAAGAATCCTACAACAACTGATGGGTGAGTTAGTAATGTATGTGAGGAAAACAACTCACTTCAAACCAGCTGCTTAACTGTTGCTGCATTGATCGCATTTGTTTGACTCATCTCTGAGGGATTTCTGCTACGTGCAACTGCACAGGCATCTCAAAACTCAATGACTGTGTCCTGGGGTGACTGTGTATCCCCAATCGTCTGTTGGGTGCAGGGGGGAGGGCAAGCACGGTTTGTTTTTCCCCAGGAAAACTCTGCTCATCCGAGTGACTTTGAAGCGGGGGAGTTGGAACCCGGCAAGACTGAAGAAGCTCTGTTGTTTTTTTTCCCCGGCAGTTAGTTAGTTTAGTGCTAGCGTAGTTAGACGCTGTAGAATAGCTGAAGCACTTTTTTTTTTTGCTTTTTTTTTCTTTTTCTTTTTTCCCCTTTTTTTTTTTCATTTTTGCCCTCTCCTCGGAACTGTTCCAACCTCTCCGGACTGAGGACCTGGGGAAGCACCGGGGGCCTCCACAGGGGACCCACCCCACCAAGACCAGCCCTGCACATCTCCTTTTCTCCCAATGCCAGTGGAGACAGAGCAGTGGAGCACAGGACTACCTTCAAGAGGAGACTTTCTTTAAGTTTGTTATCCCTCTGTAAGTGGCACAAAGCTCTTGTCATCGGGTATTGTGCTGGGAGTGCTTTGCCTGTGTAATAAACAGGTTTTTTCCACTTCTCTCTGAGGACGTTTTTTCCTGAACCGGCTGGCGGAGGGAAGGGGGGCCCCTTGGGAGCATTTCTCCCAAAATCTTGAAAATATGCAATACTCTGTGATTTTTATGCAAGATAGTGGCCTCTTCAACAGGAAGTGCTTCCATACTCCAGGGGGTGGGTGCAGATATCTGTATCCCTTGAATTGTAACTCTCCCAATCCTTTTTGCACAACCACAATAATTTTCCTTGTTCACAAAGTGCAGTGTATCCATCCCTCAGCAGGTGCTCTCTTTTGAGTGAGAAGAAGAAAGCTGAAATCATCAGCGGCTCATCCTGACAACTACAGCACTCAGTTAACCCCCCAGTTAAGGTTTATATATGAATCAATAACCTCATTCTCAGTAGAATGGAAAAAGTGGAGAAAAAACCCCTCCATAAAGTTAATTTTTCAGGTCCTCTCTTGATAATAGAATATTCCTACTACTTGGGCAGTGAGATCTGTTGACTGTCTGTACATACTAAAAAAAATTGTGACTTTTTAGTCTCACACTGTGAATGATGGCTGTTTCAAAGCAAGACATCCCACAAGATGGGTTTGAAGCATGCAGCACTTTCTAATTTGTTTGCTGCTGCTGATGAACATATCACATAATTTTGTTTACCAACAGATGTCACCTTTATTTAGTTGCATCCATGCAGAAATTTTAAAAGGTTATATGTGCACCATCAAAGAAAATTAAATAAATCTCACTCTGATAATGTAAATCACAACAGGACACTCAAAATTCAGATCTTCCTCATTGTCCAGTGCACATCCACCACTTTGTTCAGGCCTTTGAGTTATTTTTCCACTATGAACAAATAAAGGATGTGGAAGCTGCAATTACAGGCTACTTAAAATCATTAGATAATTTAATTTCTACTTATTTTTCCCCCCACTGGGTGTTAATCGTGAGAGTATGCATTTACAATACTTTTCAAGTTATTTTCTGCATGCTGAGAGGTTAAATGTGTGTCCTGAGATAATAATACATAAAATAATGGTTTTGTAGTCTACATGAACACTTTTATCCTCAAGCTGTGAGACTTCAGGAAGAAAAAATAGCATGAGATTGTTATATTTTTTATATTATTTTTACATTATATTCTGTTTCCCAAGATAGATGCGTTAAAGACCTTGATTCACATGTTAAAACAAAAGACAAATATATCTATTCCTCATAACTATTGATCCTTCCTGGGCTGAAATGATAATAATAAGCAGAGAAATTAAAAAATCCCCACGTGACTTTATTTGAAATATTTCATATTTTATAAATATTTCCTCTCTACTGTAATCTTACAAAATATTACAAAGAACATGTATTAAATAATACTAGCTCTTTTTCCAGATAAGAAAATAAATTTATGATCTGGTTTGGTTTTGGTTTTTACCACAAATATATAAAACTGCTGCAGGATTTTGTCTTCTTCAGTTTTGATAATTAGATCGGATATTTTCCATTGATGGGTTTTGAATTTGTATGTCATGAAAAGTAAATTGCTTCTAAGTTTCTGTAGCACTTTGTGTTTCAATATTTGTACAAAGGTCTTTGACTTAGGTGAACATAATTACTTTACATAAATACCCTTGTGTAAGGGTATTAAAATTTTCCCTTGTAATAACACCTTTGAAACTTCCATGCCAATACTTTGATGGGGATTTGTGCAGTATTCCTGGTAAATGAGACCCAGGTAATGTAGAAGTATAGTACATACAGACTCTTAATTGATTTACCGTATATTTTGGCAAAAAATGGAGATACAAAAACAGGAAGAGAATATTATTTATAAACCATTGTCATTTACAGTTTTTAACACAACACTGAGGTTAAGAAAATACGAGTTCCATATTTAAATCCTGTCGGGGGAGGATAGGATTTTATTTTTTGGTTATTATTTTAAAATAATTTTAATAATTAATAATTTATTCTCTAAAGGCAGGCAAAAGAGCAGATGAGTGACCAGCATCTTTCTTTTCCCCCTTTTCCTGGAATAAGTTTCAAAGATAATTTTGCTACATTTTAAGGAGAATTCTGCTGGGAATATACATCACAATTCAAAGAAATACATTCTCCGAGAATGTAGATTTAAGGCACACTCCTAACCCCATTGTTTCCTTAGAAAATAGTTAACCAGCCCTCAGTATCCATTGCTGTGTGTTTGACTTCCTTTCCTCAAGTAATGACTGTGGACTTTAAAGATCACTTCAGATCTGTAAGTCACCTTAAAAGTATTAATCTACCTGCACATGAACATGTGGATTAAATAGGAAAAAATAACAACATTCTGATCTTTCAGAGCCCTTGAAAACCACATTCTTCTTTCCTTTTCTTTGGCATTTTATGTTTTCTCTTCTCAAAGGTGCATTCACAAGCAAGGACTCATTAGAAGCACATATCACAAAATCACAGAATGTCTAGGTTGGAAAGAGACAACCCATGCCCTAACACCTCCACTACATTGTGTCATTGAGTGCCACATCCAGTCTGTATTTAAACACATCCAGGGATGGTGACTGCACCACCTCCCTGGGCAGACAATTCCAATGAGTCATTGAAAACTGATATAATCACAGACAAAGACCCTCTAACTAATTAAAGTTAGAAAGTGGTATGTCTGTTCACCAGCGGGTGCAGCACGGGAGTCATCTCCGAAAGGTGTGGCCGCCCTGAACAAGGCTCTTTGCTCTCTATTTATTCTCCAAGATCTTACATACAATACATGTGCATAACCCCAGCACCTCCCATCCCCGCTCTGTATTAAAATGAGGCTATTCGTCCTTCACGAGTGCGCAGTTCTTCTCTTGAATTGGGTCAGTGGTCTCGAATTGGGTCAGTGGTCTCAAAGGATGAAGTCAGGAGAGTCTTCATCAGGTCTCTGTGACCCTCTGGCACTGTCCAAGGTCCCCTGCTTCGTGATTGATTGATACCAAGTCCAGGTGCTGGCCATTGTTCTTAGTGGTTTCAATCTGTACTTACTCCACTTTTTCTATAAACAAGCTCATAATATAACAGTTAGCTCTAGCTTAGACATCTAATAATCATTAACCTACCATTTACTAATCTAACTTACATCTTGATCAATATAAATTGCTTCTAACTCTTAGCTAAAATCTTAACTCTAAAATCATGATTCACCAGTACCTTATCACTCTTTCTGTGAAAAACTTTTTCCTGATATCCAACCTGTATTTCCCTTGGTGCAGCTTGAGACTGTGTCCTCTCGTTCTGTCTGTTGCTGCCTGGAAAAAGAGACCAACCCCCAGCTGACCACAGCCACCCTTCAGGAAGTTGTAGAGAGTGATAAGGTCACCTCTGAGTCTCCTTTTATCCAGGCTGAACAACCCCATCTCCCTCAGTCGCTCTTCATATGGCTTGTGCTCCAAGCCCCTCACCAGCCTCGTTGCCTCCTCTGGATGCACTCAAGCATTTCAACATCCCTCCTAAACTGAGGGGCCCAGAACTGGACACAGCACTCAAGGTGTGGCCTCACCAGTGCCGAGTACAGGGGAAGAATGACCTCCCTGCTCCTGCTGGCCACACCATTCCTGATCCAGGCCAGGATGTCATTGGCCTTCTTGGCCACCTGGGCACACTGCTGGCTCACGTTCAGCTGCTGGCACCAGTGCCCCCAGGTCCTTTCTGCCTGGGCACTGTCCAGCCACACCATCCCCAGAGGGTTATTGTGGCCAAAATGTGAAGTGTGGCCATATGGGAATTTTAGTATTCAAATTTACCAATAGTATAAGATGTAAGGATGCAGTAGATCTTTATCACTTTCTATTATTCAAAAAAATATCTCTGAGCAACATGAACAGATCTGGAGCAGTTTTAGCATGAGAGGTCCAGGTACCTGAAAAGCCGAAAATCTGTGTATTGAAATGAGTTGAAATATGGATATTGTCTCAAAAAGGGTTAAGCTCTTTACCATTGTCTCAACTCTTCCAGAATTTTTACAATAATTCCCACTGACTTCAGAGGTACCTAGCTGATTAAAGAAGAGCTGATGAATTGAAGGCTTCCCAGCTGCTAAGCTCAGACACAAAGTCACTGATGACTTCAACAGATGGTCCTGGTTTTAGGCCATTGAGAACTTTATGAGCCATTTATCCTCCTTCAGGCAGCTCATAATGTGAAATAAGGAACTGAATGATGTACTAATGTGTTTTGTAAACAAATTCGCTGGGACATGTCTTTCCTGAGTGGCATCCAAATCCCCTCCATTTTGATGATCACTATAGATAAAAAATTAGCAGAGTTAAAAAAAAAAACAAAAAAACAAAAAACCAAAATCAGTGCAACATTTTGAACAGTGTCACAGACACAGCCTTTTCTGACCTGAAATAAAGCTAGATTTGGACAGTTTTTACAAAATAGATATTATTAAGGTAATGAAGGTGACAACTTTATTTTTCAACTCTATTGTTGTTAAATTGCACACCCGCAACAAAGTGATTCACTAAAGATCATTTAACTTCAAAACCAGTCCCTGGATTTGAGCCTGACTACATTTGTTCTTGCCTGGAGTCAATCAGGACAAAAGCATCCTATGCAATTTTCAGAGCATGGGTTTCTTGCTGATATAATATATAGTTACTGAGACAAACTCCAAAATAGTGTGTACCATTAAAATAAATAAATAAATAAATAAATAAATAAATAAATAAATAAATAAATAGATAGATAAATAAATGATCAATTAAAGCCACTGTCTCTTTATTCCAAATATATTTAAATCTATATGTGTGTGTCATGCATATGGGGTTCGATGGGGTTACCCAAACAGGATATTTAAATCAGTGACTTGTTTTCTCAAATTACATTTTAGTGTTTATGAGTGGCAAATTACATTTTAGTGTTTATGAAGTCTCTTCAGTACACAGAAAGGAGGCTTCCGTGTGTCCTGAGATGAGAGAAATTAGGGAGTTTTGTCTAAATGAACACTTCTAAAGAGTTACTAAAAGACAAATGAAAGAAAGAGGTAAAAATCTTTATTTTAATTAATTGATGCTTTATTTACCACTGTTAATCCAATCAGAGCCTGAAAGAGTAGTAAGGAATGCAGTGAATTTATGCCTTCACACTCACCCTTTCCATGCCTACTCCCTGGGCAAACAAACAATAAAAGTGTATCACATGCAAGGTACTAATTTCCTTCTCATTTTTTGATAAGGCTGAAATTCACTTTCCCTGTTTATAGAAAGGTTATTCTTCTAAGCATATATCACAGGCTCAGAGAACGGTACCATTGGATCTAACTTCTCTGTGTTTTTTTCAGGCACATAAAATACATTGTTATTACAATGATGATGATTGTAGTTCAGCATGATTATACTCTAAACCCACTGCAAACACATGTGTTGAAAATGTCCTGTTCTGTATCATCAGTTGTTCTTTTGAGTTTCCTATTTCGGCCTCTATTTAACCCACTACAGTGGCTGAGGTTTGATGGTATAGAAGCATGAACAACTCTTAGAAACAGAACTCCATGAACTTTCACTGAAGACACAAGGGCTTGTTAGTCATCGATGGTAAAATCACTGATTTCTAATGCTACAATTAAGTTGCAGGTCAGCATTTCAAGTCTGTATTTTCATATATAGTTCATTTCCTATTATTAAGCATTTACAAAGAAAGAAAGAAAAAAAACAACTACATGTTCCAATCTTGGATGAAAAATTCCTAAATATTATTCTCTGTCTCTAAAGTATGTTAGTAACTCTAATCAAAGTTGTGGGGTTTCTGAAAAACTATTTATTGCTTAATTATTTTTCCTTTCTACACCAATAAAATTATAATGCTAAACATTTGCTATCGAACAACAGAAGACTGCTGTGAGATCATTCCCAATGATTTAGGGCTAATTATTTTTGCATAGCAGCTGTCACTAGGTATTCCACATTCTTAAGCTCTGTCATTAGAGAGGAATCACAGCCCCATTTCTGACTGTAGATCGTTTTGGTAACTCAGAGCTCTGCAGATTTCCACAGAGGGGAAACAGGAGCTCAGTTTAACAAATAAAAAATCTGTTCAAGTTCTACTGGTATTTAAGTGAACAGGTGAAGACTAGGCTTCCCATCATTGTGGGAATGTTGTAATACAAACTTCCCTGTAGGATCAGGCCCTTGGAAAGAGAGAGATAAAGGTATGAAGTCATAAGTTCAAGGAAGGCCCAATGTAATTCCATTTAGTTTATTTGACCAAACATTAATAGGCCTTGCACTCCGTATTCATAATTTATTGGCTTGTACTATATTTCTTGTACTTTTTTAGCTGGTAAACATTCAGGTATTCAAATGATCACTAATAATTACGTATTAATGAAATGCATGACTTGTTTCTTACCACTGTTGCTGAATATACTAATAAATAGTCTACAAGTGTGCCAGCACATTGCAGATTTTTATAGCTCCTAAAGTAGAGAATTTATAGTTCAGTAAAAGTACACACTTTGGTTGTAATGCATCAATTGGGTTTATATTTCATCAGATTTTTAATGTTTTTTTCTATATATCTGTCCTTGCCCAGCAGCGCCCATTCCCCACACTGAAATGTAACCCAGCCCTGTTCCCTCCCTCTTCTCCCTTACTGCGTGGTGCCTCTGTTCCCTGCCTCTGGGCCCTGCCCCTGGGGAAAACCCCCGACAGGAGGGGCGAGGGCTCTCTGGCATTGGCGAGTCATTGGGATTGGCTCCAGCCAAGGCAGGGCAGGACTTGAGAATAAAAGCTGTAAAATCCCACCCAAAGCCAGAGAGCAGACTCTTTTACTTTTGCCATCGGCGGTCATCTAGTCTCGTGGGGAAATACTACACACTTTATAAATCTTCATGTAAGTTAGGGAAAAAGTGCTTTTGTGAAATCATTACATTTTCTAGTATGTAGGAAAGAGTTGTGCTTCTGGGAAGTATTAATGACCTTGTATAGACAATTTTAAAATCACAAAAACCAGAATAAAAGAATGGTTTGGGTTGGAAAGGACCCTACATGTCATCTAGTTCCAGTTCTCCTGTTCTGCTCACTTCATTTTAATCATGACAAATAGGTGCATTTACATGATGAAAAAATTCTGTGAAACCATGAAGTAAAAGAGGAAAAATCTGAGGGTTTTTCTGAGACAAATAGTTTTATAGGGCGTTGGTTTGCATTAATTTTACTTTGTCAGTTGCAAATACACTTTTTAATTTAAAAATAGCAATAAACATATTTCAGAGAGAATATTTTCATTAAGAGTCAGGGAAGGAATCAGACACATGGCCTGTTGTATGCAACTGTTGTCTATGGCTGTGTGGCTTTATCTGGTGTGTGATATGTACATGTACCATGGATTCTTGATTTGAGGAGATAAGTAAGATGCCCATCACCTCTGTGATCCATCAGCATAACTCTCCTTCAAGTGATGGATGTGTTCACTGTGTTCTGGGGCTCCTCATAATGTCAAAATTGTGAAAGTGGGAGAAGAATTCTCTTCATTATGTTTAGCTTTTGATATAAAATCTAAAAGCTAAAAGTTTCATGAAGTTACAAACAACTGAGTAAGTGTAACTTTTGTTGGCTCTCCAGTGGCAATATTTACCTGGAACTGTATGATTTGTATTTCTTCCTCTGGAAAAAGTTATTGCAGGAGCTAAGATGAAGGAAAGAATCAGAAAGTGACTTACATTTCTTTCTTATTCAGTATTGTCCATTTCTCCCCAACACACTTTTAGGTTATACATTTAAAGCCAGTAAGCTGTTAAATATGGTGCTGTTTTTGTTTGGGTTTTTTTGGGGGGGGGGGGGGGGGGGCCCTTTTTTTTTTTTATTATCTATTAAAATCTGTAGGCTGTGACTAGTGATTTTCAGCCATTTTATTGTGCATCTCTTTTCTTTGACTTCTAGACAAGAAGTTTGTCAAGCCGCCTTTGTTTATCATACTTTTTACTTTTTCTAGATAATTGAACACATTGAGTATGTCTGATGCTTCAATATGAGAAAATTTAAGTTTCAGTATAAACTCTTGACCACTCAGAAACTCGGAAGTAATTTGAATTTACAAGAGTGAATGTTGATTTTTTATACAAAAGATGGAACTGCCAAAGTTTTCTTCGCACTAGCTCTTCTACTACAGCTGATGTGAGACAAAAAAGCAAAAAGAAAAACTATGACCTACTTCCTTGCACAGAAGAGAAGAATCCCATACCAATTTTTTGAATTTTTTTTTTTTTTTTTTTTTTTTTTTTTTTTTTGTGGGGGGGTGCGGAAATTATTGCAAAAACATAGCAAGACCACAGTGCAAGTCCTAAGAGAATTAAAACAAATGTCTACTCAACATTCTCTCACTGACTCAAATAAAAATGGGGGGAAAAAATTAATTACCCTTAAGGGGAATGATGGACTAAAGGGACACAAAGAAATATTCAGGTGTATTCTCTTTAGTGGTTGTTTGTGTGTGACTAAACTGATTGGACTTGGACTATTGATCGATTTTATAGAGAAAACAGAGATTTGACTAGGAAACTGCTTGAGGCTCTTAATTGCTGTTTTCTCCAAAAGATGTGTTTATTCTTATCAATTCAACACACAATTAGAGAAAATATCAAACATTTAAATGAAGCTGCACTAAAACAGGAAAATAATACTACCTTGCTGAGCCAATATGTGAGACACTGCACTGGGAACCTCTTAGGACAATCCTGAGACCTTTGTTGATTCAGCCTAGCTGAGATGAGCAGCAAAGACATAACCTCTCAGCTACAACACTGGCTTTGGGGCTAGTTACTCAGAAAGTTACAGTGGAATTGTTGACAATAGCTATGGCAGCAGTATCTATCCATCTACAAAGGACACATTTATGTAACCTTTTTCTCAATCAGCTATGTAGGATTGTAACCTTCGTAGTTCTTTATTTACAAGCATTGAAACCATTCGGAAATGTATCCCACTGAAACTCTTCCTGTGTTTGTTCATCTATCCAAGTGGAGAGGATGGCATTGGGCCAAACACATAATCCATAATGTGCTCATTTGATGCCAGGCACAGTTTAAGTCATTTTACACTTTATAGCTCCATTTGAATTTAACATCACTGCTCTTTGTCATTCAATGATTTGCTTGGCTGTTATGCAGAGGAACATTATAGCTCTGTGAGAGTTTAAACTAAAAATGTTACTCTCCATGTAGTTAATTAGGAGAGAAAATATTTCTCTTTGATACAATACAACTTTGGTATTCACCTCTGCCCTTAAAATGCACAATTATGGTTTCAGAATGGACTTTTTGTTATCAGTGAGGCTTTTAAACCTTGGAGCATAGAATAATGGTACATTATAAAAATTACTAAAAAAATTGGATCAATGTATAAAGATAAGGAAATATTTTCTCTCTCCACCTTAAAATGGATTTTTGAACAATGTAGACTTTTCCAGACCTGTATTTTCCTTTTGCCTACCACCAGGTTTTTTTTTTTTTGGTTTTTTTTTGTTTGTTTGTTTGTTTTTTCCCATTTTTACAATTAATCTTAGTAATGGCACAGATTAATACATCAGATCTGTACAAGAGCACCTGCCTAAGCATGTAAGTATGAGCCTCTGATCTTGCAGTAAAGTCTGACAATCAGATTATACAGCCTCTCAGATTTCACTCTAAAGGTCATCCTAGTACCAATTCCATTTCTGTTTAGAGGCCACTGAGCTTTTCTTCAGGTTACATTCGTGTCTTTAATTGCAGTCTGGTAAGTACAAGTAAAAATGATTTCTTTTTTTTTTTTAGGATATTAGTAGAGTAAAGTAAAGTAAAGACAAAACTTAGAACTCTGAATTTGTTACAGAAATCCATTTTGGCTAGCACCTTCTGAAGTTAGTTTCTTGCACATTCAAATTGCTGCTATAATTAAGCCATTTTAAACATATGGTTTTCAGTGAATCTGTGTGAGTTCAGCTAATTCAGATTTCCTAATTTTATTATTGACATGTCTTTTTAGTGCCAATATAATACACATGGCTAAATAGATAGATAAAATATTTATTATATAAAAATTATTATTAAATTTCAAATAATAATAACTTTGCTGTTTAATTTTTGAGACTAATTCTTTAGCCAAAATATGATTTAATTACATCTCCTTTGATGGCCTCTGAAACAAAAGATTTGGGTCATTAAATATCACTTCCCATCAAAGATATCTGCGTTTTTCTGCCTGTTGCCTTTAATTTTATCAAAACTAAATATCGAGTGCAAGTGGGAAGCTCAATAACTGCTCAAAGCAGTGAACGCTAATATAATTTTAGATTATAAGTAAATATAAGTTATCACCTTTACACAGCTTATCTTTCCTGTTGTAATCCTGATTGCCTATCAGACACTTGGAGAACATGAGACAATTTTTATTGCTACCTAGTTTCTGAATGCCCCTTCTTATAAACTTGAAAACCTTCAAGCTCTGCTTTCACTGCCATTCCATCCAACTTGTGCAACATGGAATGGGAGCAACACAAGGCTGGAGACAGGCTCTCTACCTCTACCAGTGGAAAAAAATGACAGACAATTATATGAGAGGAACACTTGAACTACATCTTATCCTTTGTCATCCCAGTTATACCCACAAAAAAGCATCTACTCATCCTGAGGAGAGTGCAGATTGTTCTGTGCCAATGTATTTTTTTAGTTAACAAAAGGCAGACAGATTCACATCTCTAAACTATTGCTACTACAGTACCTTTTTTTTCCTTTCCAGCAAAACAAGAGTGGGAGAAAAGGAGCTTTTTAACATTGCTTCTCCTATTCACTGAGTAATGTCAAGAAAGTTGGACACAACTGACATGAAAAAGTGGCCTCTTGGCTAGTCCACAGGAAGACATAAAAAGAGTGAGATTTGATCTTCTCTGATTAAAATATTTAGCAGCATTTTCATAAAAAAAAATCTTTATCAGACTATCATCAATATTTTTATTTTTTCTTCCAGTATCAGATATCTGTTTGTTCCACAATCACACTGAAGGGAAAATCCTGAGGAAATCCAAGTTTCTACTTCATTAATGACTGTAATGTCCCCTCCCTGCTAAGAAAAAGCTGGTTAAGCATGACCTTAAAAAAATCTGTCATGACTCTTCTATAAAAAACTGAATCTTGATAAAAATAACCCTTAAATCTGGATCTGGAGATCTGGAGTACACAGTCATTAAAAGGAAAACAAAAAACTCTAAATAAGGCCCTTCCATTTATTACACAACTTCGGTCAAAATATATTTCCATATAAATATATGTGTTCCAATTAAATTTTTAACTCTTTTAATATCAATAATCTGTTAGATTAATTTTAACATGGAATTTATCACTCTATAATATTACATATTGTTCCTATATTCCATAATACTCCTATATTGTACTTATTAGATATTTTCAAAAATAACTGCTGTAGTTCCTATATTTTCCCTGATTTAACAGTTATTTGGTCTAGGCATCTTTACAGAGAATTAACTTGACCATAATGACAATAATATCAAAAACATTTTTGTTCTTCTAGCCTTCTCTTCAGTCAGAATAACCACTTCAAACAGACTTTTCTACATTATTTATTTATATGGTAGAAAAAATTTGAACTGAAAAAAAAAAAAAAAAAGCTGAAAAAAACAGAGCAACTTAGAATATCATAGTTTTATGGCTTTCTGACTTTTTTTGATGTTGTCTTTAATTTCCTTTTCAATATATTATTCCGGTAATGTAATATCGTAATGTAATATAGTTTTTACATATTATCAATAACTATGTTTTTAAGTCAGAAAAATGATGTTTTCTGTTTAATTAAGAACTCAAGTGTTATTTTTCATACTGAAGGGCATCCAGTACATATTGTCTATATATCAAATGAGAAAGAAGTTTAATTCATGAAGCAAAAGTGACCAGATTTTATCTTTTCTGATTCATAAGGTAAACGAGTACCCTGACTAATCTGTCTGATGCTGGAGACTAGGTTATAGCCAAATTCCTTCTCTAAGCAGGGGGAAAAGAATGACTGAGTTTGTAAAGATAACTTCGTTTGCACATGGGCATTGGCTTAGTCCTCTGTTACTACTGGGAACACTTGGAACATAGAGACTCAAATAAATTCAGGAAAACAACAACAACAACAACAACAACAACAAACCACAAAACAAACAAACAAACAAAAAAACCCAAAAAAAACCCAAAACCAACCAAACAACAACAACAAAAAAACAGCAGAGGAAGTTGAGAAGTTTGAAAGTTTATTTTAATTTATTTGTGCTTTAGTAATAATGAGTTAAGAGAATGAGTAACTGTATCATGATCATTTTTTGATGTTCATTAAAATAGGACATTTCCTACACTATTGGCCTCTAATATACAGCTTTCAGGTTCTTTCTGAGGATCTGTTGTCATAATAGTAAGGGAGACCAGTGTCCATTTCTTTGTGGTAAAATTAACTGATGTTGCCTTTTAATAAATAAGGTCTAATAAAGTTTAAAAATTTCAGGCAGAAACTCAGTAATTAACGTTGTTTACATTGCTTACATTGCTTAGCTTGTTCTGCAGGATGTTTCCTTTCTTCTATTCAGCTCACATTATCAAATTCCTGAGCATGGCAATCAAGAGTCCTTATATTTTTTGCCTAGCATAAAATTTGGAATATTGTGTCAAAATCAAAAATATTGATGCAGCAATCTGTAATTGCAGTTTTATCAGAAGTAACGTTTTAACCCCATGCACTCAGTGTCTCTTCCTGGCAATTGGTGATAACACACACTACATTGTGAAAGAGCAATTCTGAGAAAATGAACCCCAGACCTTCATTCTGGACTCTAAAACATAGAAAATTCAAAAGCATCAACTGGAAAGTTTGCAGTAAATTTTTGGATATCCATCTGGCATAGGTCCTCTAGCTTCTAATTATCTCCTTCATGATGTATTACTGGAAACGGACATGTATTACAGCTCTGTTATATTGAAGAAAGTTGTGTAACAATTTAAGTCTTATCTTGCAAGCCCTGAGGTTCAGAGTCCTCTGTCATCAGTGGTCTGAACAGGAAAACAGCTTAAATCTCTTTGTTAAACCATTGGACTTCAAACAGAGAAGAGCTTATGTTCAGACATCCCTGAAACCTTTGAGAAACGTAACGTCTCAATCCTCTTTGTGTTCAAGGAGTAGAGGCACAGTTATGTTTCTTAACCACAAAAGCAAAACTTGAGTTCAAACACACAACTAAACAGTAGAGTTCCGTCTCTGAACCCTGAAATACATCTCTGTGTGCCTCTAGGAAACACACCCATTGGTCTGTGAAGGGAAAGATCTGTAATCACCTTAAAAAACTTGAATTTACCCACAAATTCTCTATTGCTGCTTTCACTACATAAAGTACAACAGATAAAAAGGTTTCTGTTTAGATACTGTTTTGTTCCCATCTACAGAATGGTAGAATGCATTAACAGGAAGAAAAATGCTCTTGGAAAAGCCCTGGAAACTAAAAGGTTCCTTCAGGCTTGTTCATTCTTGAAACTTGCAGTTAATCTGTCCCACTTTAAGTGTGTTATATTTGCACAATCAAATTCCTAGCAACAAAGTTATTCAGAAAATATAACTTCAGTTTTACAGGAATAAAAAACATATTTGAAAGCTGTTATAATATGAAACTAGAAAACCATCCAAATTTTCAAATCTTTGCATCTGCATCATTAAGTCAAATACATAGTAATTTTTTTTCAGAATCTCTGGATCGATGTTTTTATAGTGACAATATATTGATATTTATTTCCTACTTACTGTAGTATGCAAATACAAAATTGAAAACTGTGTAAAATATTAATAAATTATTTAAAGCAACAAAGCTGTAGTCAAATACCAGTGCTGCTTCAGATTATCCTTATTTTTGACAAATAAAATAATTTCAACACTACTGTAATAAATCTCAAAGCCAAATTCAGTAAATCAAAATGTAGAATTTTATTTTGAGACTTAAACACAGTCTTCGGTAGTCACAATTAAAAGGGACGGCGTCGAATCCCGGGATTTTGGCACTGGGTGAACGCGGTAATGGACTCTGTCAGCCTGTTACCCCCTCTGTTCACACATTGGGTCCAATACCACTGGTTTTCATACAGTCTTCTGCTGAGAGTGGACCGAGACCCTAAGACTCTTGCTTCGTGGTAGCTTCATTAAATATTCATGTTCATGTCCGGGGGGCCCCCTTGAATGGATTCTCAGTGCAGGACAATGTCATGATTGCCGTGCCCGGAGAAGGTTTGGAAACGTTAACACCAGGCCGGAACAGGTAAGATATCAATCTGATTTAATCATTCGGTCGTCAGGGCACTCATCTCCCTTTTCCGTCCTTTTATGCCTTTCTGTAGGATTGTTCCAAAGCGGTTCCCGGCAGGAATTCTTCATGTCCCTCCATGCAGTTTTAGTCTCAATTAACCTTACACACACCTTTAGGTTTACTGATCTTAAACTAAACTTAAAGTAGATCAATTTTATGTGGTATATTATTCCATTTTACAATGAATCAATTACATATCATATTGCTTAACACGAATTAACTTTAGGACATATATCACAACTACTTAAAAAATAAAACAAAACAAAACAAACAAACAAAAAAACCCAACACCACTTATGAAAATGTCTTCATAGTAGAATGAATTATTTCTCAAAAATTCTTTCTTTTTCCTTTTTGCCTGACAATCTCATCACTATTTATTTTAACTAGCTCCATAGATGGATTCTGGTGTAATTCAGCTTTTCAAGTAAAAACCTATGTAGGATGTTTCTGCTCCCACTCTCTCACACAGCGCAATGCTGATGGGAGATCCCTACTCTGGCATTGTTCAGAGCTGCTCAGCACTCATAAATCACCTCCAACTCACTGCAGAAGGCTGCCTTGGAGGTGGATGACAACAGCTGCATGCAGGAAAAAAACTCAGACTTTAATTTGCAAGCAAAATCAATGGCCAGAACTAACAAACCACGGGGGTGAGCACTCCACAATTGTATTCCAGTAACATGTAACAGGATACGAGTTTGCTGCACTGGACAAAGATATTGCTACTACACATAGAGAAGTGATGGCCCAAAGATGCCCACACTCACTGTTAAAGGAGAATAATAGAATCAATTAGGTTGAAAAAGATTTCCAAGATCATCAAGTCCAACCTTTGAGTGATCATCACCATCTTGTCAACTAAACCATAGCACTTAAGTACCACATTCAGTCATCTCTTAAACTCTTACAGGATGGTGATTCCACCATCACCCTGGTAACTTGTTCCAGGGCTTGACCACTCTCCAGCAAAGAAATTCTTCCTGATATCCAACCTGAACTTCCCCTGGCACAGTTTGAGGCCATTTTCTCTCCTCCTGTCCCTGTTCCCTGGGAGCAGAGCCCAACCCCCCAGGCTATCCCCTCCAGTCAGAGAGTTGTGCAGGGCCAGAAAGTTCCATTGAGCCTTCTTTTCTCCAGGCTGAGCCCTCAGCTGCTCCTCATCAGACTTGTGTTCCAGTGTCTTCACCTGCTGACTGTGTGGTCTGGCTGAGCATGACTCTTTTTATGTTTGTTCAGTAAATGACCAGCAGCCATGTTCTGGGCACTGGTTGTGATGGGCAAAATTTAACTTCCCAATTTACAGTCTGACATCTGCATGGCTGCTTTAGAGGGAGTTATATCTCCCCAGGTTTTCTTGGGTTCAGAGCAATTCCTGTACCCAGAAGCCATCAAGAATTAGGAATACAGGCTGATTAGGTGATTCCAGAGGAGGTTGTGAAAGACAATTTTTTGGATTTTTTTTAATCAGAAGTGAGCAAAAAAATTACAAGTGTGAAGCACAATTGGGGTAATATAACATGAAGATTGCCGGAGAGCATGCCTGTTTTCAGCTCAGATAGCAGCCACCACTTCAGATATTGTGTGTTTCATTTAAATTTATTGCACAGAATGATTGTTGTACACCGTATCATAACTCTCTCATTCATTCACCATTATAGGTTAGTTTTGGCATTTAACACAAAAGTATGAGGAAAAAAATTAGGAAATTCATATTATAGACCTAAATAACCTACTATTTTAGTTACATTGACTTTGTTCCTGTTTTGTATCAGTTTTATGCACCATAATTCAGAGAGGATTCATATCAAACATTGACTGCTTTATATAGGTACTATATATTGCAGATTTATGCAGGGGGCAAATTCAGTTAAGTGTGTGATTGTTATTTTCAGTGCCATGTATATATAACAGAGTTATTGTCAAGAGGATTCTAGGAAAGGCATTATTATTGCATCAGATTTTAATCATAATAATTGGTGTTGGCTGACAGTATAATCTTTCTGCAGATATTTCTTAGCTCTGGGTATCATAACTCTCTTACAATTCTGAGTCGCAAATTATCATTGAGAGAGCAAAAAATGCCAGACAAGCACCAGCTCTGACTCGATCACTTTCACAACAATTCTTAGCAATACTCATCTACATAGGGTTTGCAAATGTGTTTTCACAGAGGCTTAAAGTCACCCTGAGAAGTATAAAGCATTAACACCTCCTTCATATTGAGAGCAGATTGACCCATCATTCCCCAGGAAAACAGCCAGTTAAGGTCAGAATAAAATACAAATCATCAGGTGCAAGCACTCTGCCCATATGTGAGTGCTGTGGATAAGTCCCCACCATTCACTTGTGCTCTTTTCCCCAAGGATTAAGCATACTCCCAAAAGTAACCAAGCTTAAAATACTAGATATTTTGGATCAGTAGAATTTTTGACCCTGGATATGTATCATCTGTTAATTCATATGTTATGTAACACATTTATAGCAGCCCCTTTTTATCACTCCCACCTTCAAAACCTCAGATACTTAATTTTCTAAGCAAGAAACTCCAAAGCCATAGTGATGCTTTTATTGCTCTGATTTCTAAAGAGTGTAGTGACAATCTTGAACATAATCCGAATTTATTCTCCAGTCTGAACTAAGAAAGTTGCTTGAGTGTTTTGTGTTGTGGAGCTATATTTTTTTTTTTTTTTGCTTGTTTATTTTTCTTTGTTGTTGTTGTTGTTGTTTTGAGGGGGGGTTAATAGGTTTTGTGGGACTTACTGGGTTTGGGGTTTGTTTTTTGTTTGCTTGTTTGTTTGTTTATGGGAATTTTTTTTTGTTTGGTTTTGCTTTGCTTTGCTTTGCTTTGCTTTGCTTTGCTTTGCTTTGCTTTGCTTTGCTTGCTGTAAATTAACTACTTTCTTAGCTCAAAGCAACAATTATTTTCTTCACCAGAATATTCATTTCAGAATCATAGGACCATTTGGCTTGGAAAAGGCCTTTAAGATCATCAGGTCAAACCATTACCCCAGGACTGCCAAGTACACTACTAAGCATTCTCCCTAGGAGTTATATCTATGCCTGCTTCTAGTTCTTATTAATTATTATTAGTCTTAAAAAGGGGGTTATGGAAAGAGATGCCAGTCTAAGTACCCAGTGATCTCAGAGATATTATCTGAAGCTGAGGCAAAGTAACAACTTGAACCAGCATTCTTCAAGTCATAAATGCATTAATGATTCAATTAATGTAACAGACATTAAGATACTAACTTTACAGCTTCGATTTTCTTCTAAATGACTATCTGTTATAGAACATGAAAGATCTGTGAAAATTGTTTCCTTTCCAAAATCTGTACTGATCTTATAAACAGGAAGAAACACCAATCACAATAAAATTTATGTCCCTAGAATATATTTTATAAGGTCCATGCAGTTTTGCTAAAAATTTCCACTCAGAAGTTAGTCTCCAGTGGAATGCTGTGTGAAGCTTGTCTCCAAGGGCAAAGAACACAACTCCTCTGTGAGAGGGACAGATCCAGCAGGGAGGCATAATGTGTGAAAAGATCCTTGCATCTTGTGTAAATGTGAATAATGAAAAAATTTCTGTTGAAACTTTAAGTCTGTAGCAAAACTGATGGGCAAGGCATTGTCTCTCCATAAAGAATAGTCATATATTATTCAGGGGTCACTTCAAGCTGCCTTACTCTGAGATTAGGCACAAATTTACTTTCACCTTAATTGCATATTTTTAGTTTTTATCAGAGATGGATAAACTTCAGTTTGTGAAACCTCAGAGCTGCCCCAGCTCTGTGCATCAGGATTTTCCATGGAGTATTGAAGGATCATTTATATCTCAATCTCTGGCTTTGTAATGTTGGCTGTAGGGAGAAAAGAAGAAAATAAAAATTTTCTGTTGACTGTATTACAACAAGGGGTGAATTTTTTTTCCAGAATATGTGAATTAACTGTGAGACAACAGAGATCATCCAAATTAGCAATAATGGAACACACATGATTCAACAAGGAAAAGCCTAAGATTCAAGACACAGTGCAACACCTAAATTAAGTGTTAAGAGGTATCAGTGTTCCAAACTTCAATGATTTAGGCCTGAGCTAAAATATCATCCAGTGGTTCAAAGACAAAACAAATTAACCCCTTTTTTCACACAGTTATATTGGACATCAACAATCCAAGCCTAATTCTTGAAGCTTAGTTTCTATCCCACAAAAGCACAGGAACATGTGAGGAACACGATAGTCAGTGTTAGACCACAGACGAATAACCAGTGACTAGGCATTGGCCTGATGTTTAGCCAACTTAACAAGAAAACTACTGAACCTGATGTAAGAAATTGCTCAGTGTGACCAATTGTAATATAATAAGATGCAAAAAAGTCCCAGAAAGCATTATGCGGAGGGCTGGATATCACAAATGATTAAGGTACAGTCATAGCTAGAAAAGGCACATTTTCACAGAGAATCGCTGGAGACTTTTGTGGGAGTAAAGTTTGGCAGTGCCATCCATGTCCAAGAAAAGGTCTCAATGAAGGCCTGTGAGGATGTGGTTACCTAGGTACCGCATCAGAAATTCAAAATTTGCTATGGATGTAGCAGAATTATTAGTGTCTGAAAAGGGTGCAGGGAGAGTAACAAATATAGGTTGTCTGCTTGGATAAATAACAGAATATATGGATTTGAAGGATCTTTAAAGATTATCTCATTCCAGCTCCACTGTCATGGATAGAGACAACTTCCTCTATACTAGGTTGCTCAAAGCTTCATCCAACCTGGCCTTGAATACTTCCAGGGATGGGGAAGCCACAGCTTCTCTGGACAATCTCTGCCAGGGTCTCAGAGTAAGATTTTTTTCCTCATATCTAATCTAAACCTGCTCTGTCTCAGTTTTAAATTATTCCCTCTTGTTTTTTCACTATATTACTCTGTAAATAGTCTCTCTCCAACTTTGTTTTATGCTCCCTTCAGGTACTGAAAAGCTGCAATTAGGTCACCCAAAAGCCTTTGTTCCTCCAGCCTGAACCATCTCATTTTTCTCAGCCTTTCCTCATAATAAATGTGCTCCATCTCTCTGATAATCCTCATGGCTTTTCTCTGGACTCAATCCAACAGGTTGATGTCTTTTTTTGTACTGAGAACCCCAGGGCTGTATGAAGCATTCAAGGTGAGAGCTCATGAAAACAGAGACAAAATCACCTCACTTGACCTATTGCCTATGATGCTCTGGATGCAACCTGGGATATGATTTTCTGGGCTGTGACTGCATATGGCCAGAGAAGGTCCAGCCTCTCATCTACCGTCACCCCAAGTCCTTCTTAGCAGGACATCTCTTGATCAGTTCACACCTATGAAAAGGATACATAGTTTTAATAGCTACTAAAAAAGAAGAAAGTAATCCAGTGATTCAAAAAGCCTGGAGTAGGGCAGTAAACCAAACCTTTTGTTCTGAACACACCCCTGGTCAAAACTGCTCTCCTTGAGTCTCCTAACAAGGAATGAAAGCGAAAAAACTTTTCCTGGATGCTAGAGGAATACCTGAGACAAACAGAGTTTCCTGATCACTATCAGTCCAGAGCTGACAGCATCAGCCTTGGCCCAGTACTCTCAATGAAGCCATGACAGTTCCTTAGGCAATATTTGTACAAATGAAGATGTGCAATACTCAACCCTTGAAGCCTTTGTTCAAAGGAAAGGCAACACCAATCACATACAGTGAACACAGTGAGAATCAAAGCCGGCTAAAATAAGGGTATGCTGCTTTCATTGAGTGAATACTGCAAAACCCAACCAATACAAATCACAGAATCACAGAATTATGGAATCATTTATGTTGGAAAGATCTCCAAGTCCATTGTGTCCAACTTGTGACTGATCCCCTCTTGTCACCCAGACCAGAGTGCTGAGTGCCACTTCCAGTTAGTTCTTAAAGACCTCCAAGGAAGGGGGTGGCAGCCCCTTACAATGCCTAAAAACCTTTTCTCTGAGGAAATTACTCCTGTTGTCCAACCTGAACTTCCCCTGGCACAGCTTAATGCAGTTTTCTCTCCTCCTGTCTCTGTTCCCTGGGAGCATCTGTCCCCTCCAATCAGGGAGTTGTCCAGAGCCAGAAGGTTCCCCCGAGCCTCCTTTTCTCCAGGCTGAGCCTCCCTTTCCCAGCTCCCTCAGCCTCTCTTCACAGGACATATAAATGTGTATCAGGGGCCAACTGCACCTTGGTTTTTCTTGTTCTGTTAAAGTGTCCGACTTCTACCTCCTTTTCTTTGCTGACAACATTTTACTCATCTGCACTTAAAACTGATTTACTTATCTGTACCTTTTATTGGTATTTAACATAACTTCTGATTTTAACCTGGGATAATTCTCTGTTGTTACATGCTTTTTTGTGATTCACATCTACTTTCTTCTCCCTATATATCCATTGCAGCATACAGCTCTGAGGGATTTATCTCAAGAAAATGCAGTCCCCAGATCAGCATTACCACCCTGGAGAACAGCAAAAATAATAATTCATAGCAAAAGTCAAGAAGTTAGTATCTGCTATTGGTGTTGTTAAGCTTTAATCCAATGATACTGAAAGGAAAATTGAAGCTAAAATACTGTTTATTTTCCCCAGGAATCAATGTACAGAGACACTTCAGATGCAGGCATACAGAGGCTTCTCACTTCAACCAGAAACTTTCATTCACACAATCCTAAAAGCTATTTCATTGAGAGGGTATTATGGAGATGTAATCAATATGGCAAGTGATACTGTGGAATACTTCTTACTTGTTTCCATAAAACCAGTTGTGTTTTCTGAGCCATGTAAAATATTTACAGCATCTGTCAGAGAAAATTCACGGTTATCCCTAGGGTTGTCTTCAAGACTAAATTAAATATCACAGTCACCATACCACACCCTTAGCTGGTTAGAAAAAAGAACTGTAATAGCCATGATATTGTTTTACAATGATAATTTTTCACCTGAAATTTCTAAAGAAAATAGTCTTAATGTCTTTCATAGTGTATTTTGAACTTTTGCATCTTAGATTTTATGTTTCTTGGGGTTTTTTTTGCTTTGTTTTGTTTTGGTTGTTGTTTTTTTGTTGTTGTTGTTGTTCATTTGTTTTTGGGGGTTTTTTGTTTATTTGTTTTTGTTTTTGTTTTAGAACTAGAGCCTTTTATAACACAGTATTTCTTATGTGGAAGAAAAAGGGGAACCTTTTTGCAACATTAAATTATGTTGCAAACAATCTATTCTAGTTCAAGTCACAATCCAAAATGCTATGACTCAGAACTCCTGCATGTGACTGCTATCTCAGCCCTGTGTGTAAGCATGGCCCCAGTGAAGCTGCTTTCAGTAGCACAGCACTTAACTGTCACCCAGTGGGATCTGACATTCCTGCATGTTTCACTTAAACCCTAATTCCATGCCCCAATATCCACTTAGAAAAACAAAATAATTATGTCTTCTTACAGCTCAGTCACCTATAAAAAACCTTCTTGAGAGACTGTCCAAAGACAGTGAAGAAAAACATTCAGCAATGAGTTAAATTTCCTTCGTCAGGATGAGAGGAGGCTGAGCATTTTCCAGTCAGACCCAGTCTGTTCTTTATTGACCTAAGAGCATGTTGCTGTCAGAAAGATTCACAGCAAGAAATCCTGCAGGATCTGCTGGGTAAATAACATGCTTCTGTTTTAAAGAGAAGAAATTACACAATTACAGAGACTTTAAAATATGTGGAAGATACATAGCTTGGCCTGATGCAGCCTCAGGAGGAGTGAATTGTGAGGATGGGCAGTGTCACATGCTAGAAACTGGTGAGATTTTCAGTGTCCAGGGATGAGACATAGGAGCAAGCTTCAGCCTGGAGCAACAGGCTGTGTGTGTTCACAGAGGAGAAAAGGAGGATGTGAGATGCTGGAGACAGAATCCACATGGGGAGGGATGCCAAATCTACCAACCTGCCCTGATGGTATCTTGGGAAGCCTGGTCCTTGCAATGAGACCAGGACCCAGGTTGTTCCCAAAGCTTTTCCAGCCCTTGGAGTATTGCAGCTCTTCCCTCTGGGCATGAACAGTACTGCCAGGGTTTATTCAGGGCATGTCAAGGGTGACTGCAGAGCACTGAGGGTAGAGTGAGGAGTGGGGGCTTAAGTCATACCTCCTGCTACAGCTGAGACTAGAGGGCTCAAGCAGAAGTTGACAGATCTTTCAGGACAACACCTGATCTTGTTGCCGGTGGTGCAATCAGAGAATTCACACTTGTGACTGCAGGACATTCTCCAGTTGTGTGAAGAAGCACACAATGGCAAAACAGGCATAACAATGCAGGCATAGCAAAAACATAATAAAGCATTTAACTTCTTTAATTTCCCTTCTTATTGACATTGATCCTTTGATTCTACCTAAATAAAAATTCTTCCATGCTGAAACTATAAACAGTACTACAGTGCAACTTCCAGAATAAAGTTGTGTTACAAACAGTTGTTCAGTTGTGGAGGGTTAAAAATACAGCAAGACCCTGTGAGAACTGGGTAGGACTTTTTGAATTAAGGTAATTGCTCAGGAGTCACCATCAGCAGAGCAAATAAGTGTCAGCACCAGTTATAGCAGCCTCAAGAGTGCTGTGAGTTCTTCAGCACCTCCATGAGACATGAAGGAGAGAGAGTAGACAAAAAGGTAGCAGCTTATGTAGACCATATTGGAATCTTGTTTTAAGGGGAAAACAAACAAACAAACAGCCAAAACAAAAACAAACAAACAAACAAACAAACAAACCCCCAAAAGTGTTGTGTATGGCCATCTGTGTTTACGTGTTTTTACCACATGTAAAACATGTTTTTATCATGATGCCATAAAATACAATGGGCTTACAGAATAGTGTTAGACCTTGGGGATTTGCTGTAAAGAGGAAGATATCTGCAAGGGCTCTCTCAATGGTCTGTTGCAGTAATTTGAGGTACAAATAGCAATCAGAACATTAACATTGAGACTCTCTCCAAGGCTCACCTGCATTGTGTTTGGAAAACATGAAGACATTCCATCCTGAAGATGTGGGTCTGGCATGTGAACCATGTGAATCACTATGAATCACCACAGCTTTAGGACAACTGTATGACACAAGGAAGAGAAAAGAAGTGCCTGTATGGGATGGAGTAGAGAAGTCTTTCACTTGATACCTGTCTCCTGGGGACAGGAGATTTGTCAGAGAGAATACACCAGTTTATAACTGTGAAAGATGTTGTATTTTATACATCTGGCTAGTGAATCCTGTAATTGATTTCTGCAACAAGAATCAGGGATCCCTTCCAGGTGTTGGAACTCACAATGGGAGTCATTAAATGGCAGAGTGTATCCCAGCTGCAGCTGCCTTCTTCCTTCCCTGGCTTTTGTTTCTATGCTAGTAAATACTTCTATATAATTAGAGAGCACAACAGCAAAGTTTATATTTGTATATAGCACTTGAATGAATGTTTTCTCTACCTCAGCTTCCAAATTCACTTGACAAGCTGGAGCCTGACACAACTTCATTGTCTCTGAGGGAGTGGTACAGTATGATTGGCCAGGGTAAATATTTTGCTTCTGGAAAACAACTAGAATAACAGTAGGATAATTTGACTTTAATTTTGTTCCTTCTACCTAATATATTAGAATTTATTCTTTTTTTGCCTCTGTATATCTGTCCCTATAAGATTCATATCTTCTGTCATGGGCTGTGTTCCAGGTTCTAGCCTGAGTGCAGACTACAATTCAGGACTCATATTCAGCAAGCAGCTGGGAATAAAGAACATGTGGTGTGCCTGGGTAGTATTTGGCCTCTGTGAGAAGAGGAAGACTGATGGTCAAATGCTTTCTGATAGAAGCATGAGACAGTAGACCATGAACACAAACAATAGCAGAAATCCTTGGGGGAAGAAAAAGATACATAGGTGGGACAGTTATTTTGGAATGGGATGAACAAAAGCAGCAGTTTATTCTCATCTTACACACGTGGCACAACATACAGAACCGGCACAAATAACTTACAAAATCTCATACACCATGCTTCCTCTTGAATAGCTTCTATTAAGTTACAACACCATAATGAATCAGGTATTTAGTTACGACAGATCTCCAGACGTGGAGATTCTCCCATTAAAGGAGTTATTATTTTTGTAAGCTACTTAGACAAACTTTTTTTTTTTTTAAACATGTTTAATACAGTACATTATCCTTAACAGAGTTCAAGATATTCACAATGAGAATTGAATACTTTATAAAACAGCAGATTTTCTCACCTCAGTACAGGCCTACATTCGCTCTCCTGCCTCTTTCTGGTTTAAAATGTGTTACAAGTCGTCTTTACTCAACTTTCCAAACTAAGAATTGATTTAAATGAGAAGAGGGAAAACAAAACAAAACAAACAAACAAACAAACAAACAAACCCCACTAAACAAACAAAAAAATCTATTTACAGGGTATTTTACATTTAATAAAAATGTTGTTACTTCCCTTTTCCTTTCCCATTCCAACCCCCTAACCTCAACAAAAAACTGCCATTTAGCTGGTAGAAATATTGACCCTTAAGCTGCTATAAAAACTAAAAAAAAAAAACAAACAAAAACCCAAAAAACAAAAACAAAAACAAACAAACAAAAAAAACAAAACCAAAAACCAAACCAAAACAAAACAAAATGAAACAAACAAAAACCACAAAAAACCCCCCACCACAACCAAAAAACCAAATTTGGTGACGACTTGCTGGATGCAAAATGAAAGATGATTATCACAGCCCAGCCTTAATTCATTCAAAAAGATGAATTGTTATCCCCTAATGTCATATTTTGGAGACAGATGATGCCTGTCATCTGATTTTAAGAGATAATGAACTACTTATGGGCCAGCATACAGAAACCTCCATCTTTCATAATTGTAAGATGCCCCACTCTCCTTGATGCAATCATTTCCAGCTCAGTTCTTTCCTCTTCAGAAATTGTAATAATTCTGATTTTGTTATACTGACCTAAACTCTCCCAGTCTCCATTGTATAAAACAATGCTTCCCCATATCCATGGTCTTGGTGACATTTCTGGGTTGACTCAGAAGAGTTTTGCTCTGTGATTGTGCTTCAAGCTCCATTGAAGCCTGTGGGCATCTTTTGTTTCATTTGGTGGCTTTGGATTAGCTCTGCTTGAATGTGGCTGGCAAACTCTAGCCCTTAAGTAGTTAATCATCTTTCTAAAGAAAAAATCAAAAAAGATTCCTCTTCTTTATACATACAATACGCAATATTTTTACATTTAGCATTATCATAAAAAGCGTGTTTATGTTATTTTGAAAATGTATTTTTACAGAAATCTATAAACACTGTTGTATCAAACACATTCTCAAAAACTGGAGAAAATACTGACACAAAACCTGGAAGAGCTTCAATGGAATTCTTCCAGTACTATTTGTCTACTTGCATATTTCATATTTCAGTGTCCTTTCCTGCAAACATAATTTGGCCATATGAGAACAGGTAAAGTAGACAACAAATCCCCAACAGTTTTAAGTAGGACCTAGGTCTGTTGTTTAATGAAAGTAGATTGACATTCAGTGTATGTTTGGTGTGGTCTAACTTGGCATGCCCATTTTGCTACCTTTACTCACAATGAGCAGTACCTTAATTCCCAAGTAGTCTAATTCGCTTCAATGGGATTACATGTGACAAATGATGTATGCAAAAATACTGAAAATGGTTTTCCATTTTTTTTAACCCTTCTTATGTCAACAACTAACATCACTATCATCTTTATTCATATTGTACTTGAAAATTAAGTAGGACTAATACTTGCAAGCAATTCTGTATCAGAAGTTAGTGCACAAACTTTAGGAAAAAAATCTGCTTGTAGTTGTGCTATAGTTCTGACAGTCTAAAAACCTATCTGGTGTGACCAAGACAAAATTTCACAGGTCTAAATGCTTTATTTATACACTTGTTATTGTTACACTTGATATTTCCTCAGCCAGACACAATTTAAGTTTAAATAGATGTGTCACACTGACATGAAATCAGGATATTTTTGCTTACCACCAACCATTTTCAGTACAGTCAGTAATGTACATTAATTCATATAATCAAAAGTACTTTCCAAGTACTTTTTATACATAACATTGGAGAAATTATAAAGTGAATTTGATTTCCTCTCCTGCAAAATTTTAAAAATGCACTGAAGTTTGTATATTGGTACTTACTGTAATGGCATTTGTTACAGCCCAGGAGGTTAAACACCGGAAGTTAAACAGCAGAATAAGTTTTTCTTTGTGTCACTATTTTGTTTATTCTTTAATGAAACTATTAAAAAAATCAACTTTTTTAGTACTAGTGAATTGTTAAAATATAATTGGTGAAAAATAATTGATTGTAATATCCTGTATGTCATCTCATCTCAACAGAAATTATTTTATATGGCTTGAAATGTTTAAAGTGTAATCCTACCTAGAGGAAAAAAAATGCAAGCCATATCTAACCCCAAATTCTAGCTATACTGTAACATGTACAGTCACCCGTAAAGGAGCCCTTTTAATAAAAAAAAGTATGTTAATTTGATCATTAGCTTGAAGTATGTATCTATTTTGGTCACTGTAATAAAACAAGTTATATATATAAACTTACTAAAAAAATCCAAGTGTAAGTAATTCCATAACATTTTGATGCTTTAAAAAATAGTCCACACAACATGGTATGTAAAGCAAAATGCTGAAAACATGTTCATTCTTTGGGATGATCAAAGTATAAGTAACCAAAACTTACAAATAATGATTAATTTTTCATAAAAGAAGGTTTTTGGTGGAGGGGCAGAAGGAATTCCCCCCCTACTCACCCTCAATCCCCATGGCTTTTATAGATCCATCCCCTTCTCTAATAAGCCACAGGTTGGGTCTTTTTTTGATATTTTGTAATAAGGTTCTCTTCCACATATGAGTCACTAATAAGTGACTCTTTCAAAACATAGTTTGCTCTTCTTGAGGTTTTCAGTGCTTGAGAATTTACAGGCCACTTAAACTCTAGAAGAATATTAATCTGAACTAATTATGTTAAAGTTTAATGAAATAGAAATTCCGTTATTTACTGTGAAAATCAAGTTACCTTCTGTTCTAATAATTTGATCCAATTTTTTTCAAAACCTCTGCCCCCTTGGGGAAAAAAAAAAAAAATCTTGTAGTTAAAAGCTTGTAATTATACATAGCAAAAGATAACAACAACAACAACAAAAAAAACCCTTCTCCTTGACTATGGAAATATATATAATTATTTAAGATCCAGCCCCTCTCTAAGCTGCTAACCATCACATAACATATGCCATTTGGCAATTTGTCTTCTAGGATATTCACAAATTTCTTTCCAGTGCTCTCCACCTGTTCCTTCTGCTGAAGATCCCAAGGTTAACCGGCCAATCACCTCATTCCTTGACCCCCTATCTGAATCTAAAACCAGAAATTCAATGCTGATATCATCAAGGCCCTCACAAGGAATGTCAAAGACAAACAATTCATTGAACACAGCATTGGGGGTGCACTTCTTCACGTGTGTTTTCTTTTTAGAAATTCTCTTCTTGGCATGGTACAAGTTCACTTTGACATAAGGGTCTGAAATGAAAAGAAAGAGCACAGATTAGCTATTGAACAGTGTTTAGAAATTTCTTGATCTAGTTTATGGTAAATTCCATAATTATCCAATATAATTACATCACACTGAGTAGTTGTTCTAAGTTATTAAAGATGATTTATCTAATCTAATTTTTAATTTTTTTCTTTACATTTTAATTAGCCCCTTTATGGTCACCGAAACTGTATTCAAGGTAGGCTGTGAAGTTTAGACTGCGATCAAATGCAGGTGTTTCTTTCATGAGATAAATCCTATCCTGCAGTCCATTAAACCAACAATACCTCTACCAAATTAAAAAATGGTATGAAAGTGCACAATTCTAAAGGTCTCTGAAAAATATTCATCATTACATATTTATGTGAGTCAGAAATTTGCTTTTCACACATGATACTTGGGTATTGTCATCAGCACTAACCTAACTCATGAAAAGCAAATCTTCAGAAAGGAGTGAATATACTTGGGCTGAGGGAATGGATGTGATAGTTCTACTGGGGTTCTGTTGAAGTCAATTAACCTGGTTAAATTGAGGCCACCAATTGTTATTGAACAAATTTGACACTAAACTTTAAATGTGAGGGTACATTTACTGTTGGAATGTATGTTTGTCTTTACACTTGTGTTGTACTACTGTTGAATACAGGAAGGGAAAATGTCCATTTTTTTGCTGCCAACTGACTTTGAGTTTTTGCATCCATCATAATTATTTAATTGTTGTGAAGTTCCCTTGCAATTGTCTTCAATAATGGCCATATTTATTCTTTCAGAGGAGACATTTTATAAATCAACCCTTTCAATTACCTTGGCATTTATTCAGCAAAATTTTGGGCCTTTCTCCAGGTTCTCATGGTGCAATGATGTACTACAAAATCTTCTCTGCTGAACATGATAGTTTATGTAAACAAACAGCCAAGTTAATAATCAAGCCAAGTTTAGTATTACCTATTTTTTTTTTCCAAAAAAGTAATACTAAACTGAACAGTATTTATACATTTTATGTCACAGTTATCAGACTGAAATGGTTGGAGGAATAAAAGTTATGTTTTTCCTTGAACTCACAATAGTCTACTAGAAGTGGGGTGTAATAGAGTACATCTTCACTTTCATATTCTATTACCATAATAAACATTTCAAAAACAGGGCGTAATGAAGACACTGACTGGCTTTGAAATTATTGTGTATCATACCAGCATTAGAAATATCAAAATCCATATCAATCAGTGGATTCATACTGGTTTCCATTTCTTTTTGTAGGATGTTTTCTGTTACCTTTGACCAGCTACTAGATAAGGCTAGAGATTTCCACTTGATTTTATTAGGCTAATAAAGGTAACTCAGCACCAGTGACCAAGGAAATCAAGGAGACTGTGAAAATGGAAGAGTTTCCGAGTATAAAAAATAACCTTTCTCAAGGAGGTTGAATTGTGGAATTGCTTATTTTATCCCATAGAAACACTGTTTCACCGTCCTCCTTTTCAAAGATTAATGTTGGGATGAGGGGAAAGTCACAGAGGAAATTACAACTGTACTGGAGTGTACTACTGGCACCCCAATATCTATTGCACATGGCCTTATTGACAAACAGAAAATAGTGAAAATCTGTTTAAATGAAGCAGATGTTCAGGTGCAACTTGGGTCCCTCCAGAAATACTGGGATGGCATTCCCATTATAGTTAGCAAGGCTGTCCTGGGGGGATGCAGGAAAAGCAAAAAAAAAAATATAGCTTCGTTTTTAAGACATGCAGTAAACAATGGACATTACATAGGGTTCAGGCTGATGCTGTGACTAGGAGGCCTTTTTTTACCAAGTTATTTTACCACCTGGGTATACATCAGGCAGGTCTATTGAGATCAGCTGGCTATCATGCTGTCTTCATGAAACCACTATCTTCTGTAACTTTGGGGTTGATTTTTAAAAGTATATATCCTCTCTCTTAATCAAATAAATTATTAGGCTCCATATACATCCTTTCTCCTTCTGATATGTGAACAAAATGTTGAACAAAAGGAAGATTTAAATGGGACTTGGTGAGAGTTACCTATAGCTTTGTTGCATTGGATTCAGGATCAGCTCACTTTCCAGATAAATTGCAATATGAGAAATTTGAAAACTGTATTATTGGTTGCAGTGATAATTATTCACTCTTTCCCAAAACTACTTCCTCTTCTGCTTCCTTCATAATGTGAAACTGAAATTAAAAAGTATAAATTCTATAAAGAAGCAGCAGCAGATGTGGTACTATGGCCCTTTTTTGTGTACTGTTGTTTTTATGTGGCTGTCTTATATACAGGACAATAAATTTTATATTGTCAATATGTTATATAGTATGTTACATTACCTTTATGTGCAATTCTAGAATTTAATTCGGACAAGGTTCCCTGAATGAGAAATGGCAGCAGACAAGGAGGAGAGAGGATAAAAACTGAGCCCTCTCAGTGCACCCCAAGTTTGGCTCACAACAAAGCATGTGTGTCACGCTACAGCTCCCTCCCAGCACTGGCACAGCTCACCTTTCCACTTTGCAAAAAAAAAATAAAAAAATAAAAAATTACTGCTCAGTGGGGCAAATTCAACACAGAGGTAAGAGGCTGCTTTTCTTCTGAGGTAAATCATATGATGATCTCACTCAATACTGATCTTCTACAAATAAACTCGTTTTTTGTCATAAATAAAAGCTTTTTGGTATCTGCAAACAACATCCCACGCTTATGGCAGATGGGTTCTGTTCAAGACAATCATAAAACTCATTGGTTTCCACTGCTAACAGATGTCACTTTTTTATGTGAATGAAGAACAAATTTGTAAAATACATACTTTGGAAATAAAGCATTGATCTAGATATGAATAAAATGATTTGGCTGTAAATAATAGAAATGTAATTTCTGCATTTATGGAATATTTTTGGTCTTTGAAATACCACTTTTTGGCTGTCTTTTGTCATTCTGTTTTATATTCTTAGGGCATATTCATTATTAAAACCATTACCTGATAATCCTGACACATCAGATTTAGGTAGATGCCTGGCTTTTAGAACAACGACAGTGAGTGTGTTTGTTGTAGATTGATAACAGAGAGAGACCAGCAATTCTCCACGACCAGATGATTTCTGAGGAAATTAAAGAAAAAGGGAAAAAAAAAAAAAAAAGGGAATAAAAACTATTTATAAACAATTATATTGACCAGGCTTTAAACCAAAGTTTAAAAGTTTATAAAATGTCACAGAAGTGTATGCTCTGAAACTGTTTAAAAGGACATAATATATGGAGTTATTCTGATTTTTATAGTAAATACAGTTTTATTTTATATTAGTTATATAACTTTTTCTATGATAGGTTATCAGACTGAGCAAAATTTAAAAAAATAAATGGACAGTATAGGTTGACATGACATCACTGTCTTTGGAGAGGAGAAATTAAATCCTGAGGAAAAAAAGATCTAATTTAAAAAAGAAAATTATCTTAAGCAAAGCAAAATTCCATAAAAATATATCGGGGAAAAAAGATCTAGTACAAGTAAAGAAAAATAATAATTTAAAAAAAAAAAAATCAGTAAATTATTTTAAACAGGAAGGATTCAAACTGCCAGTGAAATCTTCTCCCCTGACAGTTTCTAAAGCAGTATAATATACATGAAAGAAAGGTGAGAACAAAGATTTTCTCTATGATTGTTTGATTTGAATTTGCAGGAGTAGTTTATTTCAAAGGGAGGAGGAAGGCAAGGGAAACAAGAGAAAATAGTACCCTATATACCAGAAAATCCAAGAAGTTATCAACAAAAGATCAGTGACATACTTATATTTGTTGCATTATAGTGATAGAATTGCAAAATAACAGTATTAGCTATAGGTATGTTGCCTAGTAGACATTTATTTATTTGGCCGTATGCTTGTCATTTGAAACCAATCATGTTGAATATCAACACACATTCCACTTCTGTAGCAGAGATTTAAGAGACGTGTATGCAATGCATGTTCCCTTGTTGTGTTTTAGCTGGGGTGTAAATTACCCTTACATTCTGAACTGAGACAACACAATATGAAATATTTTTTGTCCCAGTAAAGTCAGTAAGTTTTTTTTGGTAACTCCAGCCAAGTCTATGGCTCCACCCTTACTACCTTTATAAAGCTGCAGTCTGTACCACAATTCATGAGGGACAAGGTGGTGACAGCACCAATGTGCAAGAACACGCTACAGCGTCAGTATGGTATCTATCAGGTCCCACTTCCCTGACTAAAGACTACCTACGTTCCTTAAGAATGCGCTATACAACCCATGCAATTGACATTTCCATTTACTTCAGTAAGATTTAAGAAAGAATGATGTCAGATATAAAAGGGGATGGAAGAAAAAGGGAATAACACATAAAATATTCTTTAATGTAAAAGCAATTAAAAGCAAATCAATGGGGGTTGAGTCTGCTTGAGCTAACTGGAATGGGTCCACTCAAACCCACTGGACCAGATGAATAAGAAATTAGAACTTATTTCTTTCAACATGCTTGCTGTATTTTTTTTTTTAGTTTTTTTTAATTTTTTTTTTTTTAATTGGATATATGTAATGGCTTCCTCACACTCCTATTAGGAAAGTAGGAATTCAATGGAAAGCTTTTTAGCTTTTCTTCCCAAGATGGCAGCAGCATTACACAAGAATCATAACTAACCCTATCACAACATTTTCAAACTTTGAATAAAAAAGTTGTTACCCTAACATTTCTTTTGATGATCTCTCTGTCCATTAGCAGCCTTCCTTCTGAGAGTTCAGTTCCAGCAAGGGGGATGAGGACTTCTCCAATGATGTCATCTCTGGAAAATCTGTCGAAGCTCAAGACCATGAAGTGAAGTGTTAAGTCTTGAATTTGGCTGTAGGGGATCCCATAAAAAGTGAAAGTCTCATCAAAAGCTGGATCTAAGGTTTTTCTCAACACTCTGGTTTTCACCTTGTGCTTTTTCTCAGGCAGGATTGTCATTTTGATGTAGGGATCAGAAGTCATTGACTGTTCATCCATTGCTGGCAGCCCACGAGCTTCTTTGATGTTCACTACAAATGCTTTTTTCTCAAAGTTGTACTCTAAGGAGAAAAAAAGAGTTCCTAGCTTGTCTTGTTTATCTTCAGATGACAGTGAAGTGATGGATTTTAAGCTATCAGGGGATACTGAATCTTTCTTCCTTTCTGCAAATTGTTTAGGAGATGAATTTTCAAGATCTGGAAAGCCCTGCATTTTTGTGGTTGCTTTGGGGAAATTGCCATTTAGATCTCTCTTCTCCAGGTCAAGATGGAGAGAATTCTTTGGCATTGCTGATTTGTTCTTTGCTTCACTTTTATCATCTGCTCCAAACTTCTTCTTGCTGTTGAGATTCTCAGGGTAAATATCAACCCCCTTCAGAACATGGACAAACTTGTATGGAGGGGTCTTATTGGACTTGGAAGATTTGCGTTGGCAGCAGATCCAAGCAAAGAGGGAGACAGAGAAGACAAGGCCAAATGCACTAAAGATTCCAACCACTGTAGGAATTTCATCTGAAAATCAAATGAATAGCAAGAAACACATAAGCATGAGTACCTTGAATTCTGTGTGATAGTTAATAAAGCAATAAATTAGGAAAAAAAAATAATTATACAAGATGGTGATGTCAGCAGGATTGACAGACTGGAAGTGCTGTGCATTGTACACATTGCTCGCCACCTGCAGGGCACCAGTGTCTAGTCCCACTCTAAGGCTTGCTTGTTGTGCGAATATTTTTCCATACATGGAGAGTTAGGGAGGAAAATACGATTCCCATCCTAATAATAATCACTGTGCATAATTTCTCTACTGTCTCAATCCTCTGTGTGTAGTTTCTGAGCTTATATGTCTGTAAATAATACTGGGTTCCAGGTTTGGTTTTACAGAGGTTACAGCTAACGATTGTTGGTTAGCTAAAACACACTGAAATATACATTACATATAGATCCATCATCTGCTTTCTATAGTGTTTCCTAGAATACTTTGTACAATCAGTAAGCTTTTTTTTTTTTTTTTAATGATCTGTTCCCATAATTGCCTGGAGGTATCTTTTGAAAGAAATGAGCTTAATTGGAGGTTGTAGCACTCAAGAGTTTCACTGGGATTTTCAGTACTTTGCAGGAGGAAGACTATCAAGAAAATTTAGAATAATTATATAGCAAGTGTCTTTTCCAGATGGATGTGACATTAGGTAGCACATTTGAGTTCAAAGCAGAAAAAATAATGTGAAGTTTATCATTGATAACTGCTAAGCTTTTCATTTAAGACACTAAAGCAAAGCTTATGGGGAGTTTACAGAAAGGGTCAGCGCTTCTTAGGAGTATATAAGAAAAAACATAATCCTTTGTGATTTTAATATAAATCCTATATTTACACTGAAAAAGAGAAACCTGAGAAAGTGTTACAACCTCCATTGCCATGTGGATATATTATTTACATATGGAGTATCATTAGCCCTTCAAAGCATGCATCAAAGGGTAAATGAGCACAACTAATTAGAAATCCAATTTTGCCCATAAGTAACATTACTAAGTGAGTTTAAACCTCCCACTATGCAATAATCAGAGTTTAATCTTTATTCCCTTCAACCCTGGATGTCCAATAGAATATTAATGTTGTGACATTGTTTATGCATAAAGGCAATTATGTAACAGTTCTGTTTCTCCCTGTTTGTTCTGGATTAGTAAAAGAAAACTCTCCCCCTGAATTACTTCATCCAGGCAAAAGCAGGACAGATAAATGTGTTGCCAATACACCCTTGCCTTATAGTGGGATGATTCAGAAAAAATAAATCCACAACAATACTATCAGAGCAAAGTAGGACATAATGTTCCAACACTGAAAGGATCAGGCCTGGCTATTAATTTTTTATGACAACATTTTCCTGATGCCTACAATCTGTACAAGTCTATATACTTATACTTAATAAGAACATGATGAAATGACTGAAAATCATATACATAACCAAGAAGTATTTTTTCGTAACTTAAGCATGTGGTTTTGAGTTCCAATTATTTCCTGGGCTGCATAAATTTAAATATACATGGTATAAAAATAGAAAGATAAAAGTAATGGAAATTGAAAAGTAATCAGAATACTTTATTATCATTTAAGAATGGTTTATACATTTACAATACTTTCTCATAAGATAATAGACTTTTTATAGTAATGGATATTATGTTCTACTTTAATTCTACAAATACTGAAAGTAGTGGTAGAATCAATTTGATGTTTAAAATATTAATTATCTTTCTTAAATAAGTAATTAGCATGATGTCACAAGTGTGGTTACAAACCTCAAGTGGGTGTGGAATAGGAAAGAAAATGAAACGGTAACTAAAATGGTTTTATATTTACAACAAATTGTGTCAAAACATGAATTTCTTGGTTTTGTCATAATCAATTGGTTAACATTCAAGGGAATGCATTAGTAGAAAACATAATCTCCTTATTCTGGGAGAAGTTATTATTCCAGTTACATGATATAAATCTGGAGTCTCTTCACTAAGTCAGTGGGATGATCCTTGAATCAAACCACTGCTAAAGCAAATGTAGTGTAGGTTAGAGTCAATATTTGTAAAGCAGAGTTCAGAAATGTTCCATCTTACTGCTTTTCTGACTAGAACAACTTATGTATGCATTTTATAGGTGCACACACATGACTGTTTCTGAAACTTCTGGTACCACACTTCATGCAGTGCATAGAAATGACAAAACTGAAAAGTTCATTGTCATCTTTGTTATTCTCAGTGAAACCGGGTTGGTTAAGATGCATCTGTTATCTAAAACCACTGAAATCCTGTATTTTCATCTTCCTAGCAATGTCCTTTCACTTTGACTAACGGTTGACCTACAATAAGAATAAAAGGAATGACAATTATTCCAAGAATGAGTCAAACAAAGATTTTCTCTGTGGCACAAGATGCATTTACATCATCTAACTCTTGATGCACTTCACTTTAACAGAGACACAGAAAACAACCCCAAGACCCTCTCATCCAAAACCTCACCTACAAAAACCTCTTTATCTCTTCTGGTACTTTACCAGGGAGAAGGAACGGAGAAGGAAGAAGGAAGGGGGATTTGGGAAAGAAAGCAAATTCGAACAACTTCTGAGACCTGAAGAGAACTGGGGGGAAAAAACAGGTCTCTCCCAACAAGCTGTGTGCTGGGAGGCACCAGGAGGCTCAGCAGAGGCTGCTTTTCTCCCGGGGAGGGGAGAGGAGCATGGCCCGGCCCAGGGTGCGGGGAGCCGGGACGCGCTTACCGAACTGCTGGCGGCTGTCCGCTATTGGAGCCATGTTGGTGTCGAGCGATGTCCGCGGGGCTGGAGCCGCTGTCCGGGCTGGAGCCGCTGTCCGCGGTGCTGGAGCCGCTGTCCGCGGTGCTGGAGCCGCTGTCCGCGGTGCTGGAGCCGCTGTCCGGGATGCGGGAGCCGCCTCTCCGGATGCCAAGCGGCCCGCCCGGGGCACCAAGCCTGCTGCCCTGCTGTCCCCTGGCTATCCGCTCGCACGGCGCCTGTGAATCGTCTTTGACAGCGCCGTTTAAAAAAAAAAAAAAAAAAAAAAAAAAAAAAAAAAAAAAAAAAAA